>JADFUC010000759.1:600000-1090215 GCA_019722365.1 Lithospermum erythrorhizon
ATATATATCAAATTGTAACATTTTAGTGCATTTTACTATTAACAAGAAATTTAATTAAAATTGTGTGTTAATTAAATTTGTAAAAAAAATTAATAATTTTGATCGTTGTTTAACATAATCAATTTTCTTCAAGAGAATGAAGGGTGTATTTAGTATGGAGTAATCTAGAGATTACTATGGAGTACTAATCAACAAAATTATATATGAATCATCAATATATTTGTTAGAGATGAAATTAAATTATCTGAGACCCTCCGATAGTTTATCCAAAAACGAGACTTTAGGTAATTAAGATTTTTTTCATTCCGTTAGTTTTAACGGTTAGTTAACTGACAAAGGAGTATGGTGGTTGGTTATAAGTTTATAAGAAAGTAAGTGAATGCGGCTTTAAATTTCACTTTGGGGAGGATATGATCTTCGTAAATTTTTTTTATAGGAGTAGGATGCAAATTATCAATGTAAGCATTGCTTTTACACAAAATTGAATTTTCTTTTCATTCTTCACACACAATGCTTCGCGTGAGAAAGGAAATTCTTGAAAGCTAACATCAACAAGTGTAGAAACATGTCGAACAGAAACATAAAATTAAGCGAAGCAATGCGGCGTCTACAGGCGAGATTAAAGGTGTTCGGAGTCTCTTTGCTAGCCGAGGAAAGTGTGGTTAGAGGAAGTTTTTCCTACATTTAGTTTGGTATTTCTTAAATCTTTAGTTGCGTCTTTTCGCTTGAGTTTGTAATTTGTATTGTTGAATTGATGAATGTAATCGTTTGATATCGTAAAAAAAAAAAACAAGTGTCGCTTATTAATGAGAAATTTGAAAGAATATCACAAGTCAATCATAATTTTTAGATTTTAGCTTTTTTTTTTGGGGCTATAATACCATAATCTGAAAACATAAAAATATCATTACTTTCCTCATAAATCCTTATTTTCAAAATGAAATCCTTATCACATGTACATTTGCCTTTGCCGAGGCGACTTTATCTGGCAGAATAGTACTTTTAGTAGTAAAATGATTTATTTTACTAAATATAACCCCATCAATTATTCTTATTTAAAAATAGGAGGCAAAATAATTAAGACTCACCGCAGCCAAATGCTACTATTTGGGTGTATGTATATGACTTCGACTCATTGCTTATTTTGTAGAAGAAAAGGATGAAAAAATTGAAGGGGGGAGAGGGGTAATGGTGGGGATTTTGGTCTTGATAGGAGAAAAGGTAGGAGTATAATTGGGAATATTTTATCTTTTTCAAAGAGAGGGTGTGGTATTGTAGCAAAAAAATTAAGTGTCTTAAAAATTAAAATTCGTAGTTGAGCTTGTGGTAGTCTCCCAAATTTCTCCTTTATTAATAGCATACTTGATGGCTTAGCAACGTCTGATTATTTTCTCTCCCTCTTTATTGAATGTATTAGGACAATGATTTTGGCGGTCCAATTAATGATAATTGCACTCAAAGTATAAAAGTGAATGAATAATAAAACCTTGAATGAAGTGTCATCATTAAGAAATGGAATGCAAAATCATTAACCTAAACATCTAGCATTTAAACTTCACATGGAGACTTAATTTTCATCTCCTGTGTATTATACATATTTTCTATTTTTTAGTAGGTTAACTCTAATTTTACAACTTGTTCAGGGGGTATACTTTCAATCTATACAAATTTTTCCGCCTTCTTATATTTTTAATCATTTTATGTTTTTATTGTTGGTACCATCTTATAGTTATAATTTGGCTAAACACTTATTATAGCATTCAAAGGAAATATTCACTTTATATGTGATGTTGATCAAGACAGCCATCAAGTTATCATTTCTAATGATAGACTAAAACTTACTTCATTAAAATTTTAATAAGTTATCATTTCTACAATGATAAATTAGATCGAGGAATAATTACACAAACAGTTCTCAAAGTTTGAAAAGATCAAGAAATTTAATTAAAGTTTCTCGAACACAATAATAATTGTCGGAGTTACAAACTTCTTGCTTTAACTATCATTTCCCTATCATCAGTATTATTAATATATGACTTATAGACTACCAATATAAAATTCAAAGATTATGCAACAAGTTTATAAATAGACTACCAATATAAACTTCAAAGATTATGCAACAAATTTATAACTACATAAAAATATTATTAAATCAATACAAATTATAAAACTAAATTAATAACCAATTAATTCACATACTAGAATTCAGGAGCAATTTATGAATATTTTATTGAGTGGCCGCCTTAGGCTTTGTTCAGGTGGTCTGTGGTCACTGGGCGGTGCCAACTGATGAAGCAACTAACAGAGCAGGATCAGATAACCACAGAATCAAGTTGGCCAATAAACACCAACAAACATTTTGTTAACCATCCATAATAAACATACTAATCAAAGAAGGGTATACAAGTCCAAAAATACAATTAAAATAAAAATATATACATATTTATTAGGCAATCATTATATCATTAGAATGCAGAATGGAGCATTTAGTACCAAAATGCATAAAAGCTCAGTTTTATCTTACTGTTGTGTACTGCAAAGGGTACATAAATACAAACAAAAAATAAACATAAAAGTCATTAAAAAATCGCAATATGTCCAATAATATGACATTTTTATTTTCAGTGTGAAGAACTGAAATCAAAAGTAGAGCTGAAAGAAGGAGCAGGTGCAGGTAGCTTACTTGATGATAAATCGACGAAGTGGTTTTGGGAGTCGGATGATGTTGGCTCTCTCCCACGAGTGTCTACCATTCGATTTATTAGACAGTGTGTTCTTGCATTCTTAGCCACAGATCGAAAGAAACATGATCGACCCTTCATCTAAAACCAAATTATACAATCAAAATATGGAAGATCCATTAATTGAAGGTTGAGATCAACAAAAACTGATTTTGTATAATAAGTCAAATACTCAAATATTACCAAGCTTTCTTGAAACTATCCTAACACTGTTTTCAGGCTAGGTTTTTGCAACTACACATGATGAAGTTATTAGAATGAGACAAGAAAACACGCATATATACTGATACGGAAGTACATGGCCAACATATAGATATTTGTAATGTATAATAATTATCAGGTGTTTCATTGGTGTATACTCCGTATATGTATAGTTTTTTGTTTATAGTATATATTTGGAGTGTTGTCGAAAGTATGTCACTACACGTTTGCAACTCATCACCCTTAGATATTTCTAACCTTTCACCATGTAGAGGGTGGCTAAAACACTTTAAAAGATATTTCTACATGATCTTTTCATTATTTTTTTTGAAGTGTGTTTTTGTTTGTTAAGTTTTCACTTTTGGTTAGACATTTACTATTATATATGTAGGAAGTTGACACAAGCAAACACACCTAAAGCACATTTTAAGATCCTTCTACATGATCTTTGATTATTTTTGAAGTGTATGTTTTTTTAGGTTAAAGTTTTTTCACTTTTTGTTAGACATTCACTATTATATATATGTAGGAGGGGTGACACAAGCAAACACACCTAAAGAACATTTTTAAGATATTTCTGTAATGCAAAGAAAATTTTTATTATTTATCTTGAGGTACAAAATAAAATTCTTATAGAGGAAAATTCATAGGTGTATAGGTTTTATCGAATTGAAGAGGATCGTGTCCAAACTATATGAGTCTTAAGCGTTTCTTGACGATTTGTGAATGTCGCTTGTTTGACTTGACTTGAAGCTTGACTTGACTCGGTGATTGCTTTAGTTTGGATAGAAGCTCTGGCTGGATATGTGTTAGATCGCGATGGATTTGAGGCGGAGTGCGGACTTGAATATGGTTCTCGTCGGGGAGGCCTTGTTGCGTATTCCCGTGTTGGTTGTATGGACTTGATCTTGGGTCTTGGACTTGATCTCCGGTCTATGTTAGACTTGATGGACTTCTTTACTGGCGTTTGGAGTGTGGGATGGCTTTGAGTACTACTGGTGGGACTATGTAGCTGGATAAGCTCACGACCTGCCGGTGGGACTTTGTAGCTTGAGAGCACTTTTCTTTCATGGAATTTGATTTGGGGATAGAACTTTCAGGAGCTTTAAAAATTTGTAAGGTGATGCTCGAGGAAACAAGTATTGAAGCCGGTGTTGCTTAACAGCGTGCTGTGACCTTAGACGGCGTGTTCTTGTAGGGAGGTGGGACTTAATGAGATTTTGTCTCGAGTTGGACTTGATTTAAGCTTTGAAGTAGGTATTCTTCCGGCTTATCTTCATCGGCCTTAGCGGCTTGACGTTGTAGAGTGATGATCGATGAAGGTGGCATCGACCTTGTTGATGATCTTGTCGATGGAAAACTCTATGGATATATGAGTATAAATACAAATCAAGAATCGGGGATCTTAAAGTGCTTACTACATTGCCAAAATACACATAATACAATATATAAATAATAGAGTACTTACGATGCGGCGGAGTAAATTCCGCGATAAATCCGCAGCGCTTCAAATTCCTGGCGTGAATTTGACTTCCACTTCATTGCATTGTTGTAATGCTCCCGGTCATTATGATATCTGCAGTTGATCCGCACGAGGAGAGGGGTGAATCAAGAGCAGTTTATGCTAGTAAACAAGGTTAAAGACAAAACCAAAAACCCCAAAGAATTTTTCTTGGGGAGAAATCGGTAGGGGCGGCTTTGGGGTTTTTTATGAAATTGTGTGTATTATTTCATGAAAACCTAAAAAGCGCACTCTGAGGGCTAAGGTTAAAACAAATCCGATAAGCAACTTGGGTTAAGTATTAGCTTGACTCGTTAACTATATTAGTTCGTTAAGACATTAATGAGTTCTTTAATGAGTTGGAAGTATTTAATTAGCTTAATTAAATAGTAATTAAATATCAATAATCTCTTGAAGTTATTGATAAATACTAAATTACTCGAACCAATTAAATAACTATTTAAGTGATTCTATTTAATTCGTCGATATTCTACATAAAATGTAGAACCGCATGAATTAGAAATACATTTACCGATTATCTGATTCTCTTTAATTTCATACATGAAATATAAGCTTCCAGCATTAAACATATGTGTGTGTGACGCCCACAGGCTCGGAATAATAGTAGGATTTGTATAATAATAATAATTGACCAATTCTTATTATTATAACGATTGTAGAGTAAGATCTACTTGATCGCTCGCCCACTTAAATTATCATGAGAACCAGCGGCTATTAATATACAATTACTAAGTTGAACACTAGAGATTCGATAATCGCATTTAACCAAACTAATAAATGAATTGATCAGCGGTGTCGTATGAGCGTAATGATGAATCAATTCTCATTGATTTCAACGCTCCCCGACGTCGCCCAGGCGATTATCTTCAATTCGCTTTATCACGCGTCTGAGTAAGTAGGATAACCATAAAGTATGTCATGAAACGCCCCTTGGCTTTCTTTCTTAGAGTATAGGCGAATAAGCATTTATAGCGTCCCTTAAACGTCGGTATCAAGCGCCTTGAGAAGCACGAGATCTTCCTTGTATATCAAGGGCCCGGACAAATCCACTCGATATATCGGCGTCTATCGGCTATCTACATTTGTGGCGACAGCCCATGTACGTTATAATTCCCGGCTTAAAGCGGGGCGTTTGGTCATAGTCAAAGTACGAGCTTGTATACTTAGCGGATAATTAAATATAGCAGTAGGTCCCAGAATTGTGAGCCTAAAATTCTAAGCAAAATATCATAGGACACGGATATCATTATCTTATGAATTCGTTTGATGCATACGGCTACGATCCTGCCAGACCCGGTAGCCCTTGTTATTGATCCCAGTCTAGCATTGCGTGATCGATCTTGATCACTAATCAAAACTCATGTTAGTCATATGATATTTAGCCAGCTAGCCTCGACATCGACCGAGGCACTTTTTTAGGCATCTATCATTTAGGTTTGAAGAGGTGTAATTAATAGTTCGTATTCGTCTCTAGAAACATAGACTAACCTAAGGATTTAACTTTCACTAGAAGCCAGTACTACTTCTTGTTTGGAAATCAATGAGAATTGATTCCCACTTTTATTGTGCCGTTCGTGATTGTGTATCGATTCATTTATCGGGTTGGTTAAATGTGATTCTTTGGAACTTAGTATTAAAGCACAGTAATTGTATAATATTACTAAGTTTGGGTTCTCATGATAATTTAAGGGGTTATGAGCGATTGCTAGATCTTACTCATTAATCGTTATAATAATAGTAATTGATCGATTATTATTATTATACAACTTACTATTATCTGAGCCTAGAAGGTCGCATACAGTGATAATTAAATTATATTTGTGCATGAAATTAAACGAGACTTGTATATTGAGAAATGTATCTCTCAATATTTATATATTTGATAAATATATATTGATGAACATCAATTGGTTAAACTTACAAGTTTAATCAATTAAGCAATTGAAATTGATGAATAACTTGATAAGTTATTCGATAGTGACTCGTTAGTATTTTAATTGACTTGTTAAGTTAATTAAAATGGAACAACTCACTAGTAACTCAATATTTATTAGGAAGCCATAACGGTCTAATTAAGTTAACGAGTTAAGCTGATTTTCTTAACGAGTTATATGAGTGGAGATGGCAAATGGTATTTAAAGGAAGAGACAAGGTTTCGTTTCATGAAAATGAAAACCTTTACTTTCACTAGAATAACCGCCCCCTCCCGAAAGAAATGGAGGAGAATTTCTCTTCCATTTTTTGTTAAATCATGACTCTAGCGAAGTTCAAGTTTCACGGATTCGATTCCACTCCCGGTGTGTAATGCCCGATCCCAGAAGGGCGTCATTTGGTGTTGGACAAGAAATTGAGAGGTTTCGAGGAGGCATTCCACGCTTAGGAGACATCTTCTTGAGGAGTTTGTTTCATTTTAGGTCTTCATTGCGAATGTAAAGAACTCTTTTATTCATAATTACAATTATGTGTTTAAGATGGTATATCATTTTGAGAATCGAGATGTATGAATTTGGTGTTTTATCACAAATGAAATTCATACTAGATTCTAACGATTGGCCTCGAGCTTCTTCGAGTTTGATATGTTTTATCTAATTTGATTGTGTGTGTTGGCAGCATGGTTGTTAAATTAATTTATTCATTTCGCAGTTTATATATTCAATTGATGAATATATAATATGAAAAAATCAACTTATTTTATATATTTTTCACATGGCTAGAATCATCATTTCATGTATTGATTTTGATGATTTAATGTTTGACTAATTGTTTCATGAATTGAAAGGGATTAAAAAGGTGATTAATTTGTTTTTAATTTGAGGTAGAATCATTTTTATTTTACAGTGAGGTTTAGAAATTTCAGAAATTACGAAATTAAATATGTGTTCTTGTTCTAGGGTTCATGCAGTTGTTTCGAATTTTTGAATTTTTAAGTACTCAAAATTTTGTTGAATTTACGAATTGTTTTGGGTTTAATCAAGCTAGAAGTGTTTTGATAAAATTCCACTTGGGCGTGTTCAATAATGATATTGTTGATGTTCAAGAAAAATTCCAGAATTTTTGAATTTTTAGAGCCTCCAAATCCCATTTTTACAAAGTTCACCCGATTAATTTGGAAAAAGCGGCTGAAATGAATTACCAAAAATCGGTCGCGAACTTGCGAACAACCTCGGTGCGTCCGGTGCGAATTACAAAAATGTCGGTCGCCGTGCCTGCGGCAGCGTAGCGTGTCAACATGGGTGAGCGGGCGGCCGGTTTTGGTCGTTGAAGTTAGGTAAATCGTTTTTAGAAAACCCAAAATGTATTTTTATGTAATTATTTTTGGTTTAAAATTATTAGTAATTATTAATTTAGGTTTAAATGTTAAGTCTTAAATTTTGTCATTAAGATAGTGAATATATATCTTGAATGACATTAAATTTGATTTACCTTTCCACCGTAATTATTTTCATTAATTGATAATATTTGAAAATATTTTTCATGATGACTTTTAAATTTTAATTTTTGGAGTTAATTAGCATAAATGAGTATTCATGATTTAGTGGCTAATAATTATTTTAATAATTATGGGTAATCATATGTGAATATATTCAAAATTCAAAATTTACATTAATTGATAATTAATTGTAAAATAATGGGTAATTAATTAGTCAATTATGAACACATTTAATCTCATTTCATTTAATATATGACATTAAGTGCATTTATTTGTTTTAATATTTTTCCCATATATATTGTTATGGAATGGAAATGAGGTATTTAGATATGACCCAGTTTAATTTATTTATTTACGATTACGTAATGCAGAGTAGTAATAAGCATTTCTTTGAGTCGTATTTCTTTTATTCTTGTATTCATTTACCCTTGTGACCTACATCTTGTCTAAGTTGGGTTAGAGTAGTAGTATGTCTTCTTTGTGTGGTGGCGTGAAGATAAGCGTTTCCACGAGGCGGCAGGAGAACTTGGTGTTTCGAGTGTGAAGAATACAAGACTTCTTGACTTTGTTAAGTCGCCAATAGGAGCATGTTAGCGTTTGGCTTGTTAAGTGGTAATAGAGTTACAGAAATTAAATACTCTATGTCTCCTCGATGTTTGTTATTTGTTTATTTTCATGTTGTGCTGTTTGTTGAATATGTGCTATCATCGTGGTTAAATAAAGTTAAATAACATTAATCTCATCAATTAAAATTTAAGCAATGTATCGAAGCCAATTTTAAAGGATTGTGAAATCGGTTGCTTTATCTTGGCCCAGCTATTTTGTGATGGCGAGGTGTTACGAGTTTTCTTGACTTTTGATGTAATGATGGATCATGTTAGTGATTTCCGCTGCGTTGTGGGCTTTCGGTGATCACTCAGTAACTATTTGGTTTTAACGAATTGGTATGCTTAACCGGTTTGTCGGAATCTGAAGTCGGGTAAAATAACTTGTATCAGTATCTTCAGTGAGCAAGGTTAATGTAGTTTCGTAATTGGTTGGTAACCTACTATTGTCTTTGGATTCAAAATGTATGCGATGTTAGTTTGAATAAAGGCGCCAGACTTTAATTACCTTACTTATTACTTTACATAATTGGTTGATAACCTACTATTATACTTGATTCAAAATGTATGCAGTGTTGCCGTTTGAGTCGAGTATAGTAGATCTTGATACCTTGTACATTTTGTGAGATTTGAAGTACGGGTATTATATTTACAATTCATTTTGTAAATACGTATGGATTGTTTTGAACTACACTGTTTATTTTAAGTTGCATATTTCCTATTATGTTTGGCATATTAAGTTTACCTATTTTATTCACCATTCATTGGGCAAACTAAATGCATGACTTTATAATGTGAAATAAAATAAGTTAAGGAGAAATCCGAATGACTTGTTGAAACAAAGTGTTACAACGCGATCTTCTTCAACCATTGCAATCGGTTGTATGCTAATAGAGGATAAAACTTTAAAATACCACAAATATTTAAGACTTGATTCAATCGTATTTGATCGTTGCATGAACTTTGGTTCCAGTGAACAAAGTCACATGATTTGATTGAAGGATAATTAATCTTTGATTGATCAAAGGTGATGATGCTATGAACCAATATGTCATATTGTCTCTTGTACGAGCAGTAGCAAATAATAAATAGTTTGATCTGTTTTTATAACTTTCGATTGAAAAACTATTGAATGATCTTCAGATGTTGTGTATCGTTTCGGGACATGTGATTGGTATTTAGTTTCTTTAACATGATGAGAGCATGGTTCATGAATTGTGATGAAACAAAGCATAGTATGTAACCAAATAAGCAAAGGATTGTATCTATTAGGTTCTCATTAAGCATGCGGATAATTGAGCATGGTACTTTACAAGTTGAAGTTAATGATTCACTTTATTATTTGAACTTAAACATAGAAAGAAGGATTTTAAAGTAACATTTAGGAAGATTGAAAGAGAGATTTGATTAAATCTCGTATCTCGAATAATTTTGTTGTCAAAGGCTGTAATGTCTTGGTGGGCTATCGATTAATCGAGAACACTAGTTTTTGACTCACGTGATTTAATCATGGATATGAGCCAAGTATAACAGCCATTTGGAAGACGAATCTGAAGAAAGTTGCCGAGGCTCTTGTGTAATGATGAAAACTCACATTATAAAGAGCACACGGTTTAAATCCTCCATGAAGATGTTTGCGATTCTAAACTATTTTCTTTGCACTAGTAAGAGTAGAAAAGAATGTCATGTTTGACTTACACGTTTCCATATCAGTGCATTGATTAAAGGAAACATTACTCTCTTCAAAAGGACGTAGGCAACAAGCGATTGAATAATACTTATGGATATGTGGCTGAGACGGACTTGAGTATAATCTTGAAAGATTAACTAGAATCGACTCTTACTAGACTTAGTGGGAGGTTCGCTAGTCTAAATTAAGTTTGTATGTTTACATACAAGTTAATTGAAGATTTGAATCATTGAATACATCGAGTTGATAAAGGTATGAGGAAGGACCATATGAATACTATCAAGTTAGTCGGAAGTATCATCAGATATAAGTAGTATATCGTCGAAGAATGAGACATCATTCAATCATAAAGCGTACTTGTTGAATGCGTAATTAAAGAATTGTGTTTAATGAAGTTAAAACACAAATGGATGAATCTTTCAATTTAGCGTACCAAGATAATTTCATTCCAACCTTAGATGTGTCATTAGTTGAGTGATACAGTAAGGATTGTGTTTAGCATTAAATTTGAAACACAAAGAATGAAATAATTTCACATAATGAGATTCTTTTACCTACCTTTAAATTAATTTATTCATATTCAGCGTGAAGAGCAACTCAAGAGTTGGGTTTGATAAAAAAACTTTGAAGCGTCTAGGTATAGGATTAAGTTAATTATTATGTGTTTTGTGGTAGACATAATTTAACTCAGATCGAAGTTGATATTAAGTCATTTGGCATAACGGAAGGAAGGCTGGTATTTATTTCCATCGCTATAGTGTCGCAATTTATTGTACATGAGGAGTCTCTTATGAGTACAAATAGTGAAATAAATATGTGACTTGAATCATTCAAGTGGCTCAAGTAGGAGATGCAATCCGATTATTAGAACCGCCCGGTTATGTCGAGAATGTCCGCCTTGATGTATTTAAAGCTAAATGCGGTGATACAAATGACAACATGAATAAATAATACTCGATAAATGACTTGAGCTCATTTAAATGAAATAAAATGTGAATACGTAGGTTGAGTATAAAGCTCTATTTTATCTTACGGATGGTGATTAAATAGGGGAGTAAGAGCGTTCTATATTACTTTTAGGATGGTGAATCATCGAAGTAATAAATGTAATCTCGTGCAAATGAGCAATCGAGTCATGAATGGCGTTTGTCGTACATTTGATTGAGAAACCAAGATTAAACATATTAATTGGTTGGTATGCTCATGTTTATTTCAAACTTTCTTGCATTGTTATTCCCTGAAGTTGTAACATGTGGGTCTAAGCAAATTATCAAAGAATGTTCCTAAGTAATGATCGGCGATAGTGGATACTTGACATTGTTATTGGAACTCAATCTCGGCGAGAATGTATAAGAAAGTTTCTATACTCTTTAGAATCTAAAAGTTGCAAACTTAAGATTGAGTATAATGGAGTTAAATTCCTTTGATACTTGATGAAAATCAATAAGTATCGAGAGTGATGAAAACTTTAAGGTTCCTTAAAGGTTAGTGGGAGGCATGCTTTGCATAAATGAAGTTTATATAAATGTTGATAAATCTTCCTGACGCTTAAAAGGTATAGTAGTGATTAGATGCTTACATACGTTTGTGAGCCTAGATACATATGTGACACATGTTATGATCGGTCGCATTATATATATGTGAGCATGACATTTGCTTGTTAAGTTTAGATGTCATGAAGCTTGGGGAGTGATTGAAATCTATAATAGATTAAATTCTATAAATAGATAGATTCTCTTTATTGACCAAGAGGCAACTCTTCGTTAAATTACAATCCCACGGCTCAATAAGGCTGCATTAATGAAATTGAAGTTTGAAGTCTATTACATAATAATATGATTCACCGTATGCCGCGTCGAGGTCGTGTGTTGTGCGCCTTGACTATGGCGTAGCATGATTCCGTGGTGGAATTGTGAAGTTTTTACTAAAGGTATTCCGCAGCGGATTAGGAATACGACGTGGCTTTAAGGAATAGAGGTAACTATAGTTACATGGAATGGATCAGTTGTTGATCTTCACTTGTAACTGAATGTGATAGTAGCATTATGGACAGTTGTACCATATGAAAAGCTATTAGCCAAGAATTTCAATAATAGGACTGAGTCTAGTATGCTCGATGAGTAAACTAAAAGGAAACTTGAACTCGGTATTACAACTTGACCAGTCAATCTGTTTTGTTGGTAATGTTGTTAAAATAATATGCATTTAATAAGGCGGTTGTGTTTTAACACACTTCGAGTTGTGTTGTAAACCTGCAGATAGAACCCGAGAAATGGATTTGAAATCCATTTGATCGTAGTCGTGCGTGGCCCCATGTCGGGATAATCTTAGTCATCAATGATTCCTTGGTTGAGAGACCGGGTGATGAATGTAATTTGCTTGTAAGTAGCGTTCGGATAAAGGATGCTGATCAACATCACTTTTAACTTTACTGTCTTTGGAATAACCCTAGAAGTCATGCGAGCATGGGATCCGTGTATGGATTTAAGCATGCGTCGGAGTTAATCCTTCCCTATTGATTCAACCAAGTTTGGTTTTCACGAGCTTAATGAAGGAACTGAACGTGACAAAGTTCAGTGGGAGCTAGTTCATTCACTTTCTGGAATAAGTTAAATGATTGATTAAAACAAAAGTTCCTTTGTGTTTTAATCCGATTGTTAACTAAACTGCATGAATCAGTGATTCATTCATATAGTTACCCATTATTTATTTCACATGTCGTTGAAATATATAATATACATGTATTGTATCTTCGATGAGTGAAAAGTTAAATCCACCAGGTTAGTCATGCTTTCTAAAGAGGCAAAGAATTGTTGATTCTGCGTGCTGAGCCTAGAAACATAGGATAGTCGAGGAGCAGTCGGGATGCGATAGTTAGAGGCGACAAGCATCAAATGACTAACATGGTGTTTTGATTAGTGATCAAGATTGATCACGTTAGCCTGCAGGACTAGATCCCGGTAGGTAGGTGCGGTCACGGTAGTAAGGAGGCTGGCCGAAACGAATTCATAGAAGATATGTATATCTATGTCCTATGATATTTGTTTAGAATTTTAGGTTCGACAATTCTTAGACCTACGATATATAACTATATGTGTTATATAAGCTCTGTACTTTGACTATGACGAGCGTGCACTTAGCGGGATTACAACGGCATATGTTGGGTGTACCCCGATGAGAATATAGCGATAGATGTTGATATATTGGGAGGGATTTATCCAGGTCCTTGATATACAAGGAAGATCTCGGGCCTCTCACGGTTAGTGTGATTGGTTTTATGGGATGCCATAAATGCTTGGTCGATTCAAAAGTCGAGTAAAAGAAAGTTGTGGGTGTTTAAAGCTGCAACTTATGGTTAGCTTACGACTAGAATCGCGATAAAGGAATTGTAAAAATGTCGTCCAAGGGCAAATTAGGGAGTGTTGGAAATCAATGAGAATTGATTCCCTTTTATTGTGTCCGTTGCGATAATTGTGTATCGGTCGTTTACCGGGTTAGTTAAATATTGATACTTTGGGCTTAGTGTTACTTCAGTAATTGTATATTCTTAGTTTGGGTTACTAAGCTGATAATTTAGGGGCTATATGAGTGATTGCTAGATCTTACTCGTGTCGTTATAATAATAGTAATTGGTCGATTATTATTATTATATAACTTGCAATATCGAGCCTAGAAGGTCCATAGCATGCAGTGATATTCGAGGAATTATATATTTCATGCATGAAATTAAGCGAGAGACTTAATATATTGAGAAATGTATCTACCGATATTTATATATTTGATAAATATACATTGATGAGAACATCAATTGGTTAAACTTACAAGTTTAATCAATTACTTGATTGAAATCGATGAATAACGATAAGTTATTAGATAGTGACTCGTTAGTATTTTAATTGACTTGTTAAGTTAATTAAATGGAGCAACTCACTAGTAACTCGTTATTTGATTGGAAGCCATAACGGTCTAATTAAGTTAACGAGTTAAGCATTTGATTTCTTGAGTTGTTTGGTGGAAGTGGCAAATGGTATTTAAAGGAAAGAGGCAAGTTTTTTTCATTTCATGAAAATGAAAACCACTTTGCCTCCATACAGAATAATCGCCCCGCCACTAGAGAAATGGAGGAGAATTTCTCTTGGTACGTTACGTCCTTGACTCTAGCGAGTTCAAGTACAGGGGAAGTTCGATTCCCTCTGGTGTGTCTGTTGATCTAAGAGAGGACATCATTTAGTGTTGGACAAAAGAAATTGGAGAGGTTTCCCGAGGAGGCATTCGCTTAGAGGCATCTTCTTGAGGGAGTTGGTTTCGTTTTAAGTCTTCATTTGCGAATGTAAGAACTCTTTTTATTCATAAGTGCAATTATGTATTTTAGATTAATTTATATCATTTTGGGGATCGGGATATGTATGAATTTAGTGTTTATCATGAATGAAATTCATCTTAGATTCTAACAACTACATGTATATATTATATGTAAATTTAAACATATAGAGAGATAGCAAACAAATATTAAAATATAGAAGCTTAATAATATTCAAATATTTGTTCACATGTAAAGTAGATACATCTTGGCTAAAATTTCGCCTATAGCCGTACTGACGTCTGTCACAAGACCTATGTTTCTTCGTACTCATCAAATGCTTTGCCGACTTAATGGTTTTAGTGATTGGAAGCGAGATTGGCCTCTATTTACACTTTACATACTTTGGCGTCGCCTCATCAGCGTATCTGTCGGGTGATCTTTACGAGTTCTTGGACTTGTGATGTGCTGGGGTTCCTTGGCTTGAGCTATTTGCCCCGATATTGTCCGCAAAGCAACTCAGTGGTCACCGATCTTTGGAGTACTACACCAAGTTCGGTCACGAATTTCTTTATCAATCTTCTTTCGCGGGCAGGGCCGTTGCGATGTACTCGAATTACGTGGTAGAATGGAAGCAGCGAGTACTGTTGGAACTCCTCCAATCTTGCTCCACCGTTGAGACGAAATACATACCCAGGCCCGGAAGCGATAGTCGTCTCTGTCGGTTTAGCTGGCGTCGGTGTACCATCGGCTCTTAACTCTTGTCTCGCGTATACAGAAAGCATATTTAGTTCTTACCGAGATACTTCAAGATCGCGACTGCTTTGCAATCGATTAGGCTTTACTTTGGATTAGCTTGATATCGCAGTTGCGGCAGTGCGTATTAAGACACATCAGTGCAGTGCGCGACATAGCATACATGATGGATCCCTATAGCCGAGAAGCGTGGGTATGTCACCCGTTACGTTGCATCTCATTATTTAGTAATTGGAGACATTTTGTGCTCTGGCGAGTTGAACTCCATGTCTCGTGGGGGAGATTACCGCTTCTTGGAATTACTCATGTTGAACTGCGGTACCTTATTCGCAAGTATCTGACAAAGTCAATCGACCTACGGCTCGATCTCGGTGGATCTTTTTATTCGAGTATATATTGTCTTACTTTAAGTCGCCCCGTTGAGAAGCGTTGCACGGCCGATCCTTATTTGAGTTTAGTAACTGCGTTGTTTCCAATGATAAGTATGTCATCGACATACGAACTATAAGTTATATATAACTCCCGAGCTTACCTTGCTTGCGTACACGAATTCTTCTTCTTTCTTGATGAAACCAAACTCTTTGATTGATTAAGTAAAACATAGATTCAATTAACGGGATGCGGATTTAAGACCATAAATGGACTTTGCAACTTGCATACCTTAGGTCCTTTAGGACATGTAAAGCACGGAGGTTGTACCGTGTACACATCTTCCTCTAAATTTCATTCGGGGAAGCCGATCTTTCATCCATTTCCATATTTCATAGTCATGAAATGCGGCGATAGCTAAAACATCGGGGCCAGTTTAAGCGTAGCCAGCTGGCGAAATAGTTCGTCATAGTCCCGCTCCGTGAACACATTTGAAACCTTCGCTCACAGTCTAGCTTTGAAAACATCAACGTTTCCGTCTTTATCGGCGTGTTTTCTTCTTAAATACTCATTTACACATTCAATAGGCGAGCCCCGTTGTTAAATCAGCCGAGACCCGAAACCTAAATTTTGAGTACATGGGAATCCATCTCAGATAGCATGGCTATTTGCCATTTGTTAGCATCACTTGCTATTCATTGCTTCTTTTGTAAGTGGGCTGCATCACTTTCAACGATGAAAGCCGCGTACAACGCTCTGGTTCGTGGCGATCACTGTTGGATGCCTGGGGTTGGTTAACTCGCGATTTCACACACGTGGATCAAACTGAATTAACTATGAAAGAAGGTACCAATTCTTGTGGTGGTAATCGGATGCCTCTGCATTAGATGCATCGACATTGACCATCGGCTTGAGCTTAAATCGAAGATGAACGCCCGTTACTTAGTCACCACGGACAAATATTCTTTTCAAAGGAATACTCGCATTCTATGATAGAAGATTTTATTCTCTAACTTGGATAGAAATGAAAGTAACCAAGAAAAATTTGTTTCCACTTGGATATCCTATGAAATAGCATTTATCGATTTGGGCACAAGTTTATCTTTTGTTAATCTTTTAACGTAAGGCACCACCGGTCCCGAATCTTGAGAAAAAACTTAACTTAAGGAATCTTCGAATACCTGCAGGTTCATTAAGGGGTTTTATCTCATGACTTGGTTGGACATCTGTTTAAGGTAAGTGCCGCTTAAGTGCGTATCCCGAAATTAGCGGTAGATCGGATAGGCTCATCATAGATCGAACCATGTCAAGAAGGTCCGATTTCCTTTCGGACACACCGTTATCTTTATTAGCGTTCTAGCTGGAGTGAGTTGTGAAAGCAATGCACTCTCTAAGATGAGTATTGAACTAGTGACTCAAATATTCTCCACTACATCGGACCGGAGAATCTTTATTGTCTTGTTCAATTGGTTTTATAATTCATTTGGAATTCCTTGAATTTACCAGGACTACGTGTTTGTGTCTCATGAATCACATGAAAACCGTATCTCTTATGTCGTCGGTAAATGTAATGAAGTAGTTATAATATATAACTGCGGATGTGTTCATTGGCTTGCGTCGGTGTGTATGATACGACAACTCAACGTTCTTTCATTTTAAGCCAGCGAAAAGCATTTTGGTCATTTTGCCCCAGCCCAGGAGCTAACGCTTATCGTATGATTCATAGCCGAAACCTTAGTATTCGCGGGAATTAGGTTTCTTTTATTCGGTTACCGTTAATGTGACCTGATGCAATGCCATAGGTATGTTTGTTTAAGTGGATTGGAAGCTTATTCCGTTTTAAGTTTATGTTATATGACTCGTTAATCGTGTCACAAAGCATTATATGAAGGAATACCATTTTGAGGGAGGCGGTACGAAACCAACATCCCGTTCTGGTGATCCTAAATTCATCGGGATCTATTGAAAATGAAAAACCATCATTATTCAAAACAGAAATAGAAATAATATTCCTGCAAATCGCAGGTACATAGTAAACCGGTGATAAGTTCAAAACAAGGCCCGTGGGCAAATTTAAACTAATGGATCCCTCACTACTTGAGAACACTTGACATGACGCCATTTCTCATGTGATTTTGGTCTTACAACGATTTCTGCATATTCGACAAATATGAGAACCACAACCCCGTGTCTAGCGCCTCTGAAGTAGAATTGGTGTCTGAGCTTGGCCAACATGCAATACACAGCAGAATTTGACGTCGTGAGACCATTCTTTCTATCATCGTGAACTTCTGGTCATTTCAGGTGACCCTAGAGTTTCAAATAATGACACTTTTCATCATACAAGCTCCTCCGCTCCGGCAGGATTACTAGAACTGGCCTTGCCCATTAAACTTAACTTCTTCTTCTTAAACTTACGCTGTTTTGGACCACCAAAACAAAAGAATAGAAGTTTTAATTACCAAGATTCGTCTCGGCATTAAATGATCATGTCTTATGCGGTTCGTCTAGAGATAACTCAAACTTGTGCATATTGAAGTTCATGACAAAGCGAGAGGAATTTGTCGGGGAAGGCTTGGGGATGAGATCACGGCCCGATTCTTTGGAGGCAGTGCCGGGCGTTAAATTCGTCGACGAGCCAATCATTTTAATGATATGGCCGAACTGTGGCTGTCGGATTCCCAGGCTTTCTTTGTCCACGAGCCTGAGGCGATTAATCGTATCTACCGTTTTAAACTCGCTTCGAATAATTCCTCGAGTTGCCGGTATATGTCATATGCTTCCACGCTTTTCATATTGAATTTGGAGCGAAGGTTCCATATTGGCAAGCATGAGACATTGGACATCCCAGCAACGTCGGACTTGTGCTTTTTTGTGGGATCCGCACTTTTCCAGATGGGAGGCCTTGTCGTTAGGTTTCGCGGGAACCTTATTGTTGGCAGCGTATTGATCCTCTCTGCTTTGAGAATGATTCTGCCAGTTCGAACCCTTCGTCAAATTAATTGATACGCACCTTTTCAAGTGTTAGTGAAGCGAGTTCTTAGGAAATACTTGATAGTGGTAGCCATATTAATTCTAAGAATAAGTAAATAAAATAACGAGAATCGATAAACTATAAATTGCTAAACACTTACAAATAAATTGTAAAAGTAAATACTAATACTTCGAATCTCACGAAATATATTAGTATCCAAGACCCGTTAATACTTAAATTCAAGCGGCGACCACTTGCATACATTTGAATCCAGTATAATAGTAGGTTATCGACCAATTGTAGCAAAGCTACATAACTCTTTGTGTCCATTGCGTCTCTTCTACGAATCTTCTACGATATTTGTATCTAGAAAACCGGGTTAAGCATGCAGTTAAATCAAAGTGTTACTTGGATTGATAAATAAAGCCCGCCTTGTTGAGTGAAATCACTTGACGCTGATCCATTTGTCATATCCAAACACAACATTTGTAACATATCCGCCCGTCGCGGTGTGCCCGGTGTGATGCAATTGATTGCACAACTTTAAAATTGGCTTGATCACTGCTTAAATTTTAATTGGTGAGATTATTATTACTTTGTTTTCATTTACTCATGCATACTAGCACATAATCAAGCAATCATCCAACATGAAGAATAAAACAAAGTAATGCACATTCAAGAGATATACGATATGGCCCTAGAACCTATTCACAGTATTTATCAAATACTAACATAGTCATAATTAACTTGTATCTTGTATACGGATCCAACCGAGGTCAGTAGCGAGTGCCACCACCGTGAATGATCTTGATATCTTCCTTTGTTACAATATTTATACTAACCCCATCTTAGGCGAACTTTGCGAAGCTTGTAGGAAGTAAAACAATAAATAAATAATCTGAAAATATGACTCGGAAGATTAGATTTCTGGCATTCTGATTAAGTAGGCCAGGAAAAATAAATAAATGGGCATATCATATCTCCATTCGATCACCATTATAAAATATAGGCACTTTATTAAATTATATAAATGAACTTAATAAATATTTTAAATGGAATTGGAAAATGCATATTTGTAATTATCAAATTAATTAATCCATGTAATTACACATATTAAAATTAAATTAATACTATAAAGCTGAATTATCATCTGGCATGTCAATTAATAATTATTACAATAATTATTAACCGTATACATATTGTAGAATATTTATCACAAATATATTCTAAAATATATTAAGTAGTGAAATTATTACCATAATTATTATATCACTTTTAAACTAATTTAAAAAGATATAATATAAAGAGAATAATTAATTGTCGTCAGCATGAGTAGTACAATCAATTAGATGATTAAAATGAAAAATAATCAATAAAAACGAAATATAACTCCCATAATTTTAGGAAATAAAGGAATAAATTAGGAATTAGGGTTTTTTGAAATTAGAGACACCCGCTCGTGATGATGGTACCGGGCGACCGACCTACGATGGCCGGCCAGTCGACAGCGCTTGGCGCCCGCCGTGTAAAAAGCTTAAGGCAAAAGTTGAAATAGCATTGATGAAGCGATGTAATTAATTTGTTATTTTTGTTGTGTTTATATTCACAATTATATACCTACCAATTTTATATAATATACGGAGTATAATTTGCTGGAGTACTTAACAATAGTATGTAAACGTAATATGGATCCGGAAATCGGTAAGTATCTGTTTATGTTTTCTTGTATCTTGCAAAATTATTGATACTACGACTAAGTTCATTAAATTAGTCAATCTAGATACATGCGGGAAACAATCAATGGTTCTTTAATTCTCAATTTTATACATTATTGGTAGACTTCAAACTTTTCCATATCGGATAACTCCATACTTTTGTGCAATAATTTTGTCAAATGTTTTAAAATCCAAATGAAAATTTTATTATTAGTGTATATGAGAATTGAGAGTTTAAGGACTCATTAGGATTTGAAACTTCAATTCACAGTTTGTGATAAGATTTGTTTGGATGAATAAAATCTCTCTTCTCATTTTATATTATTCTCTCTAGTTTTTATCTAGAAGTCGGAAGAGGTGAGCGGATGCCAGTGGCTGGTTATCTCGCTAGTTCATAAGACTAGTTATATATCAGCGAGTGAATCTTCACGATAATCCTGACTAGTTCATAAAATAAAGAGGGTTTAGATGCGACAACCACGTAAATTAAGGGCTTTTGAATATTTAGAATTTATGTCGATATCCCGTTATTTTGGCAGGTGATATGAAATCATGTAATTGACATGAGGCGCGAAGGCTAATATTATATAAAGAATACATATTCAATTGCGTGGAATGGATTTTCTGAATTTGATTATTGCCTATCGTTTCTTCCAGATTCGGAAGTACACAATGAATGAGAATTGAGCGAGTGTGTAGGCATTAAACTATACTTGCCCCTATCGTTTCTTCTTGGTGCGTCATGTCGATTTACACGGGTTTTAATTGCATAATGTTGTTAGTCTTGAAGACAACAAGAAAATGAGGTGGAATATACTGACATTATTTGACTCCTTTGAAAGAAATAACACATGCTTACATGTTAATATCTGATAATATATACCCACGAAGTGGTTAATCCTTGAGCTGGCGATTGATTATACCCTTGAAGTGGTATACGGTATTATAAGTGTGCAACTTGTTTATATGTTGTATAATTCAACTTATATGATGAAGTGACGAAAGAAAAAAAATCTATTACTTGATAACAAGGGAAGCAAATGTTATCATAATATGAGGCAGTGTAAAAATTAATTGAAAATTCCGAAAGAGCTCACATACTGTTCCTTGAAGGAACACAAATTCATAGTAAATATGCATTGTTTACGAATTTTTCTAGGTCCAGAAGTACCTTATAAATTAAATTTTCTAACTATGCACACATACGACTTGATGTAAATTGTTCATCATTGATGTGTTCGATATGGTGTCCTGGAGCATGGATAATTTGCTCTACAAAAATATTTTGTTACATGTTGCATAATGTTGCTAGTCTTGAAGTGGTGGTATTTTTTATACCCATGATTTCATACTAACAATAAATGATTATCATTACATCCCTCAGTAGTGACTATTGGCGTATCTGGAATTGATTATCGATCCGCCAACTTATTTTTAAATTCATATTTCATACATATGAAAAACTAGCAATATATCATTGAAGTGATTGTAATTAATATTAGTTTAATAAGTAGTAAGTTCTAGAAGAGCTAACACCTTTCAATAATGTAACAAAAATATTGAGGACTCCAGAAGAGCTAATATTTGTCAAAAGTGTAGTAAAATCAATTGAAGGTTTTGTAAGAGCTAATATATTATTACCTGAAACAACAAACATGTTTGCATATAAAAATACATTTTTTTATCAAACCGGAAGTTTGAGAATTATGAGAAATTTTATTAGTTGGCATAGCCCCGGATTTAGACCATCGCGGGTTGAATTCACGATGCGAAAAGAATAATTGAATATTTAATTGGAGACTCATTGAAGAGTCAATAAACTATTAAGTTTGAAGAATTTATGTGAGTTTCATAGTATAAACTCAGGTTATTTGTTGTGGAAGCGCGTTGAATTACATGTAATACCCCAATTGATCATTGGGAAATGTTACACTATGTAATAACAACATTCGCGTGTCAAATTATTATAAAACTCTCCGATGCCAGTTGGTTTGGTCAGAAACCACATATTTTACCCTCCAGTTATGTGTGCATCATATATTCTCAGTACTATGCACAAATGATGAAGTTTTTAAATGATTATTATACTACAAAAGGTATGTACATCTATATACTTGGAAATACGAAATTGAAATTAATTTATCAAGTAATTTTTCATTGTGATGTATCAATATTTTTAACATTGAGGGGGAGAATAGTATACAACTGAAAAAATAGACTATCTTGAATTGAAATATCCCTATATTAGATGATCCTAAAAAAGTAATAATATGAACTACAAAAGAAAATATGAATAAGGGATGATATAAACTATAAGTTCACTACCAAACAAATTTCTGACCTCAAGATAGCAATGAAGTTTTATACAGTTGTATACACTCAAAATAGAGTCGGGGTTCCTGAAGAACCGTTGTAAATGATATAGTTCCATCATTGAAGATATGACATTAAAAGATGGTCTAGAAGAGAATATCACCTCAGAAGAGGTAGATGAATACTATATCTCATGAATAAACAAATATATGCTTAATGTCTAGAAAACATTTACATAACAAAATTCATGACTATAATATGAGATCTAGAGTTATCATGAACATGGTGGAATCAAATTAAAGAATTGTCGGCAATTATATTAAGAGCGCTACATATAATGAAGCAATATGAGGATCTGAAATCTATCTCCTTAAGTGAGTAGATGTATATATTTATGAATGGCCAAAGAGAAAAGACGCAATTAAGAGTAAACAAAACTCACTATATAAATGAGAAATTTAGACTCGCAGTCTAATAAAATGTGATACTAGTGAAGTATACTAGATGGTCCCAATGAAAGCATAGCCATATAAATGAGAAATTTATCTTTTGAAGTGCAATGAAGATGAGGCGAATTGCATTATGTCTTAGTACTGTGATAATAAATGACCTAAGATTTGTCATATAATATTTATACACAGGCACTAAATAAGTTATAAAAGGTGACACATTACACCTTTTTAATAGAAGGGAGTATCAAAGTTATAAATGTTTGAGTAGCGACAAAGATAACTTCTTGATTTGTGCATGACTTATAATATAGCGTGAAATACGTATACATGAAAACATGTAGAAGGATTTATGATGCATGAAGCCTTAACTATTCAGGGAGCTTAACTCGTTGAGTTAATATGAAAATCTTTGAATATTTAAAGTCATCCGAATGGATTGCAAATTCGAGCGCATTATTAGACATTTATTTGCATGATCATTTTATTCAGCATCGCATGTATATACAAGTCTATTGATAGTATATGATACATGTTTAGCTCTAAATTTATATTATGTTTTATGTGATTGTATAATATATTTATTTACTTATTAAGTGGTATAAGACATTTGAATTATTTAGTGTAAGTTGACATAGATCTTACATATCTTTCTTGTTGATTAGTTACATGTTTGGCTCCCCAAATTTATATTATGTTTTATGTGATTGTATAATATATTTGTTTACTTATTAAGTAAGTATAAGACATTTGAATTATTTAGTGTAGTTGACATACATCTTACATATCTTTTTCTTGTTGATTAGTTACTATTGATGATCCTAAATATTCATGATATTATAGAAGATGGAACTATAGTTTATAGAGACTCTAGAAGAGTTTTACGTTGAATAAAATTATCATGAATAAGTTAGCACAAAACTCTGTGAGAGTTCTCAGTTGTTAAACAAGATGTTTATAATTAGATTTGAAATCAAATATAAGGTATATACAAGCCAATTGGGCATGTAAATTAGTACTCCTGTAGAGTTCCACGGTGTCGAGATAGGTTTGAAATTAAATACTTTGTAAATATATATACGTGACAATTATGCATATAAGTATAAATCCATATCATATTTGATACATGATAGAAATTTTTAATCTCGATTAGATGAGATTCGCAAGAATAATTTAGTATCTCTGTCCAGAAAAACATATGAACTTGGTCTTGAAGTACCAATTCTAATGTATATCTTACAACTAATACATGATTCATGTCATTGCCATATTAACCAAGCAGCTTGTAGCATTATTTGGATATTCTGCTTGAATAATTAAACCCGATGATCTCATCGAGGAGATATGATATAGAATGATGATCTTGTCCGGAGGAGATATGATATGCAACGGCCTTTCTTTTTTCACTTCCTTGAGATTTTCCAGGTTTTTTTTTGTAAGGTTTTAATGAGACAATTACACGAAGCATATTTAAAGAGAATATAATATTTTTATCTCCTTTAGGTTTTTGTCTATCGCTTTTCCCTAGTGACTATTTAACAAGTTGGTTAAGCGATAAAAATACCCATAAAAAATCTTGAAATCACGAGAATAAAGTCGTGAATATGTTAGTTGGGGATATGATCGACAAATCCATATTAATTGTCATTTATCATATGAAAGTTGGTCATGATGATCTTTATGATAATAATTGAACATGTATTACACGGTTAAAAGGCGTATCCAAATGAGACAGAGTCGTCTTGTGATATTTAGTATATATTATTTGCAGATCGCTTCTGCGCCGATAGTAGAAAAGCTATCCGAGAAATATAGGACTACGTCGACTAAATGATGTCGAGTGATGTGTGGTCATATACGCGTTATTACTCTTTTTCATAATTAAGGTTTTGTCACGAAATGGATTTTCGGATAAGGTTTTAATGAAGCGACATTGTAGCGTATATTAAGAAACGATGCACTTTTTCCTTCATTGGATTTTTAAATACTATCACAGTTTTTTCACCAGTAAGGTTTTTAGCGAGGCGTGATGCTTATTGATTCACCCCAGGCATCCAGAGGTATTCACGGAAATAATATATGGTGGATGTCTTTTGTCGGTAAGTCGTCTTGTTTAGAAATGGAACAACAGTGAACAGCAGCTAGGCTACTTGTTACCAAGGATTCTTGGTTACTTTATTATTGTATCTTGGAAATTTATAAATGAAGCCCATTTCGTTGTATTGTATTACAACTGACAATACAAACAATAAAGATATTTTTCTCTTTATTTATTATTTTCTGTTTATTTACGTTGTTAGCAGTTATATTCATGCCGCCTTTTTCATTTCTTTAGAATTTTCATGATTTGATTTTCAGTGATGCATAATAATTTTTTTGGAAAATACTCGCCAACTGACATGGGAGTTGAACTAAAAAAACTTTTTTAACTAAAATTGAATTAGATATCATTTTTGATATTCAAACCATCACTAATGATGAATATAATAAAGTTTATGATCTCAACTAAAAATCTTAATTTTAATACAAAATAAAAACTAAACAATCTCCATAAATTGATATCACATGCTCCCAAATTCAAGGAATTGTTTGATTATCTTATTAAGATGTAAATGCTCTCACCATGGTGCTTTAATTTTGATTACCAATCTGCCCCATCTTTTGCTGACCCTAACATGTTAGTTCAATTATCAAACAAAGATACAAAAAACAACAAAGTTTTTCAGAAAATGAAAGCACACTACAATAATAACAACTTGGAAATGTCAATTTTGTTGGTCTCAATCCCCAATTTGCTATCCTTTTTGCACTTTTGAGGGCAAAAGTGCAAAGATTGAATCATTTGTGGGGTCAAATATTAAATCAACTATAGGCTATAGCTACGTACATCACCATTGACCACAAAGTCCACAATAAAAATAGTATTCATATTTCATAGCCATATGCGGATATGCCCATATCGATTCACAAACAACATTACACCACGTCATTGAACATTAAAATAAAGCTCCTCAAGCACTCCATAGTCACAAATTAAATGTATGGTTTATATTCTGAACAGATAACACTTCAACTGGCAGTATGGCATAAAATGTTGAAGCATTTTGGATGGGTTGGCATTTAACTTTAGGAGCATTATTTAATCCACAACCACCATCATAAATGCAAGTGTCATGAAGGGTGCATATATAAGAATTTTGACATATTATTGTTTTGATTGTCCATTATTATTAGAGTTAGAGTTGTATATGAATCGTGTTATACCGAATGACTTATTCAGTTAAGTTTGGAACCGTCAATGCTCATGCTCAGCTTGTGCCTAGATTCAACAGTTCGGCGAGCCATCTCGCTAGTATGATTGTTATATTATTGACATATAACAATTTATGAAGGGTTGTTCATAAAAAAAAATGTTTTGGAACTCTTCTTATTCAAGTTTTATCTATTTTAATATTTATTTCGATTTTGTTAAGAAGTTTAAATATCATGTGCTTTAAGCTATTAATCGTTTTTAAGTTTTCCTATTCAATCTATATATAATGTACTTCGTGTAATTTGATGTGACATAATGTGAATGAGAATGTAAAAAGCTATGAATGTAGATGAAATAGAATGTGAAAATTTTCACGATATATATAGCGGATGTGACGGTGATAGACATTGGGTACTAAATTATAAGAGATAATAAGAATAATCTGATGTGACAGAGAATATGCTTAAATATGGTGGGAGTCACCTATGCCAACTCTTGTATCAAATCATGACACAAAGACACATGTTAAAATGTGATTCAATATTGATCAAGTGGTACCAATTTTTTCTTACAAAATTCACACATGTCAAAATCTGATTCTTGTGTCACGGAATAGGACACAAAATGAGACAGATAATCTCTTCTAGCTAAATATTTTTTTTTTCCCACTAACAATAAGAATTATAAATTACATACATTATCAAAGAATAATTAAATTCTAAACTAAACAATGAGAGTCTAAGCTCTAAAGAAACAGCTTATCATCTCTCTGAAGTTTATTGTATGAATACCATCTTCACTTGAATATTGCACCAAGTTTGAGTAATGGATACCGGAAAGTGTAACGTCACTTGAAAGTCCATATATTGAGTTCACGAAACCGAAGAAGTATGTAAAAAATATCCGTCTGTCAGGAATTAACCTAAAACTTGTTGAATAAAGGCTTTAATTGGATACCATTAGCCTATAAGTGATTGGTGCTAGCTAAATATTGACTAACTACTCGAGATGCTATAAAACGCCTCGTCTCTTTCCACGTGGCAGTCTTACCCTCAATATATCCATTATCCATTCTTTTATTTTTTTTCCAATTGAATGATGGAATACTATCATCCCTACAAATATTCAAGATAAAGAACCAGCTTGCTTCTTACACACATCACTTTCAATTATTCCCATATTTATTTATTAATATCTCTAAATTACAAACACAAATTTTCCAAAAAATGTTTTTTTTTTCAAATTTCCTAGTATGAACATTTATTCATACTAACATAATTTACAATATTTGGATAATAATATTATTAGATTTTTAAGAATTTTGAACAAATTTTATATTAAAAAAAGATTTGATATTTGGATTAGAATCAAGAAATGATGGAGTTTTTGTGAAGAGAATAGGAAAAAGATTGGATATTTGGATAATAATCAATAAATATTGGAGTATTTAAGGATATTATACAAAAAGATTGGATCTTTGCATTAGAATAAAGAAATATTGGAGTTTTTTGGAGGATTTTATGTAAAAGATTGGGTTTTTTGCATTAGAATCTAAAAAAATTGGTGTTTTTGAGAAGATTATAGGTAAAAGATTGGATCTTTGGATTATAATAAAGAAAATTTGGAGTTATTGAGAAGATTATTATAGGAAAAAGATTGAATCTTTGAATAATAATCAAAAAAATATGATGAGGAGGCAACAAGGGCAACAAGACCAACAATCAAAGATGATTTATGAGTTATCATCAATAGTTATGAATATGCTTAGGTCCCCACCTACCCCAATTGACTTTTCAGATGGGGGGTCATCTGTGGAAGTTGTGAGGAGGGGTAGGAGAAGTAGGGGGGAGGTGATGCAAGAGATAACCCCAGCTGGGTTTGCATCACTTTTGTTGGGTATTTCTTTGGCTTTGATGTTGTGTGGTTCTGTGACTTTCTTTATTGGGTTCATGTTGATGCCTTGGGTGGTTGGATTGGTTCTTGTTTTCTATGTTGTTGGGGTTGTTTCAAGCTTGTCTATGCTTGGTAGAGCTATTTTTTGTCATATCTCCTCCCCACCGTCGTCTCCGAAAAATGATTGTTCATGTAAGCTTTGATTATACTCACATTCTTTTGATTATTGTGTTAGATTCTTTTGATTGTTGTTACTTGTATGATGGTATTTGTTAATTCCATGTTCGATGGAGTCAAAGATATATGTTCTCTATCTGTAATAGAATAAATCAAAATCGCTCATTGCACTACTTAGGCTTTTTATCTATTGCGAAGTAGTTGGTAACATCCTCCCTGTTATTGCATTGTTAAGCCTTTCTACTGCCTGACCTCTCTTACCCTGCATAGGCAGGAGCTTCTTCAGAGCATTGGTGCATGTTGATGTTGTTGTATGATGATATTTGTCTATGTTAAACTGGTTATAATTGTTTGGTGGTATTGATAGTGTTATTATTATTTTGGTTGGCTGGTATGTTTCTAGTTAGCTTTCATCTGTATTGGATAAAGACATAATTTTTCTCCTTAGAAGATGTTTCAGTTGTTGCAATGCAAAAAGTTAGGTATTTTCTGTTACCAGTCTTGATTGTTCTCAAAGGCAGTGGGGCATGTTAATGTTAATGTTTTTAGTCTGGATTATTCCGGTTGCCCTGGATCATACTAGATTTTCCAGGGGATGTGCACAAATAGTAGGTTGAATTTGGCCATTATTGGTTTTAGATTGAGAGATGTAGGATAAACGTATGACTTTCGATTTGCTTCCGTGTGTTTAGAATATTTGGTCCGTGAAGCTTTAATGGGTAGTAACGCTTAGAATATAACCATTATGGTAATTAACATCCATGTTCAAGAATGAGACTTGGGAAAAGACACCAGTTGTCGTGATGAGGCATGTTGAAGATTATACATATGTAAATTTTACAAACATGTTATTCGAACTTTAGGACTTGACAGTAGGAAATCACATTGGTATCGTATGTTTTGCATAATACACTCCTTTTTCTTCCGGCTAACATTCTCTGATATAGTTCTTATTCTGGTGGTTATGTTTCAGCTTGGAAGCTCTTGTGGTGATCAAATCAGTCGGATAATAATCATTGCAATATAGAGCAGCATGCTTCTTGTTTTTGGTCCAAAAGCTGCTTCTCCTGCTTTCTGAAGACTACTATTGCTGAACTGTGTATATCTCTCAGCTTTACACGGACTTCCACCTCTATTATTGTAGCGGAATATATTATAAGAGCTAAACAATGCAAATGTTATTCGATTACCTTAAACAATGTCCTGATTTCTTTTCAATATTTGTACGTCGCAGTCTGTTCTAGCTATATTCTGAATCCGGTTGTCCTAAACATGTAGAAGCATTATAGAACTATTTTATTTGTTAATATACCGTCGTGATTTCAATTCCCAGCACTGGTTTTTCTTTGTAAGGGTGTTTAGCAAGGCTTTATTAAAGATTACTTGAAAAGCAACATCCAAACACCCTCTTAGATAAGTTGTGCTTAGTGGTGGATTGAATCATGTCAAAAACATTACTATGTATGATTCCCTCTCCTATTGTATCTTATTGATATGTCGGATTCTATATCGAATGGAGCCTCCATTTTGCAGGGTCCCCTTTATCGTATTTTTACTGTGTCGAGCTGAGCTGTTTCGAATGCTTGTTGTCCTTGCTTATTAGTGTGCATTTGTGTGGGAGTTGTTTAGGTAACAAGCTATTCTTGGATTTTCTGTGTGAGAAATTAAAGGACTGAATTGAATTTGCATTTCTTTAATGAGGGGAGACATTTAAGTCATTAGTTTGGTTTGGAGAACTGTTTATTTTTCTTGCTGGAAATGGTATGTTAGGTAAAAGCATAAAACCTACCTCTCTTCTGCAAATGTGTGCCGTATGGGAAGAAGATATTTAATATTTATATTATTCGGTTCTTGAAAATGATGAGATAAATCAGAAAGGAAGAAGATATTAATATTTTATATTATTCGACTCTTAAAAATGATGAGATAAATCAAAAAGGCGCATTGCATTCCGTATGTCTATTATCTACTTATAGTTTGTACACTTCACTCTAAGATCAATTCGAAAAATATTATCTCCTTTATTATACGGATAAGGTGAGATCCGAAATTTCACAAAGGAGCAACTTAACAATTAACATTATCTATCGATGACTCAATAGTTTGTGGCATTTGATCCAAGCTTTTATAAGAAGGTCTCGAACATATTTTACTTTTTTTTGTAATACTTACTTACAAGGGGCAATATAATTTTAAATTCTTAATATATTACTATATTATATATGATATAAATTATAACATACGATCCAAGATTCGTTTTAACTACATTATTATTTGTTGAACAACAATATTTGCATGCAAGATGCAACCAACAATATACAAAACACGTGTTGGGCACAATGAAAGGCAAGGCTCTATAACCATCATCCATAAATTGCTCTGAACAAATGGAAAAATTAACTAAAGAAAACAACATTTCCTTCATAGTTATAACCAGTTCAACCTGATTCTCTTAAATAACATGGTAAATTTTTTATATTTTCAATTCATAAATTGGGTTTTTACTATATTTTTATGTATATAATTCATCAGATTTTTATGTAACAATCTGAATTTTCATTTATGTATGTTATGTTTGGTTAATTGGTCTTGACAAGAGATGTAAATAATCTAAGATGTTATATCACATTGATTTGGCCTTTTGGCCTTTTGGACATGATAAATAATGATCAATGTTTAAAGCTTTGAATTGTTCAACCTCTTAGCTTTTCTTTCATAATTGTCAATATATAAATGTGCAAATTATGTTGCAAGAGATAAATGATTGACATTAGGTTCATTTTTGTTTCTTATCTAAAAATATAGATTGTATTTATAATGTAATAAATCAAAATGACTCCTCACACTATCTACGCTTATTATCTACTATGATGTTGTATAGTTTTTGTAATTTATAATTCATCTTGGGTCAACTCGAGAACATCATTCATCTTATCACAGGATAAGGCTGCATAGGAGCCGACTGTCCCTTGTTCCGCTTAGGCAGAGCCTATTTAGAGGCATTGGGCATGTTATTGTTGTAGTGTCTTGGAATATAGAATCTGTCATCACATTGGGGCTGTATTTAGCTTTGTATGCTTTAGCAATATTAAAGAGAGTAATTTCATACGTAGTATTTGAAAAGTAATCGTCTGTCTAGTCTCTGCTTCATGGTTCAATGCATTTTCGAGCACCCCGAGATCCTGATGTTGTTCTGTTTCTTGATTGAGGTTATTTGTTTGTCTGAGTTTGAGATGTGTTGCATATGCAGACGACGTCTAGGCGTGTTGCTGACAGGAAAATAGAGAAATTCCAGAAGAATATCACCAAGAGAGGGGCAGTTCATGAAACTACAACCAAGAAGGGGAACAAATATCCAGTTGGTCCTATCTTGCTCGGGTTTTTCGTATTTGTTGTCATTGGTTCTTGTAAGAAACCTCTAATATATCTCCAATATCTCCTAGTTTCACTCTGGTTTAATATAACTTGTTCAATTTAGAGTTGGAGATTGGAATTAATCACTGAGGTAGACGATAAACTTATAATCATAATGGAGTGCGGAAACATTAACATTAACATGTCTCTTAAGACACTCCTGCCTAAGCGGAGCAAGGAGGATGAGAGGGGGGAGGGAGCGGATAGGTAAACTGTCGTGTATATGGATCCTCTTAATAAAGAAAGAGAGAAGACGTTAGAGCTCGTTGTCTTCCACAACTTCAATTCGATTGTAGTTCATGTGTTGAAATCGCGTCTTCTCATTGGATTTTCGTTATTTGTTGCAGCTCTATTTCAGATAATAAGAACAGCTACAAGCGGGGGAATGGCCTAAGATTTAGCTAAAATGTACATGTTAGAGAAGACTGTACTGTAGGAATCATCCATGTTGTCAAAATTGTGATAATTATGTGAACTTTGAAGTGTAAATTTTCTTTATGATCCATTATATATGCATCCTGTATATCTTCCAATTTGCTTGTTTTCCTACATTTTGCATTTTTGCCATGTGCCTGTAGGGTGAATGTGGTTGGGGGCATTCGAAGAAAATGGCGATTTATCATCAGTCTTCAGTCTTTGTGGTGGAGGAGAATCCAAAATCGATACCTCACAACATATTATAACATTGTTTTTCTACAAATATAACAGATTAGTAGTTCCTTACATAGTGAACACAAGAAGACTCGTCAATGTAATATCAGACGACATTTGTCCGAATAGTTATTACATATATTAACCTTAATAGCTTTATGTTTATACATGAAAATGAGACTAGAACGTGGTCAAGGTACCAGTCAGAAATCGTGATAAAGCTGGTCCTAGCAGAAAGGCGCCTTCTAATGCATACGCAAAATTAGATATTGAAACAGATGTTACCTCCTAGTGTATCGATACTTCAGGGACGAGGAGATAGGAATTATGCAATTATGCTATGGCTGTTAGGCATGGGTGAAATGCTGTGCCACATGCGATCCACTGCCTCTTTCTACCATGCGGCAACACACATCCAGGAACCTTCAGCCACTCCCTGCTTGATAAATTGTACGCTACCAAGCGATTCATTTGTCTCGATCTCAGTGATAACATAAGCATACCTTTGTTACCCAGACAAGTCATTCTAACGTGCTTTCCGTAAAACTCCAAGCACCATATATTTGGCATTCTGTCAACCTCCTTCCACAAAAGAGTCATCTTTTGCAGCTCCCATATGCAGACGCACGTGGCAGCATTCTTGCTAAGTAACCCCACGAGCATCAGCTTCCCTCCACAGTCGGCAAGTGTGTGATCACTTAGATGCCGAGGTGAAGGGATTATGAATTGCTTCCAGACCCCTGAAACCATGTCATAAGACACAACCCCGTCAGGATCAGAGCGCATGAAGTAAAGAGTACTATCAATACACACTGCTTGTGATCTGAAATTCAGTGCCAATGGGATCTTTATATGTGACGGCATGCTTCCTGGGCGTGTCCAATCATTCTTAAGAGAGTCGTAAACTTCGTACTCCCCATCACAACCAACCCAAAGAACCTGATACCCTTCACTCACAGACTTCCCCGTCAAACTCATCCCAACAGCAATACGTGACCAGACTTTCACTGATCTGGCAGGTAACTCTTTAAAGGATCTTGTGAGAGGGTTACACACGTAGAAGCTCCTATGGCCGATATCCAGAAAACAAATTAGACCACCAGCGGAAGCTACTGGTAACACGATTAACTTAGTTGGTAGTGCAGGAACTGTTGGATGATGCCATTTCATTAGTGCGGGATCATACATGGCTCCAGTATTCACATTTTCATGGGTAATTGTGTAAAACCAGGGTAGGGTTTGGGTAACCTGTGCACATTGTTGGGAGAAACTTTGGGAATGCAGAAGTGAATTCCACTTTCTGCAAACTGATTGGAATTTGAAGAATGTATCAATTGGGAGTCTAGCAATAACAGCTTCAAAGAGGTCTTCTGGAAACTCTTTCCAGATCTCTTGCTCCATATCAGTAGAGGTCAAAGTTGTAATTACATTTTCTCGATTCTGCTCTTTCCGCGCTCTCTTTGCAGTAGGAGGCTTCCCAGGATCCATCATTTTGAGATTTTCCGATTTTCCAGCAGTCATTACAAGATCACAACTGTCTTCTATAGAGGAATCCTCAAAGTTTGGGAAGCACCATCTGGGTAAAGTAAATACACAATATATAAAAAATCCAAAATGCACATCAGTAACACCATATGTTTTTCGGCTAAAAAAGAAAAAAAGATAGAAATAAAAGAAAAAAGCTTGTCTAGATTGCAAATGGAGAAGCTCCTTCTAACCGCATACATGTCAAAACTGTAAATAAAGAAATATATTTTCCACTGCAAGCGCCATGATGCCTTCAATTTTTCTGCTCGCCCTATGCAGATCTTATACACCATTATTTGTGATTACATATTTAAACTATTTTGAAAGTCAAGTTGCATGACATGTCTTTTGAGGTACATATAGTCCACAAAAGTCTCAACAGATGATTTTATCTTCAACCCAAGAGGTGGGAAGAAAGATACGAATCGTAGTTTTTGGAATACCTATAAACTATATAGTACTACTAGTAACTTATACAATCCAGAGCTCGAGCAACTTGACATGGATAACAAAGAGAGCAAATATGAAAATGTAAGAGCATACACAGTAGCTAATCTATTGCCTGATCTGAAAATTCTATGTAAAACGATGAGTTTTTATCAGTAAGAAGAAATAGCCTGAAACTTAAATTGAATGTATGGGTTAGATTTTTAAACTTGCAAAAGGTTTATATTGACAAACTGTGCCCCTTCACTAAACCAAATAGAATGTTTTACCAATATGTATCATCTAAAGAAAAGATGGCAAGCAACAAATAGGATTGAAATTTGTAGTAAAAACTGATGCACTGTAGTAATGAACTAAAAAATTCCCCAAGTTATTTACTACAAATAACAACACCTACTGATCAACAATATTAACATCTCAGAAGGATATCGACACTCCAACTTCAACAGGGCATACACACAAAACACACATTGCCTAATTAATCTATATGCACAGCTTAACATTTCCCTAAATTTACCCATTGCAATCAAACATCAATAAAAATCAAATCTTTACAATAATACATATCAGAAACACTTTCAAGGATGACAGAAAACACATATTAGAACTAAAAATGCTTCTTCCACATATCCCCAACCCCAAATTTTTCACAATACAAAATATCGACTCCAATTTCAAAACCGGTCAAAGAGAGTAAATCAATACCTATAAACTAAAATGCTTATTACCCCCCCTCTCCAACCACAAAAAATTCACTACCCAAATCATCAATTCCAATTACAAAACTGACCCAATAGAGCAAAGCAATACCTAGAACTAAAAATGCTTGTTACACAGATCCCTAAAAAAATTCACTACCCAACAAATCAATCCCAACTACAAAACTAACCCAATAAAGCAAAACAATACATGCTGTGATGCTTATTACACAAACCCCTAAACAACAAAATCTTCACTACACAAAATATCAGGTCTAATTAGAAAACTGACCCAATAACTAAACATGCTTACTCCACAAACCAAAACCAAAAAATGTCACTACTCGGTACTCACTACCGAAAACATTAATGCCAATTACAGAACTGACCCAACAGAGCAAACCAATACCTGAGATGATTTGACGGCTCCTCCGGTGCTGGAAGTGGTGGTTGAAGCTGAATAAGGTAGTTGTTGCTACTAGGAGGCGAACCGTAGAGGTCAAGAAGTTCCTGAAGTTGTCCAATGAGCTGCCTTAACATCACAACCCCTTCTTTCATGCCATACACATAAACATAACCTCCCCTTTTTCTACCACATCCTCAAAGCAACAACCTTTAACATCTCTCTCTTTGTATATCAATTCTTCTAAAAATACACACAACAATACTGATTCTACTACAACCCCTTTAAAGCAACAACCTTTAACATCTCTCTTTGTATATCAATTCTGCAAATATACATACAACAATTACTCATGTTTTTCAACAACCCCTTTATACCAACAACCTTTAACATATTTCTTTGTATATCAATTCATAAAAATACACACACAACAACAATTACTGATCTTTTCCTACAACCCCCTTAAACATCAACCTTTAACAACTCTCTTTGTATATAAATTCTGCAAATATACATATAAAAATTACTGATTTTTTTCCTACAGCCCTTTTAAAGCAACAACCTTTAACATATCTCTTTGTATACTAATTCTTGAAAATATACACACAATAAATATTGATCTTTTCCTATAACCCCCTTAAAGAACCAACATTTAACATATCTCTTTGTATACTAATTCTTGAAAATATACACACAATAGATAATCGAATGGTTTAGCCGTTGCTAGCATAAGTCTAAGGGTTCCAATCTCATTCTGTGAGGACGATTGAGAATTATCAGAATGATTAACTATAAAAAATATATATATAAACAATAAATATTAATTTTTTTATACAATACACTTAAAGCAACAATCTTTTACCAATTAACATACCTCTTTGTGTATATATTATTATACAAGAATTATTGATTCTTTTTGTGCAAGATTTGTTGATTTTTTCATGAATCTAACCATAACCCATCAAACAAAACATCATGTGTGATACTGTAGGTGATTTGTGGGTTGAGTGAGTCTTGGTTTATTGTTGTGTTGTTTTGGGGGTGATGAATGATGATGTTTGGAGTAGTAGTTAATTTTTTTAGATCTTTATTTACCCAATATATAAACATGGCTAAATTTCATCCAAGACCGAACTATCAAAAATATTTCAAATAGACATCTAAACATTTCAACCACCGGTAACGTTTTTTAAAACGTGAAACTTTAAAACGTATTTTATCAATCGAACTCCACTTTAACATACGAACCTGTGGGCTCAGGTCAAAATTTATATATATATTACATTATGATCATTTTAAACACAAATACTAATGGGCTATTTGATAATTAATTTTAATTAAATAAATAAATAATAAAATAAAACGTATCATTTTCAATATTACCAACCCCACCCCACCACACCCTACCCCACCAAACCAACCTGGTATATCAGATCCTATCAACTTCCACATCACTATAGGCATCTTCCACCACGCGATCGGCTTTGGGTTCCTCCTGAGGAGCACCAACCTCTTGCTGCTTCATAGGAGCAGGGAAGAAATCAAGGTCACCACAAAACCCCATTTCCTCAAACATCATCATCATATCTGCTACAGATTCTCAAAGCCAAATTTTCATGATATTAAAGTTAATATGTTTTTTATTTATTTTAAAATTTGAAGTTAAATATTTTGTGTAAGGTTCTTGATTTTCCACTTTGAAGTTGAATATTTGAAAATAAAATGGTGGATTAGGATAATGAATCAGTAGGAGTAGAGTACAACCTTAGTAGTGCATCAACAAGAGAGCAAGATAGGTTCTTGCCAATAGCTAATGTGAGTAGGATCATCAAGAAAGTTTTACCACCTAATGCAAAAATATTTCAAAGGATGCTAAGGAGACACTTCAAGAATGATGTTTTATTTTATTTTTTATTTTTTTAATTAAAATTAATTATTAAAAATAGACACATTTAATTGTTTGTTATTTAAAAAATGGTCCATAAAGTATAATATATATAAATTCTTCTGCTTGCTCTGTGCTATACGATAAAGTTAGGAAGCTCGCGTGGCTAAAATTACATTTTTAAATTTCAGTAAAAAATTATCCCCTGACGTCTATTCAAAGATTGAACGCTTGAAAGGCTTATTTAAAACGTTTTCCATGGTCAGTGGTCTGATGAAATTTAGCCTATAAACATTTATTAAAAAATTGAACCTTCATTTAATCGCAACGACCTACGCGGCGCTAATCACGACGCGCTTCAACTCTGGCCGTGACTAAAAGCTTTCTTTAAACCCAAACCGTAAGAAGAAAACTCAAATCGAAAAGATTCAATTAACCTATTTCTTAATCTGGGCGGAAGAAATTTGCTTCAATCTGACGCTTCTGCTCAAACTTGTAAGAGGACCTGACTGCTAATGAAACGAATGGATTAATGTGGAATGATCTACTGGCCGGATCTCGTTCCCTGATAATCCGGCCCATATCGTACTCTCTATACTCACCCCCTATAACGAAATATATATAAGCATGTACCAATTCCATTAACGTTTCGACTCCACACATCAATCGGCCCTAGACTATATAATGAAGAAGGTAAATCTTTGGATGTAGCTCAGTTTTTTAAAATCTGTTCATTAACCAATTCAACACAAAATCCACTTTATCGGCACAAACCCACTGCAAAAAATACAAGATAACCACGTTTCACTCGAGGCTTTTTTATCAATTGAACTATGTCCAGGGCAATATAAACATTTATTGAAAATGAGTGAATATGTTACATTTTTCTTAAGCGGATCGAATCTAGTTGGTCAGGCTCGATTTGATCTTTTGAATGTAAGTTAGATTTGATTTCTTATCAATTGGACTTGATTAAATTATATGAAAATGACGAGTATTCGAGAATCGAGTTCGACTTTGATTTGCACGTTTGCCTTAAAAGTGCGGATTTTCCTTATGTTTGGGATATTTAACTTTTTAATAAATCTATAAATCAGTTCTTTTTATTATTATCAAAATTTAAGATATTTTAATAGTTATGTGGATGGAAAATAAAAAATTACTTGAATTCTAATTTATATTAAATTTTATGCAAAGTCAAAACTGTTTAACAAAAAAGAATGTAATAAATAACATATTTCGAGTCGAGTTGAGCTTTTTACTTGATCATATGCCTAAATTAACATATATGTAGATGAGGGATGATGCCCATAAATACAAGCATATATACCATCAATGAGTGTTATTGAACTTGTACGCAACATTTCTTGTCCAACCTTTGGCCCTCTCTTGATTTTTAATTAGGGAGAAGTCTTTTTACTTCAAATACCTAATAAGTACAATAATCACTTTGATGATGTCTAATCCTTTTCTCTCTCTTTTCTTTTCCTCTCTTTTTTCTTTACACATAAAGATCTTGGTAGTGAGAGAAATTGATAGAGCCTAGTTCAATTTTCACAAGTCACAAGTAATAATGGAAAGTAGAAAAAAAGGTGAAAGAATAGGCCAAGTTGATGAATGATGAGGGGAACAATAAAAGGAAAAGGAACTTGGAGAGTAATAATTCTCTGGAAGATTCAATTGAGATAAATTGTTGTATAGTAATTTTATTCATTTAGTTTGGCTCATTCATTTCATTAGTCGAAGAGCCATCAAGTTGAATGTCATATACCAATAGTTCTCTTCAAATCAATTTTCATTCAACTTGGGTTAAAAAGACATTACAAAATATAATCACAAGACTCATTATTGTATTCCATATCATTCCTTCTACTTTGATTGATAATCACAATAAATTGTGGAAATCCTGGACAATCATGCAATCATCGAAAACATGAGGTATGAAATGAGCTAAAAAAAGTATGTTCAAAATCTTTTCCATATTCACCTAACCTTATTTATACTATTTTTTTTCTTTCCCGGCCCCGCTAATTCAATGCGTGACGTGAAAATACACTGCATACATAATGCATGCATGCTCGACTACGAAATATCGGGATAGTGACCCAACTCATTTAATTGCAGCCATAATATGCCTCACATACTCCACCAACTCAATTCACCCCCGTTGTGTTTATTTCAGATTGCCTTCTTAAAAGTCACAATATACTACTGCCTCTCGAGATGATGTCTAAATTTCACAAAATGTGTGAAATCGTTTAGATATAACAACTATATTTGTATGTCTTCTTGATACAATTGATGCATGCAGGTGATCTGTAGTTGCATAAACTGTCTTTAATATAACACGTAAAATTAATTCAATGCAATAATAATTATATGAAAGTTGCATGTCAGTCCACATAAATAAATTGCTTCTAATACCTCAATAACAGGAAGACTGACTTTCTAGAAAAGACAATAATGCAAGCTTGCACTCTGCCTAAGTCAAGCCTTGTCAATTTTTATCATTATGGACAATTCACATTCAAGAACCATAAGTTTCAATATTCAACTAGATGTTAAGAATAACTTATACGGAGTACATAATAATCGTATAAACTGACAATATTTGAATGTGATATAAGTGATTTTAATTTTTCATTTCCCGAACCATCATTTATTTACATGCATGCAACAAACAGACAAAAATGAAAATCAATAAGTCATGCTTAAGATTTGTCAGGCAGAAAAAGATGGTTCATGGAATTATAGGAAGTCTAGCATCGTCTAGTTATGCAACTATATGCCACAAAGACAAGGAGCACAGCTTGGACCATATCAAGCGACAATAGGATCTAAATATAAATTTAGATATTGACTAGAGGAACTAATAAAATAATATAAATGTTTTGCGAGAGATAAAAGTAATAAATTCAATGTATACTGTATTCATCTTAAGATTGTCTAATTTGATTTATAATGATCAAAATAAATAAACTTACATATTTAATTGATATGCATAATTTTGATTTGAATCAACATTATTATATTAATCGTAAAGTTAGAGATAATTGTCTTCATAGTCTCAGTAAATGTAACGTTTTTGTATTTGAGTTAATAGTAACAATATAGTAATTTATTTAGTCTTTGATAAAATCTCATTTCTTACATTTTGATCTCAAACTGTCAGAGAAAGAACTAAAGTTAGTAACAAATTTGATCATTGAAAAATTAAACTTGACGATCTTTTAAAAATAAACATAATATTGTTTAATTTTTTTTATAATAGGAAAGTTTAATTGATAATGATAATATATTTCTGATAATCAAATATTTCATGTCAATTGCTGCCTAAAATGTTAGCAAATTTAATCATTATTCTATATAGTGTTCTAGAGTAAATTTTGCCTGGCCAGTTAGTGCCATTGAATGGAAATTGCACGATTCAATTGAAGCCCCACATCCCAGCTAAATTTGAAAAGCATATATGATTACATTGATGTCTCCCTCTTATGTGATCATGATGATAGTTATTGCACACAAATTTATACATTCAACAACAGGATCAATAACTCATAATCACATCTTATCAGTCTTAGTCGATAAAGGACAAGTTCACTTTGCTCTGTAGATTGACTGACTTCACGTTAATTTGTTTACCTAATCACATAATTTTTTTTGACCCAATGCAATTTACTATAGTTATAATACAATGTTTCAATCTCCTAATAGGATCCAAACTTAGATGATCCTGAAAGTCGCTCAACCACTTAACCAAACTCTCTTATTTTCCTTTAATGGTGGATGGAATTAAAAAATTATATTATTCGATGTATGTTTTGCTTAATCGACAGATATCAAATCATTTGTAATCTTTAAATTAATATCATGATTCAACCACATAACATATTGATAAATTCTTTTGGGTTCTTTCTTTTTCCTAACTAATAATGATCTCAACAATAGCATTCAATTGAAAAATTTCACTTATAAGGAATCTTTGAACCAATGTTTTATCAAGTGAGAAAAAATAGCAATAGAAACTTCACATAAATAAATCACTATAATGATAATAAGTGTCGGTTCACATTCAATAAGGCATCAATGCATCATTCACTTGAATAGTGGACTACTTGCTGGTTGGAAGTGTTGTGGCAAACTGGCAATTGATGATTAACATGAAGAACTCGAGAAATGTGGATGAGTATTATAGTATATGTAAGTCTGTCCAATTTACATTATTCTTTTCCACCACCTACATTCATCACACTCATCAGCTGGGAACATATGCTAGGACAAAAGAAAAATGAAATAAAAAAGAACAAGGTTATCAGGTTATTTTACTCCTTAATTCCTTATGTTGTATGTATATCTTACTACAAAAATTAACAATGATAAAAAAAAACCCTTTTCTCTATATTTTGATCCAATCTAAGAACAATCAAATAATTGAAAATCAATTCTTTAAACTATAATGATTGGATTATATATTTTGAACTATATAGTAAAAGGAAAAATGACAATCTCATAGTAAAGGGGAAACCGTAATGATGTAGGGAGGGTATAAAATAGGGAGTGCATTATTACCAAAGAATAAAAGTAAGGGGTAAGATGGAAATGGTAGGATGGGAAGAAGAGATGAGATGTGGTGAGTAAATGGGTAATCATTTCAATTGTCTAGGGAAAAGAAGCTTTATGTGGAAATTGTTATCATTCCTCATTATGATCATCATCATTTATCTTTCTTTTACGTGTGCATTCTTTACTGTTTAGATTTTGATTGCTCTTTGAATCTTAACAATTCCAAGACATACCTAAATTTCATGAGTGAATTTGAACACCCATAAAACAGAAATCAATAGTTTACTAAGTTGCTTGCATTGGGCATCTTTTAGAATTTGAGATGAAAAAGATAAATTGGAATTATTAAACTGAAAAAATGAGAAATCTTTGAGGGACCTAATCTCGATATGATTGAGATTGATAAAAATTTATTGACACTACTCATACGTATTTTTTTCGGAAGCTTACCTCTTAGAAACTATATAAGTTCGAACAAAACGAGATGGAAGACATGTGATTCTTTATAATGTTATTTCACCATATTTAATAGTGTATCGATTCGGAGGACAATATTAATAGTGTATTGATCCGGAGGACAAAATTAAAATGATGGATAGATCATTGTTACCATTTTATCAATTTTAATAACTTATCGATCTGAGATCATAAGTCTTTTACTCTTTCACATGTAAATTATTTATTGTAGTTGATATAAAAGGAATTGGATCCATATTATAGATTCTGGATAAGCCCGATTTTGATCCAACCTACCATAAAATTACATGGGCCTTCCCACTGGGCCCGTTTAATTTCATACCATACATAAATCGGGCCTCTTTCTTTATCACGAAATAACCAAACTTCTCAAGCCCGTAATTTTTTTAAATTGAACCTAATAATTCATTCATTCTTCTTCAACGTTTCAAGAAAATCGATAGATTCAATTTCTAGAGGCTTCTTTATCCAAGTCGGTACCAGGTTATTCGATTCAGGTTGTATAATTATCCGATTATTTCAGGTATCGAGTATTGTTTTGCTCGAGTCCAATACGAAATTCAGTTGGACGGATATTGATTCGGTTTTTTGTCACTGTATTGAGTGGATATCGGTTTACCAGTCACGTTATACATAAAAACGCTTAAAATGTTATCAACGAGTCGTTTTATCGGGTGTAATACTATATCGAATATGGTAATTAACCGATTGTTTCGGTTATCGAGCAATAGTTATTTACCCATTTGTCGGAATTTTTAGTTCGAACACCCAAGTAAGAACATATATGGGCTTAACCAATAAGCCCGGTCTCTTTCAATTGAACCTAATTATTCAATCCTTCATCTTCTTCAACATTTCAAGAAAACCAATAGATTCAGTTTTTAGAGGTTATTTGTTCAAGCCGCTGCTCTGAAAACCTTCAAAGGCTTCAGCTTTATACTTAATTAAGGTACCCTTTTCGTTTTGCAAAATATTAAGCTCAATTTTTTTATTAAATTCAATTTTTTTTTAAATTCGGATTTTTTTTTGTTATATTAAGCTGAATTAAGGTACCCTTTTTGTTTTGGAAAATATTAAGCTCAATTTTGTGATTAAATTCAATTTTTTTGATTTTTTTTGGAATTCGGATTTTATTTGTTATATTAAGCTGAATTGAGGTACCCTTTTGTGGAATTGTGTGATTATGTGACCCTTTACTGCGATTCTTGACCTGAGTTGAGTTCCTTGTTATTTGGATATTTAATCCCTCTGTCCCAAAAAGATTGTCCAGTTTTGAATTTTGAATTTAAAGTGGTTTTATATGTGTTGAATATATTTGGTGGAAGATGTATGAAATGTTAGTAACAACATGATATTTTTATTCAAATGAGAGTTATGTGTGTCAATAAGGAGACAAATTTTGTTATTTTGACAATGGAAAATCCAATTGGACAATCTTTTGGGATGGAGGGAGTATTTATGTAAGATCTAAAATGATTTGCAATGGTTTCATGCTAGTTTCAGTTTAGTCTCTTAGCTTGAAATGTAAAATATGTCATCGCTCTAAAGAGATGGTGTCTTTTAATGTACATCATGCATTCTGTTTGAGGCGTTCTCTTATCTTGGCTTAGGGTTTTGATTGTTACCGAAATGCTGAAGTGTAAGATGGAAATGGGTTGTTGTTAATTTATGTTGTAGATGTGATCAATGGTATAATAAAAGGGGAGTTGGGAAAGAAAAGGAAATAGTAGATGGAGTGTAACAGGGACGAGGCCTTAAGAGCGAAAGAAATTGCTGAGAAGAAGTTAGCGGAAAAGGATATCAAAGGAGCAAAAAAGTTTGCTGTCAAGGCTCAGAATTTGAATCCTGGTCTGGATGGCATTTCTCAGATGATGGCAGCGCTTGATGTTTATATTGCTGCGGAGAAAAAAGTTAACGGGGAAGGGAATTGGTATGGGATACTTGGATTGGATCGGTTAGCTGATGAGGACACTGTGAGAAAACAGTACCACAAACTGGCTCTTTTGCTTCATCCGGATAAAAACAATACTGTTGGTGCTGAAGGGGCGTTCCATATTATTTCAGAAGCTTGGAGTCTGTTGTCTGATAGGAGCAAGAAGTTAGCATACGACCAAAGAATAACTCCAGTGCAGAATGGAAGTAAGAATGCAGGTCCATCTTCAGCCCACATGCAGAGCGGTTTTTATGATTTTTCTAAAAGGACAGCCCCTCACATGAAGGTTCCCAAAGCAAAATCAGATAAAGTAGGTTCCTCATCCAACCCTTCTTTGTCTCACAAACAGGAGAGGACCACATTTTGGACTGTGTGCCACCAATGCAAGATGCAGTATGAATATCTCAAAATGTACCGCAACAAAAATCTTTTGTGCCCCAATTGCCATGTGGCCTTCTTTGCGGCAAAAATTCCTTCGCCCTCGTCTGATTTTTCAAAGAGATCAACCAAATCACATCAACCCCAGCAACAAAAGAATCTTCATCGTGATGAGGCGAAAAGGAAAGCTCCTAGTACCAACAAGGGCAATCCAAGCATGCCCAATGGGAGATCTTCAGGTGTTAGTTCTAGCTATTCAACTGATGGAAATAACTTCCAGTGGGTTCCATTTTCCAGCAACACCAGTGCCATGTCTGCTACTCAAGCAGCAACTATGGTTCAGCAGGCATATGAGAAAGTGAAAAGAGAACGTGAGGAAGCACAAGCAGCAATAAAGAGAGAACAGGTACTGCGCCAAGCCCACAAGAGAGCAAATGGCGCTTCAACATCAGCATCTTTTGATACTGTAAAGAGAAGAAGAGTTTCAGATGATTGTTCTAGGAATGGCCTTAACAAGAAGAGAAGTGAGGGAATTGCTGTGGCAAACACTTTTAGTTTATCTGGGCATGCAAATGGTGATTATGGACCAGCCAGAGCTTGTAAGCTTGGTAAATCAAATGATGCCTGTCACTTTAGCATCAAACAACTTCTTGTAGATATGGCGAGGAAGGATCTAAAGAAGAGATTGATCGAACAGCATTCAACTAAATTTGAAACTATGGTAGAGCGTGGAAAAGAAAAATGTAACGGAGAAAATATAGACAACGGTATGGCGCTCAATAAAAGCAAGTATACTGACAAACTTGATACTGGGAATCAGGATTCTCTTCCTCTTGTAACGGCTAATTATCTTACATATAGGTGTCATAAGCATATTCTCCAGCAATTCTCCATTGTTGTCCCAGATTCAGATTTTCATGATTTTGGTAAGAACAGATTGGGGGAGTGTTTTAGAGAGAACCAGGTCTGGGCTGCATTTGATGGTAATGATGGAATGCCTCGTTGTTATGCTATGATTCACAAAGTTGTTTCATTGTTACCCTTTAAGATTCAAATCAGTTGGCTCGATTCAAAAGCCAATGTGAATTTTGTGTTTAGTGGATTCTTAAGAACAACTGGAGACTTCAGATTAGGCCGTCGTGATGTAATCGAGTCTATTGATTGCTTCTCTCATGAGTTGAAATGGACCAAAAATGCTTGTGGGAGTATTCAAATTTTTCCCAAGAAGGGGGATGTTTGGGCATTATACAGGGATTGGTGTGCCGAATGGGATGAGTTTACAGAAGACGAGGTAATCCGCAAGTACGATTTGGTGGAAGTTCTTGAAGATTATAATGGACAAGGGGTGACTGTCATTCCACTAATCAAAGTCGCTGGCTTCACGGCTCTCTTTCACCGCCATTTAGACCTCAGCGAAATTAGAAACATCCCCGGAGAAGAAATATTCCGGTTTTCTCATCATGTTCCATCCCATCTCCTTACCGGAAAAAAAAGGCCGAGAGTTCCAATCGGTTGTCGGGAGCTGGATCCTGCAGCAACTCCTTCTGAACTTCTTGAGTTGATGATAGATACCAAGGAAGAACTTGGGCCTGAAGAACTTATGGAAGTAGATGATGTTGAAGACAACAATGATACTAGTAGGACGAGTTAGTAAGTACATAACTTTTGTTCCATGTAGGAATTAATTTAGAATATTGGTGCAGATTAAGGTTTTCTGGAACATAGGTCTGCAAGAGAGTCATACATTTGTGCATATCATTTGCCAAATTCTTGGTGCTCGCCGGCGTCGCGACTATGGTTTATAGTCTGATAATCATAGTTCAAAGTTTCGTTTTTTGATATAGTTTCGGAATGTTAAAAATAAAAAATGTTTGTAAACTATTGAGATAAGTTGTAAAAAATGTTCTCGTATGACAGACTCGATGGAGAAATTATTAATCAATTTGACACAATTTGACACATCAATGATGAGCACACATGATTTGTCAATACTATCAATCAGTGTAGGTAGATTCACACTCAATCATACGGAGTATATAATTACACTCTACCTAAGAGATAAATCCAAATATTATAATCTCCTAATTAATTCGTTGAGTGATTAAAAAAATAAGTGAATAAAATAATCTCATCACATATTTTTTTTTAATTATTTTTGTTCTCACATCTCGTGTACGCTATTGGCAAGCATCTAACTTGACGTATTAGCATCATATACAAGAAATATCATAATCATGAACTAAAATTTAATTTTCTACATTAACAATATTTTATTTTTCTATACGAAATTTTATCTGTAAATAATATTTTTGTATTAATATTTCTGTATAACAAATATAATTCTATCTTTGTATTAATAATTTAAGGAATTAATAAATGCATGTCATCGAAAAATAAAAACATCAATTAAATTGAAGTAAAGAGATGGTAATGAATATCATGTATAGTTATAAGGTGACATTTCGATAATTACACACAAAATCATACGGAGTAGTTAAGAGTACAATCTCCTCTATTTATAACTCATAATTACACACAAAACCAACAATATTTCAACAAATTACAATCTAGTCCTTATAAATCCCCAAAAATCAAAATCCCACCCCAAAACTTGTCAAATCAATTTTAATTTCCCAAAAATGGATTCAATTTCTCAAATATTGAATTATATGAACAATTCAAGAGCTTATTTGAATTCAATTTTATCGAAATATGAGCCTTTGGTTTTGGTGATTGCTCCTTTGGCTTCGATTTTGTTAGCTCGTGTTTTACAATCGTTTATTGAAGTTGTTGATGAAAATGGATTCAAAGCTACGTTTATTGGATTCTTCATGAGCTTCATCAAGTATAAATTTGAATTTAATTTATTTATTTTTTAGCTAATTCATCAATTTTTAAAATTGAACAGTTTTGAATTTTAATGGTTGACCTTTTAAATTTTGCACTCGATTATTTTTATTTATTAATGGTATTATAATAGCTTCATCAAGTATATATTTCGAATAATGTTTTTGTTTTTTTGAGTTTTTTAAGTTAATTTATCAATTTTTGAAAAATTGTGCAGTTTTGAATTTTAATGGTTTACTTTTTAAATTTTGAATTCGATTATTTTTATTTATGTTGTGTAATATTTTTATGTATTTGATTTCTAATTTAACTCTATCTATTCAGTTAATTTTCAGCTATTTACTCAATTTCAAAAAAATGTCCTATTTTAAATTTTAATGTTTAATGGTTGACTTTTAAAATTTCGAATATATGTTGTGTACTATTCGGTGAAAATATTTCTAGTTTTTTATATGTATTTATTATTAATATGATAATTTTGATTGAAATCGAATTTACTTGTGTGGATTAAAGCTACAATGTTTGTTAATTTGGACGATTGAAAATTAAACTCTACAATTTTTGGAATTTAGTAGTACATTAGAAACTCTATAACTTAATAATGTTCGGGAACGGTGAAATTTATTAAGTTATAGAGTTATTAATTTATGAGAGTTAATTTAAACAGTTTATTAATATTGTGATCGAAAAAAATAGAATTGATTAATTTACCGATTATTCATTAAAATAGTTTGACTATAGGTTGATTCCTGGAGTGAGAAAGTACATCGATGCAGAAAAGCAAAAGGTCAGTTTATTCTGTTACTTAAATGTAGTAATAAATGTGTGTGTGTGTGTCAGTGTGAATGTTGTATAGTTTTGTGTGTGTGATTTAATGATTGGTTTCATATACCATTAAATGCTATTTATTCAGAGAATTAATGCATTATTAGTTTTTTTTATAATCAGTCCGCATCGTTTTTTTAATGAGTCGCTGTCGTTATAAGGATTCGATTTAGGGTTAAACGTCGCTATGAATAATATTAAAGTGATCATTGGACTAATACTAGTGGTTTCATTATTTAGGAACTCTTGAATAGAAATAAGTGCATGATTGTTATGTTGATAATCTCGATTTCAAAAAGATTGTCTAATTTTGAATTTTGATAGTTGACATTTTAAATTGCGAACTCAAATATGTTTGTATGTGTTATATATTATTTGGTAAATTATACATTTAAGGTTGTATTTTCAGCATTATTTACTATTTACATTGGTCATTTTGATTAAAATAAAACTTTTTTGTGTGGATAAAGGCTGCAAGGTTGGTTTTTTACTATATTTTTGGATGGAGGTAGTAAATGATTTGCCAGTATTGAAGTATAAAAATTGGAACATTTGATATTGACATAAGACATGCATATTCATGTAAATTGGAAAAAGCTATGTTGTCCTATTTTTTTTTTTAAATGGTGGTCTTTTTTTCTTCCAATTGCAGCATGAAGCTTCATTTTCCCCTCAATTTTTCTTATGTTGGAAGTCTTGCTAGCGTGCCAATTTGGTTTGATGCAAACTCAATGGGTTTGTAGTTTGGACTAACGGTTAATAATTTTGAGCATGAATTTGTTGCTAAAACCTCGTTTGCCTTCTGATTTATAGTGTTGACAGATTGATAGTTACTGTATAGCAGAGTCCCTTTAAACTTATTAGTAATTGTCTGAATGTGTAGGTGGTTGATAAGATGCAATCTTCGAGTAAATCGAAAAGAAACGATTGGTTGAATGAGTTGCCAAGGGCAGGACTAGGTGTTGAAGTCCTTCAGAAAATGAAGGAAGAGAAACAGAAAGATGCAGATTGGAAAGGCAAATGTTCTGGTACAGTGTATGTTTTCTAAGGATGATTGAAGCACCACATCAGTGGTCATCCGAAAGAATATTTAATTACTTTAATTTATTTGGTTTTGAAGCACACACTGAGTCACTGACTTTGAACTTCTCTCAGATATATTGGAGGAAATAATGAGGAAGGACATTTCTCTTTGATAAATGAGGCGTGTTCAATGTTAGTAAGAGAACCGATCTTTCTTTTCCGTGAATTTACAGGCATGGCATAGTTCAAGTATTTGTCCTTGTCTGTATTTTGCATTAGTTCCAGGAAGACACTTAAGCAGATCTTTAGATGATTTAGTATAAACTATTCAAGATTAGATCTTTATTGAAGTCTTTTTTCTCTCATCACATCTTGTTCCATGTTATTGTCGCAGCAACTTAGCAAATGTGATTTCCGGTGATAGTGAATTGAGATGGTGGCTGTCACTAGAATGCCTTAGAAAATGATGATTTATATCATCAGTGTAGATTGTTCTGTTGTACACTCCAGCAATCCACCATCTTAAAGTTATTCTTTTGCAAGCATTGCTCGACCAGTAGTAATAAATAACTCTAATTTATCTGATGCATTTTATCTAGCTTTAAGTTGTTGTGGACATCAAACATCAATTTTACGTGGACTTGTGGCATCTTGTTTATGCCCTTTTCAATGTATTTACAGGTTTGCACATACTAATCCGCTGCACCTGGATGTATTCTCAAGTGTAGTCAGATTTGAGGCCGAAGTCGTTGCAATGTCAGCTTCACTACTTGGCAGTAAAGACAAGGCCTCTGGTGGAGAGGTTTGTGGAAACATGACATCAGGAGGGACTGAAAGTATATTACTGGCTATGAAATCATCACGTGACTATATGAAAGCTCAAAAAGGCATCTCAAAGCCAGAAATGTAAGTTTATAGTTTTAACACTTGTTACATTCAGTTCTGCCGTCCCTGAAATATATCGTCCGGTTTTAACATACCATGTCACTAATGCTTCTAACTATTTTTTCGCAAGGATAGGATAATAGCAGAGTCTGCTCACTCAGCATACGATAAAGCTGCACAGTATTTTAACATCAAATTAAGGCGAGTACCTGTAACTAAAGATTTCAGGGCTGATGTCAATGCTATGAGACGTCAAATTAACAACAACACCATATTGGTAACATGAAGCACCTAAGTCCCTTCCATGTTAAGTTTTCAGGTCATACTTTAATTTCCTTTTTTGCAACCTTCTCATGGAAGTCTGTTTATATTGCAGATTGTCGGATCATCTCCTGGTTACCCTCATGGAATCATTGATCCAATTGAGGCATGCTATACTTGTTAGTTGATACTTGATAGTGAATACAAGTGCTTTAACATTTGAGAAATGGACATGTATTGTTGCTCTTGCAGGAGCTTGGAGAGTTGGCTACTAAGTATGGAATCTGTTTCCATGTTGACCTTTGTCTGGGTGGTTTCGTGCTGCCTTTTGCTCGCAAACTTGGGTATGTCTTTCAAAAACCAGTTGTTTATGGTGATGCATAATACTTGTATTTCAGTTAATGTGGAGTATAGATTTCTTCCCTATATTCACTACTGCTTCGAGAAGGCAGATTTGCTTTTAGAATTATCTCTTTTGCATTATGGACTAGATTGTTAAAGTTCTTGATTGTGTTCTTTGAATTGTACGATTCTAACAATAGAACCAGCAGTGGTTTCTATCTGGTCCCGTCCGCCTAGGTATAATAGTTTAATCAGCAGCATGTACTTCAAAAGGTGCTAGTTATACATGAAATGGCTTCTATCAGTATCTTATTTTCATAATTTTTCTCCTTTTTTCTTTTTACCTTTTTTATCCTAGGTATCCTGTACCACCTTTTGATTTTTCCGTTCAAGGAGTCACCTCAATATCAGTAGATGTACACAAGTATGGCTTGGCTCCCAAAGGAACAAGTGTAGTTCTGTACAGACATCATCAGCTTCGTAAGGTAACTTACAGTATTCTCTTTTGTTATGCCTTCTGGTAATCGATTTCTTCAACTTTTTTGACAAATGTAACATGTATTTTATGTGAAATAACTGATCTGCTTAGTTATGTAAGTGTTGAAGTACACCTAATAATATTTTCTCTACATCACAAATAGTTCATTCAAAGATCAAGACTCTGATGTGTTGTAAACTTCTAGTCCAGAATCCAGATGTTTACTGTAGTTTTTTGTAAGCCGGAAATATTTTACACCTTCTGAAACTTTCTATTCTGTTGCAATTTAGATTTTGGGTTTGTAAGAGAATATTGTGGCTTTCAGAAAATTTGGAATGTATACTAACAAGGTTTTGAAGTCTTATATACATTTTCTTTTAACTTGACATATTCACTGATGGTGATAATCTCTGCATTGTGGATCTTTTGGATTTCAATTCGGTACTTAACAGCATCAATTTGTCGCTGGTGAGATACTGTTTCCTTGAATAATCATTTGAAGCTTTTAGTATTGTTGTTGGAGAACTTTATTAACAGCATCAAGTTATCTGCTAACTTTATTAATTTTCAGTCACTGAGTGGACGGGAGGGCTCTATGTCTCTCCAACTATTGCTGGTAGCAGGCCTGGAGGTCTGGTTGCTGGAGCTTGGGCGGCAATGATGTCTCTGGGACTAGAAGGTATGACTTTAACACTTACATTCAGTGACAATCTTCTTTTATGAATTATCTCGTTATAGTCATTAAATTTTAGGGTATCTGGAGAATACAAGGCAAATCATGGAAGCTTCCAAGAAGATCCAAAAGGGGTATATATTTTCTCTCGCATGTGTATACTCACTTTTTAAGTTCAAATGTGAATTTAATATTAACATGGAGTCTTTAACTTTCTATTGCAGGATTCAGCAAATCCCAGAACTGAACATAATCGGAAGGCCTGATATGACAATTGTGGCTTTTGGTTCGGACAAATTAGACATATTCGAGGTCAATGACAATATGACTGGCAAAGGATGGCACTTGAATGCATTGCAAAGGCCCAACAGGTGAGTATGAATATGCTAGCCAGATCGATTGGAGTCTTTTACTATCGGAAACAGCTGAATGGATGTGTCCACAATGTCGCAGTTTTGCTCAAACATTTATTGAACCACTTCCTATGTATTCCCTTTTGCAGCATACATATTTGTGTGACCCTTCAACATGTAGAAGTTGTGGAAGATTTCCTCAAAGATCTCACAGATGCTGTGCAAACTGTAAGTTCATCCTCACCATAAACTATGCCACAATATACAATTTTGAAAAAAAAATCAGGGCTGGCACCTGGCCATGGTCGGGGTTGGCCCGTGCTACCGTCCGCCCCTGCCAGTACCTGAATACTTGTATGATCCAGGCTAGATCCTCCAACTTTCACAATTTATTTTGTGTTCATTTCTTTATCTTTGTGTGTTACATTGGTGGTTCAGGTGAAAGAAAATCCAGGCCCTGTGAGTGGAGGCATGGCTCCTATATATGGTGCTGCAGGAAAGATCCCTGATAGAGTCATGGTTAAAGATCTCCTAGTTGATTTTCTGGACAGTTCAATCTAGAGTATGAAATCAGTCAGTTTCGATTTGAATCGATTATGTTGTGCAATTCTTTCACAAGACTTTTTAAAATCTGTCGACATTAGATTTTTTACATTTCGAAATTTGGCCTTTGTTATTCTTGAGGACTGGAATAGAGGGACACTTGTCATTGTGAGGAATATCAGTGGTCACTAGGGCGTGTATGATTGTTATTTACTCTACTTTCCATTGATTATTCTGATTGTTAAGACAAAAAAAAATTCAACATAGAGACTGATTTGATCGATTGTTTAAAGAACTGCTTCCTGTTTGTATTCAATTTGGAGTTGGTATATAACCTGCCCTTTCCCTATCAAGAGAGCTCCATAGATATTGTATGTGATCTACTGCAGAGACCGCTTTCCAGATTATAATTGAACTTACTAGGTTAATTACACAATTTGATAAAGTGTATTTATTTGATACTAATTGATTTATATAACTTTGCAGTGTGAAATCATGGAAATCTTCTCTTTCGATATTATTACCTGATTTGATATAAAGTGTATTTCTATAAACGATACTCATTGAAACATATAAGCTTTTGATGTGTGGCCAGAAATGATTGAGAATCATTGCCTACTCGATATTTAATTGAGAATTTGACTCGATTACTCACTCGATTAATATGTGGGCTGTGAAATTGATAATGTGTGAAACCATCACAAACCAAAATCAAATTGATGCAAGTTCCTTGCAAGTTGCAACCTTTCGGAGTTGTCAAAGGGACTAATCCCTCGATGTCGCCGATTAGTATAAACTTTTAACTACTTGTAGTATCATCGATTATTTTATGATTTTTGAAATGAAATGATGTATTTGAAAATGTTAATTAAAATGAATCTAAAGAAATATTAATTCATCATTTGTGAATTCTAATATATATTGACGTCGAATAAATTAAATAATATAGCTCTCTATACGTAATCTCAACACATATACACCAAATAATATATTGATAGATGTCAACTTAGTATATACTAAGGAAAATGAAATGACGTTGAAATTTCAATGATTTTTTGATCAGTAGATTAATTAATGGTTTCTGTTGGCGTGGTTTTTAATTTATTCAGCGAGTCGAACTCTCCTCGATAAAACCATTTGACTCAATACCGACACGTGTATCAATATTTGTGTCGGGATCCCATACAAATGATGTCATGTTGTCTAGATACATACGGAGTATTCGTTTGTGCTGCTCACCCCAAAAGAGACTGTACTTTCTTGGTACATGAAAGCCAACCTTAAACAAGAAAAGTAGTTGAAGAAGAGATGACAACAATTCCTTCATCAACATCTCAGTGTTCAACAACCTTAAACAAATGTTACAAACCTCAAACAAATTCATCCTCAATTGGGTTTCATTACCTTAAAGATATCAATGTTTCATTTCTTTCTCCCAAAAGATTATTACATTATAGGAAGCTTAATCTGTGTTGTAAGAACAACTCTTATCCAAATGCTGTTACCATGCAAGATGGTATGTTGGTTTTTTTTCAATTTGTTTATTTCAATAGTTTCATGTTTTTTTATTGAAGTCAGCTAATTTCTTGCTGTTTTAATTGTTATATCAGTAAATTTAGTTGGTAATTTGATTTGATATGATTGGTCTTTTTGTTGCTATAAAGTTTATGTATGTTTGTTGTGAGATGGTTGGTTGGTGTTTTTCAATTTCTTTATTTTTAATTGTTTCATACATTTATGTTGTACTCATATGATTTCATGATGCTTGAATTATTACTTCAATGGATTAATTAGTCTTTCTATTTGATATTGTTTGAGTTAATGATAGATTACATTTGAAGACTTCAGTGGAATTGTGTTTTAATTTTCTATTAGAATGAAATAACTAGTAGGAAAGATTGGATTTTTATTGTTTGTTGTCTCAATGTTAGGTCATATAGTTCAAAACCTATACCCTTACTGATTTTTGTACCTCCTTCAATTGATTTAATGAAATCATAGGGACTTTTACTGCACTGTAGTTGTTTCATTCGGTTTGCCATATGTTACAGTTCTTACTTCAACTTTATGCTAGAAGATGAGAGTATCATTACACAATCGTTCAATGAGATGGGCGTTTTGCTCACATAAATTTTTTATTGGCTGGGGATGTAATTTGTATGGCAATGTGGTGCAGGTGCAGTGGCCACGAAAGTGAATCGTGTTGAAAATGAAGTTTCTGCAAAGAAGCCAAAGGAGGCGGTGCAGTCAGTTTCGCCTCCTCCACAGGAAGAAAAAGACGGAGGTGGAATTGATACTAACAAAGAGAATTCCACCGTCAGTATTACAATTGTTGGAGCATCTGGTGATCTTGCGAAAAAGAAGATTTTTCCTGCACTTTTTGCACTCTATTATGAGGGTTGCCTCCCTGAGGTTGGTGCCAGATTAGTTGCTTCTTTCTCCTTTATATCCTTTTTTCGGATTCCAACTGTAGAGGTCCTTTTGTTCTAGTGTATTCTTAAGCTTTCATGTACTTCAATGTATATCTAACTAGATTTACTTAATGCTTGGCTGGCATTTCCCTGATGCTTTGGTTATACTTTCTAGGAGTAAGATGACGGATCTTTGAACTCAAGTCATAGTTAGCAGAACCTAGCATAGGATTGACAAGAGGTGATTGAGCTAAAACTATACTTACAATATTTGTTTCCGTTAGCATTTGATCCTCATATTTGCATTCCCTTAGCTTATTTCTTGAATTGTGGTTCATTTTTGTCAAGTCTTAACATACTATGAACCATAAGTTTGGGAAATTTAGAGTGTCTTGATTAATTGGTTTTAGTGTTTAATCAGGGAGAACTGCGATGAAAAGATGGAACAATTCTTACAAAGATGTTTCTATCATAGTGGTCAATATGATTCCCAGGATCACTTCATGGAGCTTGACAGGAAACTCGGTGAACATGAGGTAGTGTCCTGTAAATCCAACTCGACGAAACTTCTAATTTAGTTAGATTATGCAATTAGACTACTAGTATTCCCTCGATTTATATATTTTCTGTTATTAAATATGAGGGGAAAGATAGTTTGTTTACATAGTAGATCTTAATTGGGATCTATCAGAATTAATGTAAAGGGATCACGGTTGTATTTGATCTATTTGGCCTTTATCAGTAATTCAGTATTGAGATTTATTTTTGTATTCTTGATGCAAAGTTATCACAGTTGTATTCTAGTTCGTAAGCTTTACGTCATGGGCTTAAGTTGTTTGGGTAATCTGTTGCTCAATTGCTAAGTAATTGTTCACTTTTTGATAATGTCTGCCTTTTCAGGCTGGAAAAGTGTCCAACCGCCTTTTCTATTTATCTATTCCTCCAAATATTTTTGTCGATGCTGTGAAATGTGCAAGCCTTTCAGCATCTGCTGCCAATGGGTGGACACGCGTAATTGTTGAAAAACCCTTTGGTCGGGATTCTGAATCCTCGGCTGCTTTGACAAAATCACTCAAACAGTACCTCGACGAAGATCAAATCTTTAGGTAACATTTTTCATTCTTTTACCTCCTTTTTAGAAGAAACAGGTAATGGAAGGACGCTTCCTCCCTAATCGATGAGTTTTCATCACAGTTATGTTAAAATATAAACTCAATTTTGATTAAAGAAATTCTTATTTTGATTTGATCCCAACAGAATAGATCATTACCTTGGGAAGGAGTTAGTGGAGAACCTATCAGTCCTTCGCTTTTCCAACCTTATATTTGAGCCGCTGTGGTCAAGGCAGTATATAAGAAATGTCCAGTTCATATTCTCCGAAAATTTTGGCACTGAAGGACGGGGAGGGTAATTCTCTTTTCCAGAATGCACGAAAGAATCTGCAAATGGTTCCAATAACTTTTTCCCTTTTTTTCTCTCCTCTTTGCATCAGTTATTTTGATCACTACGGAATAATAAGAGATATAATGCAAAACCATCTGTTGCAAATATTAGCCCTCTTTGCCATGGAAACACCAGTCAGTTTGGATGCAGAAGATATCAGAAATGAGAAGGTATTTACTAGTTAATCTTACCAGAGCTTGATTAAGCGAATTGTAGTTTATCTGAAGTCTGATCAATAATTTTGGGTTTTGTGTACTCTAGGTTAAAGTTCTACGCTCCATGAGGACATTGAAACTTGAAGATATTGTATTAGGGCAATATAAAGGTGATACAAGAGGAGGAGTCGCTCACCCTGGTTACGTTGATGATAAGACAGTGCCAAAGGATAGCCTGACACCGACCTTCGCCGCAGCTGCTCTTTTTATAGACAACCCAAGATGGGATGGGGTCCCTTTCCTAATGAAAGCTGGGAAGGCCTTGCACAAAAGGAGGTCAGCTGATTATAAATAATGAATGCCTATTCGTTTTCCAACGTGATCGAGGTTTCTGATTATTATTTGTTTGTGTTCAGGGCTGAGATAAGAGTACAATTCAGACATGTGCCTGGCAATCTATACAACAAGAATTTCGGCACGGACCTTGATCAGGCAACCAATGAACTTGTTATCCGGGTCCAGCCTGACGAAGCAATATACCTTAAGATTAACAATAAGGTCCCTGGTCTGGGAATGCGGCTGGATCGCAGTAATCTCAATCTGCTTTATGCAGCAAGGTACAGATGAATTTTTTTTGTAACTAATTTAATTTAATGCACCATCAGTATCTGGCAGATGAGAAACATCGTCTTCCATTTTTCACAACTCTTTGCTTTTACTACATCTTTATAACTGTCTTTAACATTAAAAAAACTTCTCGTTCGTGAACATATATAAGTGAATATAAATGATCAGTGAATATTGAACTAGAAAATCACAGGTGAATTATTAATCTCTTAATATAGCCAAATTAAGGGCAGAAAGGCTTTCCCCTGTTATGAGCTAGGAGGGATCACATCCTTAAGGTTTCCTTCATTATTACTTTATAGATGAATCCAAGGGCTTATCTCAGTCGTGATGCGATCATGACTTGCTTGCGCTGTTATGATATTATCTTTAGATTAATGAACTTCCGAATTAACAAAAAGACTGTTCTTCACGGTTGTCACGTGTAGGTACTCCAAAGAGATTCCAGATGCGTATGAGAGACTTCTCCTTGATGCTATAGAAGGTGAGAGGAGGTTGTTCATAAGAAGCGATGAGCTAGATGCTGCTTGGTCTCTCTTCACTCCTGTACTTAGAGAGATCGAAGAGAAGAAAGTAACTCCTGAATATTATCCCTACGGAAGCCGGGGACCTGTTGGAGCCCACTATCTTGCAGCTAAACATAAAGTGCGATGGGGCGATATTGGTTCCGACGAATGATGATTTTTTGTGAGATCAGAAAAGCTCCATTCTTCTGATGCTGTTTGTTTTGTTGCTACCAGTTTTTCTTCAATCCCATGGGAGAGCAGGAGACCACAAACCAACAATAGCATTTAAGTAGTTCTTTGATGAGTATCCATTACCTTTTTACCCTCCCAAGTCTCAACTTTCTTCCATTTGATTATTTATGTAATGGCAGTAATAGTTTTTGCATTTCACTCATGGCGTAAATTTGGAAACAATCTTTGTTATCACAGGGATAAAGTTTTGTACTACGAGATCCCCCTTACTCCGTTTAGGTGGAAGCCTCTGTGAAGGTGTTGGGGCATGTTGATGTTAATTCTGTAATGGTGAAAGAGATGGTAATTATAATCGGCCTTTGAAAAGGCTTAAAAGACTATAATCAATAATTATTTTGATTTTTTACCAAAGCGACCATTAACTTCGATGTAAATTTGAATAATGACATAAGGGTAAATTGCAATGAAGTATATACAAGGTTATCAAACATAAACGATTAGTTTTGTAATATACTTGATCAATTTTCTTTCTCACTAAAGAACTGAAAATGAGCTAATAGATTAATGCCTTGTTATTCTTGATTGACATGATGATCTTGGAATAAAACTATAGGTAAGGTGATCTACAGGATAATAGAGGTAACAAAATAATGATATTAGCTTATTTTAATTCATCTTATTGTATGCATGATATCATGATTCAGGCGTGTACTTAGCTTATTTGTTTGAACGATTCAAATGTCTTCACTTACTCCTTAATTTATTGAGCTACTTGACAATTGGTGATGTATGATTAATCATTCGTAGTTAATTAACATCTCTAAATCTAATATAATTTTATGTTTAGTGGTTATAAATCTTTGAAGAGAAATGATGAATAATATAATTGAATATCAGCCACATAACATGCCACCTTGGTCTTATAAATTTATTTCGTTAGAGGATGATGAAGATTACAACTTACAAGTTAGGGAGTACTAAATTGTCTTATGAACAATATAATTATATCAACTTAATTTTCATTATGTTGAAAGAATTGTTCAATTATTGTAAGAGATAGTATACTATTTTTTTAAAGTATTCGTGTCCGTCTTGTGATAGCATTGATTGGATAGTAAATCGTTACCTTTTGTCAACAAATTTGAACTGAAATAATCTTAATTTACTAGGGACTACTGTTACATACTGTTATCTGCTACACCGAACTTCCACCCCTTTCATATCCGTCGATTGATGTATTATCCATCAATCTTTACAAAATAAGATTATCATCAAAGCAATAACAACTTTTTAAAATTAGAAACTTAACATTGCACATATCAAAAGGAGAAGGAATAACTTAATTATTATAGACAATATAATCACTACTACAAGAAATAATCATTATAGAGCAATCACTACTACAAAAATATAGAGGAACTTATTTATAAAAATGCAAGTTAGTTGTTCACCTTATTAGTTGGTAAATTGACGACTTTTATTGAATTAAGATAACTAACCAAGGACACAAACAACCTATATATATCCCTTTGAAGAAATAAATAACAAGGGAAGACATACAACCACATGGTGCAATACATATTCAACCAGCCAACAACTACATTGAATGTACACCTCCAATTTTACATTTAAATAATAAACATATATAGATGAAGGGATCATAAGTAATATTAAAAGTGGTTTATGGAAATTAATCTTGAAGGGGTAAGAAGGTGATAGGATATGGGTGATCTAGCAAAATTGCTACAACATTGATGATGAACTATTTCTTCATCACAATCCATTTCAGCCAAAACCTTGACAAAAAGATTAACATCACATGGAAGAGCAAGAGGGCCTTCACTAGTGAACCCATATTTTGATTCAGCTTCTTCAAGCAACATCTTGAAAAGGGGATGATTAACAAACCTAGTCTTTATCACAAACCTTTGTCTTTCTTCTCCAACATATACTGAAAAACAACCTTGAGGAGCAACTTTGCACTTATTATTATCATCTTTTGCACCTTGCCTAAGTGACAACGACTGCGACAACAAGGAGGATGATGATAAACGAGGCCATGATTTACTCTTCCTCTTCATAGCATATGTTATTGGATCGTCTTCGGATGAGGAACCCTTTTTGTTCCCCATGCTTGATGCAATAGATTTGCATGTCTTCAATGTTTTCTTGATCAAGCCCTTCTTCCCCTTTCCTTCCATTACCTCCATTTTTTTTTATCGAGCTAATTGCAGATTTGGGGCTATACTGCAACTTCGTCCCACTAAGATTATTATTGAGTATAAGCTAAAATCTAGCTAGAAACAATATATCCACACACAATAATAATTTTGCATGGAGATTGATGAAATGCAAGTAAGAAAAGGATAATTTCCTATGGATGGAGCTAGTTGGCTAACCTCTATCGTATACTAACATGAGCTTTATTCGAGGCCTTTTCGTGTTACTCATCTTTGGTTATACATACAATTATGAAGAAGAACTAGCTCTCTCATTTACAGTTGCTTTATTTTAAGCTGAAGGGTTAATTTTTGGTTCAACAATTGTGGCCATGGTGATAACTATATATAGTAGAAGTTTCCCTTAAATAAGATTAAAAAAAAAAACTCTATATAGTACATACAAACAGTAAAATAGTGTATAATATCAAGAATGTATGTCAACGATGAAAATGAACGTTTGTGTGATGTTATTTATCTAAGAATGTATAACGTATGCAATAAACACCATGAAAGGTGCAAACAAGCTCGAAAGATTAATTATAGAATAAAGAATGTTCGTAAGAAGAAGAAGAAACTTTATTATCTTTCAAGCTAAGTGAGTACAAAATAGTGTGGTCAATGTATTTATACATCTCCCGATCGAATATTCTTCACAAAAGGAATTATCTAAATCTTGATTCTATCCAAAGATCCCAAATCGATTGATAATATATAAACCAAGAACCCTAAAATAACTAATCTATCAAACTGATTAACTAATTCCTCAACGGCTAGGACACGTGTCGACTCGGTGAGTTATTTGAACAACACATGCTTTTACTACAATCCTCAATCAACATACGATTATAATGCACAAAGTACGTGCCATAATCTTCAATTTACTGCTACTTCTATGATAAAAAATTATATTTTCATCCAAGTTGAGCTATCAAGATATATAGGATAGGCGGTGGCTACGTTAATTACAGGACACATCATAAATATAACGGTCAAGTAAGGGACAATGCAAATTAAATACTCCGTATAATTTATTTCTTGTTGCATGGATTGAACTAGTACTCAACTAAATCTATTTTTGGCTGCTAGGTGAGTTTTATTAGATAAAGGATTGAAGCACTATATTTTATGGCTAACTAGAAAATGATAGTCGTTATTTGGTAGAGTAACTTCTTGATTTATATAATACTGAATTTTCACTTTTATTTTTTAATGTATATTACATATGAATTTTGGATTATTAAGAATCAAATTTCAATAACTAACCTGACTACACAAAGTTAATAAACATAATTATTGTCATCGATCAATAAGGATTATATAATAAGAATTCTGATCTATTAATCTTCCATCTGTAGTATTCTGTACCACAAGCTAATCTACTCTTGTATCATCTTTGTTTTTTTAGAACACAAATAATGATGTTAGGTCGGTCGAAGTGATGTAATGTGCTATATTATTCTATTTCTTGTATAATATATACAAGTACTGAAAAACAAAACAGCACCTTATTAGAACTTAACACTTAACAGAGATGTTAAATTTTAGTCAAATCAACTTCAACCAAGCCAATTAAAAGCCTTGGGTTTCCTGTGAATGACGATGACTCGAATTTGTTGGTGAAATTTTGATAATTAACTAGGTAAATGTGTAGACATGTATTTACATTTTTATTCTTCTTTTTGTATGCATATGTTTGTTAAGATTATAACTCCTAATCGGCCCTAATAAAAAAATAATTGATATGCAAGAAGAATAAAGAATATATACAATTAATGAGATGTCGTCCCAGGCTGTTGAGTTAGCGTCATTTTAATCCTTAAAAGAAATAATTTGAATCTCATTTAGAAGGATGTTGGGAATTATTGTAATGTTAACTATTTATAAAAAAAAAGGAGAAGATACTAACTATTATATAATGGTTAACTCTCAATGTAGAGTTACATCTACTTTATATTGTATTTCGTTATAATCAAATTAGCAAAAACAATTATGTACAACTCTATTTTTGGCTATTTTAAAGGAGAATTTGAGAGATTAGCATAACTTTAACACCTATTTTGAAAATTTATCACACTTTATAAATTTTTTGCCACACTACCACATTTTCCCCTAAAAAAGACCAAACTACCTCTCATTTAGTTTTCAATTTATTATACCCCTTTGGCTTCAACCTTGTCCTTGCTTCTCCTTCCCCCAGCCTCATTATGCCCCCATGATCACGACCTCCTACGCCCCCTCAAATCGTGCCACACTCTTCCCCCGCGCTCACACAAACCGCCAAATCTAGATTGCCCTAGGGGTGAGGGATGGCGATTAAGGGAGGAGGCGTGAAGTGGGGAAGAGAGAGCAAGAGATCAGTGGTGTTGGGTGGGGGGAGTGAAGGAAAAAGAAGAAACAGAGACTAGAAGAAGAGGAGGGAGGTAGGAGGTGGTGGGGCGATGGGGTGGGGTGGTGGTGGTAGTGGGTGTGGAGGTAGGAGTATAGCAAAAAAAAAAAAAAAAATGGTGAAGGAAGAGTTTGGAGGTAATTTGGTATTTTTATAAGGAGAGTGGTAGTGAAGCAAAAAAATTATAAAGTATCCTAAAATTTAAATTGAAGGATTATTTCAATGTGTCTTCTCAATTTTCCTCATTTAAAGAACGATTTCCATTATAATTATATACTTAGGATGAACATAACTTTCCATGATAAAATTAGGGTGAACATAAGCTCAAACTCAACAATGTTTGTGAAAAGTGAAAACACATACTAAATCTCATGTTATTTAAGTAAAAGAAGAGTATTAAATTGTTTTCATTGTTCGTTTAGAATTTAATTAAGCATTTTAAATACTGAACTATCGCGTGATTTTATATGGTCCTTGAACTATCAGTTTATTTCAATTTTGGTCCTAAGCTATTATCGTTTTAGATGCATGGATTATATCTTATTTTTTTGTTTCGAGTTAGTCTACTTTGATTTTTGCAAGCGCACATTTTCGATACAAAATGACTATTTTGCTCCAACATTAACTAAAGTATAAGGAGACATTTTATATAATTAAAATAGAACCTATAATTTTTTTTATTGCTTTACCCACTGCTGCTTTGCAAACTTTAAATCGGCCTTTGCATGCTACTTGGCATACCTACCCCTTTAACACTACGGATTGCATAAAATCTTCATGAAAATGATCAACTTCTTGAAAATCAAATCATTATTTATACAATAAAATCTTAAATAATTTTTGCATGAATCTTGAAAAAAATGTCTGGTAAAGAAATGGTTTTGAGTAAAACTATCAAATCAAACTCAATAACATGAAAAATATCAATTTTATCAAAGATTAAACAATAGTATGATAAAGATCCAAATTTTATCAATTGATAAAGCAATATATAGTGTAATAAAGATCAATTTTTGATGAAATGGGCATCATTTATTCATCATAAACATCACTATTCCAACTTTTCTACTAGCTTTACTTCACAAAATTTGATGTGTAATTATTCACGAGAGAATCAGTTGCTAAAGTCCCTTTTTTATCATTTTCTTGCGTATATTATTATATTTATTACTTATTGGGGAAACAATTTATGCTGGGATAGATCGGTTCTGGTTTCAGCTTGGCTTTTCTTGTTAGGAGTTTATTCTCGTTCTTGCGTGCAGCCCAGGAGGTAAATTTGAGAAGTAGGGAGTTTGATTTTTACTTATTAGGGAATTGGGGAGTAGGGGTGGGGGTGAGAGAGAAAAGAAGGGGTGAAGGCGGCGGAAGGGTAGGGGTGGAAGTAGTGTAGGGTGTGTTGAAGAAAGGGTGTAGGGTTGGCGAAGTTGGGAGGTAAAGTTCAGAGGAAGGGGGTAGGGTGGGTGTGTTAAAATAAAAAAATTGTGGGGTTCTATTTTAATTATGTAAAATGTGTCCTTATATATTAGTTAATGTTGGGGTAAAATAGTTATTTTGTACCGAAAATGTGTGGTTTGATGTAAAATTGAGTGAGGACTGACCGCAGGCGAAAAAAAAAAATAGTTTAGGGACAGTGGGCAGGCAAGTAGTTCGAGAATGGCACGTAGAAATCCAGCGAGATGGATTCGGGGGGTAAAATCACGAATTAGCGTTTTATTCCCTTCCAATCTATCAAACCAAATGTGTCATGTTTTGCTTCAAGAAATTTAACAATAATATTGATAAGCGTTGCAGGATTTATTCTAAAAGCCGATTGTCGATAGATGGAGTAAGTAAAGGCGTATATATTAGCTACGGAGGGGCGTGTCGAATCTCTGGAGTATGAGGCGTGTCATTTTTAACAAATACCATGCTCATTTTATATTGTGCTATCATCGAACCCGAGGAAGGAGTCACCGATGCAAACAAGTCAATCGAGTATGGAATAACTAGTGTTGTAATTTGTAAACCAGTGAGCTAGGGTCAAATACCGAACTACTAGCTCGACCAGATAGACCTGATAGATATATTATCGAGTTGGATAATTAGCCAGTTTTTTTGTTAGCACCCCTAGAGGCCCTACATACAACAAAGTAAATCATTCCTACATACAACAAAGTAAATTATGCTGCTAGTGTAATGGTTTTACATTTTTTAACAAAGCAAACCATGATAAGTAAAGAATTAGGTAGATCGTAAGATCAACCCAAAGAATAATGAAATTTCATCTTTTTATTCCCACACAAAGTTACATTCTTAGACCTTGGTGTAAAACTCAAATCACTCAACCTATATGTACATTTGTTATCATGCTTTGATTTGATTGTAACCTCATCTGAGGTGCTTTTCAAAGCTGGGATATTGCATGTTGAAGTTGAGCTTCTTATAAGTCTTGCTTGACAAAATGATTGAATTTCTGAGTCTTCAACACAATCTACCCCCTCAATTGATGATATCTTCAACTTGTACTTTCCATGTCTATTTGTGGTCCTGTTTACAGAGAATGATATTTGCTCTGTTGTTCCTGGTGAATTTGCCTTGAATTTGCATTCGATGTGTATATCCACACCTTTACATATGTTCCACATAAAATACATTATCATTGTGATGAATCCAAACCATATAAGAGTATCCAGAAGGATCCCGAAACTATTATGATATATTAGTATTATGTTTAGATTTATTATTGAGCCTAGTTCAATTATGCTATTAGGTTTAAGTTATTTGACTATAAATATAGATCATCTCCATTATAACCAGGACATCAATTATTATCAATAAAATATTGCTCTCTAGAATTTATCAATTAAATATATTAAAAACCATATCAAAATTGAGTTGGAGTTTGATTGATGAATGCATTAAAATATCTTCATCAGCTTCAGATTGTCCACAAATTTTTTTAAGAAAAAAATATAATTTTTGTCCTTATTCCTTTGTCTCATTTTGACACGAATGAGACCTTTTGGATTTTCTAGTTAATAAATGACTATAAATTTTAATAATGGAGGCAGATATTATAATAAAGGCTTGATTATTGGTGTGGTTTTTGGTTAAAAAATATCTCATATTTCCCTCAATTATAAGGAAACAAGATGTGACAATTAATGAGACAAATTTCAATTTTATGACTAATAAAATTCTTAAGAGCCATTGAAAATCAATAAGACAGGTAATTCAAAGTAATATAATATGCTCGTCTATTTTAGTATGATCAATCTAGTAACAACACATTGTATTATACTCACTCAGTTTTTTTAGTTGGCGTTTAGTTTAAATTTTATTTGAAAATAATTTGTTGTTTAACGTAATAAATTGTATTTTATATTTTAATGTATTTTTTATTAAACTTTTATAACTTGAAATGTCAATCATGAGTAATATAGTTTGATTAATTGTAGTATTCTGCTACATATTTTAATATCTTTTTTGAAGCTACTTAATTTTTTAAATTTATGTACAAATGATTAAAATGATAATTAAAAAATGAAAGTAATAGTAATAAATATGAGTAGTTATTTTCCACAAAGTCAAACTCCAAAAAATGCGATATCACCAAAGTAGTCACATCTCACAAATAAGACAATAGAAGGGTTAATTAGCAATTACATAATCAAACTAAGATGACAATGTATTAGATTCTTAGATCATTTTCTTGGTCGTTATATTGATGTTTTTGTCACATTATTTAAAAATAAAATAAAAAACCTTTCTCAACCATTGTCTTCAACCTTAAGAATCTAATTCAGACTCAACGATTAAAATGTAGAATATCACCATAATGCAGAATGTCAATAACTCACCTGGCAAAAAATAACTATGCATTGAGAAAGTATTAGCATGGCAGACATCACAAAACACAGAACCTTGAATTGTAATATGGGAAGGAGGTATTTCAGGCTGAGCTATGCCTCCTTCAAATTGTGAAGACAGAGTTGCAAGAAGAAGAACAACAACAAAAATGCAGTCCATTAAGAACACCAAGCAAATAACTTAAGCCTATTTCAAGAAAGATATGAAAAGGGGAGCTTGAGAAACTAGTACTTCTGAAGCAAGAATTTATATGTAACAAATCTAACCACAAAATGTTGAATTATTAGTTGTGTACCCATCTGTATGACTATCATTTAATGATGGTATATCATAAATGGACCCGTGACTATAGTGGTTGTTTGGACCAACCTTTAATAAAAAGGTTGTAATTCTTGTGTGCATCTATTCAATAGGACAGATCATGTGAAAACTATGGTTTTGGCATATAGTGAAAATTCATGTAATATTATGATGATTGATGAACCCATTTTGTTATTCATTTAATTCTTGAAATAATGTTTAGGTTCTTATTACTTTCATGGATTTGGAGGTATTGTTTTGATGCTTTTTTGGGATATTCTCAAGGGTGGAAGATCTTTATGTTTTGTTGGTCCAAATAGACTTCTAGTCCATTTTCTTTGTGTTTTGTTGTGCTTAAGAAATTGTCAAATTGGTTCTCATCATACTTATTTGGTACTAACATTTCATAAATTTAGCTCAAGTTATGTGTGGATTGAATGATTTAGAGTTTCATGGATTTGAAAACAAAGGATTTAATGTTGAGGAGTTTTAAGTCATTCGAATGTTTGCTTATCTAAAATATTTGCTCGTCTAATTGGACATATATACAATATTTGATTTTCTCTTGGATGCATAACACATTCATTCCACGGACACGAATATCACATCTTCTCATCAAGTAAATACCATAAAGACAATGGGGAATCAAGAATAGTTTATTTTATTTGGAGTTGTTTATTTCATTATCATACTTATGGATGTTTAATTGTTTTCGAATAATTTTGCACATTTTTTCTTATTAAATTATTTGTATACATTGAAATTATTAATAATGATTGTGGTTGCATAATATTAGTCTAATTGAGAAATTGAAAGAAATGTTTCCATATCACAACTTCATTTATATGAAATATTTTCATTCCATAACTTTTCAATTACGCTCTACCTGCCTAAGGTTAATTGTCAAAATAGTCTGCACGACCATGTTGGTTCCTAATACCGTGAACGTGAAGATGTCGATAATGACTGCCGCACTTTGGTCCATAAACTAACGATCCGCCTAAATAACGAAAAAATTGTGTTACTATCGGGGATCAAAGTGCGACAATCGTGTCATTATCGGGACCAAAAGGCAACATCAGATCACTATTATAATTTCAAAGTGCTACAAGGCTACTATTGGGCCACCAAAGACAACCTCGCCTATTATCCCACCTCATTTCGATAATTATCACTACTTTAAGATAATAATTTGTAAATGGACATCTCTTTTGCATTCATAGCTTTGTGTCCAGCACCATAAACAGGCCCTGGCCCCAGTACGTTAAGGGCCCGTTTAAAATAAACAAGCTTCAAATAAAATGAAGGCAAATAATTATATTCCTTTGAATCGGTTAATTTATAAATTTTAAAGTTTCATCCCATTTGTCGTTCTATTTTTTATGTTCATCTAGGTTAATCTAGGTTAAATAGTTCAACTAGATTTATCTCATTTTCATTAACCCCAAATTAAAATATAATATAAAAGTAAATTGGTGATTTTTAAGCAAATAAATACAACAGTCTTATTCTAGTGTTATTTTTTGTTGTTTCTTTTTTCTAGTTTCTATTTCACGCTTTGAGGGAATAGGTTCTGCAATTAAAATTCATCCAAGAAGAAAATAAATAAATAAGGATAACAAAAGAAACCAAAAGCACCCAAATAAGGTGAAATTCTGCCCCAAGAATAGCATTTGATACTCCCTTTAATTTGCTTGGCCAACATAATTTTGGGCTTAAAAGTTCTTTTAGTTCATAGTCAACTGAAGTTAGCCCATAAAATTTATCTCCAAATATGCATGTGACATATTATGACATATGAGAAATGCTAAATGCCGCCAAAATCAAGTAAACGCCTGCCTAAAAAAAAATTTGTTAGACTATTATGCCTCCTATTATTTTAAATATGAATCAAACATATTTAATTATTTTTATTTCTATTCACAATCTAATATCTAATATATTTCTAATTATAACAATTAACATCACAAATTTTGTGATTATCACATAATATTATACAAAAAGATCCCGAAACAATTCAACATCAACTTCTTTTTAACTCAAAAAAATTCTCAAGATTTCACATCAATCACATGATTCTCAAGCATATTCAATGATATAGATTCATATTAGAAATTATCAAAATAACACAAAGTGTCTACAAAATACTAAGATAAACCCAAAAGCAATGCTTCGTGAAAGATTAACTAAAATAATGAGATTACAAACCCAAAAAGCATCTAAAATCATGAAAAAAATCAAGAAAATAAAAATAAAATAAAAAAGATAAAAGGTTGAAGCTTTATATAAACAAATTAAAGCATAACGAAAATAAAATTTTGCTATGAGATTACAAACCCCATAAATTACCTAATTTTGTGTAATATTATATAACGATACAAGATCCGCGATACATCATATAATTTGAATCCATGGAGCCGTAGACGGGATTGGTTAAAATAAAAAAATAAATCTAAAGAATTAAATGTAGTTAATTCAAGATTCAAAATAATAAGGACATAATAGTCTAATCAATTCTTGAGACCTCGTGGTTTGAAGAATTTCGGTATCTATTATTTAAAAGCAGCCCCTATGCGAGGTAAATTGTTTGCTATGGTTAACATATGTCCATTATATTATAGTCCAAAGTCTAATATCATAATATAGTATAGAATAAAATCATTTAGAAATACACTCTTAGGTTTAACAAGTAGTGAACATTAATTTATTTAGAAGATTGATTTAAATTGGAATAAAACTAAAAATTGTGAATTATTTAATCATAGAATTAACTTAGATAAAGATCTACTGATTATGCCAAACTCGTTATTACTTACACTATTTTACTTTTCTCGTGTATTTGCTAAATTTTAAAGTCAAAAGTATTACGAAATTTGCAATAAACTATCATTACATTGACATTTCAATGTTACATTATGTAAAGTAGTACATTTCCATGTTTAATTAATTGAAAACAAAAGGTGAAAAGAAAGAAACAAACAATGATAAGCATATCACTTATCACTAAAGTTACAAATGATGACTTCTTTATTTGCTTTCAAGAGTGGAATAGCAACTTTGTGAGTCAATAATCTTCCTAAAATGCAGCAGCAGCAAACATTCCTATAGTTAGATGTGAGATTTCTCATCTATAATTGCCTTTAATTTGCTGATTCATTCATGCACATGTGATCAAAGGTACACACCTTTGCTCATTTCTTCTTCCTTTTTGCTGCCGAAACCTTCTCAATGAAGTTTCTAAGGTGATTTATGTATGTATTCACATCTAAATTAAACTTCAGAAATTACAAATTTTGAATTGCACAAAAGTATTCTACTAATATACTTTAGTGTGAAGACAAAGCTTTTGAGAACCTTTCCGAGTCTCATATTGATTGATTAATACTTTCTTATGATGTATTATTAATATGGTCATATATTTTATCTATCTTTAACGACCAACTGATTTTAATACGATTCTACGAACTCTTTAACGCCATATTAAAGTCGGCCCGACATGACGTTGTAAATTTCGTATTGTGATACAAGTGAAATTGGTTACACGTGCGGGAGGATATTGCGAACATAGTCTCACATTGGTTGATTAAGATCTTTCAGATGTATTAATAAAGTATTGGGTTTAATCCATCTATAATCAATTGATTTTAGTATGGTGTTAGTGCGTGAAGATTATTTACTAGATAAGCCCGGATTATTCTAGAAGTCTAATCAGTTAAGAAAATAATTGGGGAACAAGAAAATAAAAAATTTATTACCTATTTGAGACTTTTCTTGGAGAATAATTAATTACTACTTGGTAAGTAATTAATGTGAATTTTTCTTGAACATAAATTAATTCTTTTAGATTGATTAGTGAGACATATAATACCCTCTTCTTGTGTAGTAATTGTGTGTGATATATTACCACCTCAAAGGTGAAGATCAAAATATAAAGAATTCATGAGAGACTCAAGAAAGAAAAATATTCTCGAGAGACTTTAATCGAAATTTTCATGCCTACGAAAATCACCAAATCGAATCCATCTGGTTTATGTAGATTTGAGTGTATTAGCACATCGCCTAAGTTAGATGATAGAATAGGTTCTTGAATTCCTGTGAATAATTCTTCCGTGATTATTAGTGGATCTACAACAAAATGACATCTTCATAATCGGGGCGCGAACCTGTGTAAATTTTATGTGTTTTTAATTTCTACATACAATTTAATCTTTTATGCCGTTATGTCCGAATTAGTGGGTATCAATCTTGATGATCTTAGTAATTAGTGTAATTGATAATACTATAATTATTGTTAATGATGGTTTAAGACATCGTTGTATATGATCCTAATTATCACAATTACTTCTAAGCTACCAATAACGATATAGGATTTCTAACATTTGGTCCTATATAAATACTACTAGGTTATTTGTCAAAAAAATGGAGTATTATTAGAATTTAATTGATTGGTTGAATATGCGAGAAAGAAAAATTTGTTAATTTGTGATTCATGATTTTTTTTATTTTCATTTTAATTTTAATATTCTTATTATTGTTAGTTACTTTTTACAATTCATGAAAGAATGAAACCGGGACATTAAAAAAAACTTATCAGTGTAGCCTATTAAAACTACAGTAAATAATATATCTACACCTCATCATTGCAAATTGCAATAAATGGAGATTTATCATATGTATCAATGTACTGCAGTACTGTATCCTTATCAATAGTCTATTGAAATTTTTTTTGTTGATGATTAGAAGTTTTATGTTCGAAACTCATCTCGCTCATGACTAAAAAAATATATGTCCTTTATAATAACCTATAAACTTTAATTTGTTGGTCCCCTTTTTTACTATAGTTTAAGAAACATAATTCTCCGTATTTATAACAACGTATAAAATAAAGTTTAAACGTATCAATGACCATTTTTATAACAACGTATCAATGACCATATTTGGATTAGTCATTTAAACGTATATAGGCGTTATCAAAATGGTATATTTAGTACTCCATATATATGGTATTTTGGTAATCATAAAGTTCCATTTTTACGTGTGTACTTTTCAAAAAACAATTGATTGGACGATGTATTTGTTGGTCCATATGAAAAATATACCCAAAATTGTATAATATTCCTAAGATGTAACTATCTTTTACAGAGTTAATTATTGAAATTGGCATTTCAAATAAATTAACGTAAGCTGTTTTAATTTATTTTAAAAATTTAAAATAAAATTGGCTTTTTAAATCTACGATAAATGACTTCTTGTTTGTTTTGGCCTCTGGGCCATATGACCGTGATGTTAGAAATGATTGCGGCTATTAAAAACTAAATCAATGACCAAAACGCAACATTAAAGCCAGATCGCAACTAAATCACAACTTTTAAACTTTCTCTCGGCACTAATCTATAACTTCGTCCCACTATCTTATACCATTTCACTAAACTCATCGTTCACAAGTCAACGTTTATCTTCATTGCAATTCAATTGAAGCATTACCATTTTGGATTAGCAAAATTTAGCACGCCATGCTTTACTTTTTCTTACTAATTGTCAGATCAGAGCAATTAACTTTATTTTAATCCAAAATTTTATTTTATTAAAACTAAATGTACATCTATTTTTCCAATTTGAAGGATACTATCATTAGTGATTTTAATTATGTATTTTTTATTATGAACAATATAATAATCGTAAAGGCACCAAACATTTATTTTCTGATTAAATTAATATAATGCATTACTTATAAAAAAAAATATACGTATGATAATGTCTCATAAAACAAAACAGAAAAACAAAAAACAAAAACAGATTTACTTATCAATTGACAAACTGCGATAATACAATCATACATACGGAGTACATAATTAGTTTGGTATAATAAATTTGTGTTTTCAAATTTTGTTTTTTGAGATATTTAGTTTATTCTTTTCAACTTATTAAGTTATTGTTATGCAAATGTTCTTGCTTAACTAGGTTACCCAAGAATGAAGAAAGGAAGCAGATCCCTCTCTTTCCTTTTTATGTTTTCTCTGAAAGTAGGCATATATTTTGACACAGATGGTAAAGGGTAGACGAAATTGGCTTTAAATTGAAGAAAAGCCGCTTTAACTTATTATATATTACAATATCATGTATATCATTAATTAATTTATTATTATTATTTATTAGTGTGTTCATGGGTCAACTTTAAAATTCATGATTAATTTGGATTCATCTGTATCGTCTTTCTAGAAAAATTTACTTTTTAAGTAATAGTTTACTTGTTTGTACACAATTAATAAAACAATTATAGTATTTTTTTGAGCGGCAATTATTTAATATTCTTTTTTTTAATATGTGTCCTTATAATGCATCAAGCAAAAACTAAAAATAATGTTAAATATATATATATATATTTAAAAAATATTTCCATATCAAAATTCAAATGTAAATTTTGTATTAAATATTTTCTTTAATTATCACCTTAACCTGTATTCAAAGGACACGAACCGTTTTCTATTTAATTAACATTTGAAAATGCATGCACAATGATGTAGCTATTATATTATGCAAGTATCCATATATATTAATTCAGTACAATGTACCCAAATAAATTGATAAAAATAGAGTAGATCGCATATATACATTTATCTGGAGAACATGGCTGCATGATCTATTAATATATAAAGAGATAATAAGAGATAGATAGGCTAAGCTAACAACCAGGTACAACAAATAATAATTCAGTGGTATATATGATAAGATTCTTGTTTAATTGTCCATTACGAAACTTGAGCATATTTACTTCTAGTATTCTACTTGAATATTATATCATGAGATACAAAGAATATTAAACTCCTACCAACAAAATTTACAAGAAATGAAGCCGTACTTAAGTTAAAATTCTAAAATAAAATTAGAGTTCTAAATTGTTTTATGTTTTTCTTCTTCTCTTGTTGAAAAAGCAAACCTGGTTGACATTGAAACATGGGTAATGATGGGATAAACAAAATTGATGAGATGATGTATATATGATTGAGGAAAGTGTATCTTCGTATATATTCTCCCTTGCCATCATTTTCGATTTTACTTGTTACATAATGATTTGTTTACTCGAGCACATTAGTGAAACAATTGGGTTGCTTATGCATGATAGGAGTAATTAACTTGTATAACTTAACTTAGAGGTAGATTAATCTTTAGAGCATGCCTCATTAGCTTCTTAAAAAATTTCTTAAAATATATTCTCCTAAAATTATTGTTTTTTTTTGGGTTAATTTTTATGTATGTTCTTTAACAACTTTTCTATTATTCATCACTTCATTATTGAAAAAATAATATGGAGAGTATAAATTTAGGGATGAAAAGGATGCAAGAATAATTTTATATGATAAATTTATTTTAAAAGAAATTAAAATTACAATTTTTCTATTTTTAATACTTAACCCCTATTTTAACTTTTTAAAGAAGTTAATGTACATACTCTTAATAATCACTTCCAAAAATTTGCCATCATCCTAAAGAGCGGTTGAGTTCATTTTTTTTTTCTTTGTTACTCATTTTTATGCTTCTTTCTTTACCAGATTATATATTTGGCATTTTGTGATGTCATCATAACTAGAACGAATCAGAAAAGTGCATCAATGTAAAACTAACCATACAACAACAAAAATTCTCAAGTAAATAAACAATACAAAACTCATACGAAAGTTACAGAAACGATTACAAAACGAGACAAACAATTACAACGAAATGAAACCAGATGGAGTCACGTTTACAACGCTTTCCTTAAAACGTATTCGACCTCTTCCCTGCAGCAAAGACGACAGACGCACGCCTCCCAGATTAAAAACCACCTCACGATCGGCTTCACTAGCACTATGAACCGATCGACGAACCGCCTACGAGCTTGAGTATCACTTGAACAAAAAACCAATGGAAAAGAGAGATGGGAGCTCTCGATTTGTGAACTGTGTGTTTGCTTTTGATTTCTTGTGTCTTTGGCTGATGGATAATTCAGGGATAAGTAGAGGCTGCTAAACAAAACGTTTTTTTTTGTATTAAGGTGCACTAAACACCCTTAATGAGCAAATAAAAACGTATGTAACTGCCATTTGATTTGAATGCCAAATCAAATTCTGATTTCAAGTTTGAAATGTGCAAAACCGAACTCGACCGGAAGCAAAAGTTGGCTCGCACGAGCCCGCCTGTGGTCCGCAGTGTCGCACACACACACTTGGCTTCACAAATTTCGAGCTCATTTATCCCTTTGGCCTAACTTCTACTGCGGCGCCGGGGAGCAGACATTTTTGCATAAGTAGTCAATCACATTACTGGGCGTTGTCAGTGTGAACCTTACTTATGTGCGACTCTCCCACACTCTCATTCAACGCTAAGACAACCCAATTTTTTCAAACTTTACGATTTGATCCTATCTTTTGCACAAGCCTACTGACACACAAACGGTATTAAATTTCGATTCACAACGCCTAATATTCTCTTTTATATCTATATATCCGTAATATATATATTTCATTTTTACTTTAATAGTTGAATTTGACCGTAAATGTTTTTGTTTGTGTTTTATAATATTTTTAAGAAAAATATATGAATAAAAATATATTTCAAATTCTTTTCCATCGGTTATATATTTTTCATCAATATTATAAATGAAATAAAAATATTTATGGTCAAAGTTTAACTATTAATAAGTTAAAAAAAGTCAAGAAATAATTTGGTGAACTTATAGATATATCATCGAACATGGGTATAATTGATCAAAACATATATACACAATGTAGGCATTCGGAATAACGACTTTTCCCCAAAGAGTATATATTGGATATAAATACGCTTCTTATCGGCCAATATCCGGTACCTCACAGTGAATATGCAGTATATTAATTTAAGCACTTTTGCCCCTTCTCATAGCCGACACGTGTCACTGCTTAATTTCATATTCTCTATAAATACCCCTTCATTTATTCCTTTTCAGTACGCCTTTATTTACACATAAACACTAAGTCTAATCTTTCTCCATACCCCTAATTTTATCATCTGAAATGGGATCATGATCGACTTCTGTCAAAAAATTTCAGTGACTTGAGCACATCAGACCTCGAAGATCACAATCCAAGCCTATCTAACAAACCGGCCAACACTGGCCTATAGCGCATTTGGCGCGCCGGCGACGCCACTCATACCGACTCACGCCAATCCTTCTAAAAGGTCAATCAAAGCTCTCACATGGAGATTCTCGAAAAGCATGGTGGGCCGATATTTGCACTCGCCCAACAAATGAACTAAGGAAAACGGATGTGAAAGAAAGAGCGAAGCCGCCCCAATCCAAGTATATTTCTCCAAAATCGCCATTATCATATATGTCATAGAAGATGAACATGATTATACGTTTTATAAGAGTATTTGCCCGTAAAATATATTTTCTTATCAAATTTTATTTTTTTCTGATGAATAAATACATATCGACCTTATGCATCGTATCAGTATCTAATTGATTTTCTTGGTTGATTAGTAAAAGGCAATAAAAGAAGGTTCCATTTGAGACAAAGAACCGTATTCAAGTTATGTGGTAACAATAAACTGCTTCAGTTTGAGGCTATCTCTTGAGATGTCACACAATAGTTGAAGAAGCAAACACAATACATACAAAAAAAACAATATAGATAGTCAGAGAGAGGGGGGCATACACCTCTAATTTATTTATTAGAAGATGACTAATATATATTACTCCGTATATATTAAATTGCAAGCTGGCTAAACAGCAAAAAGACATGTTCCACTGAACAACATATTTTACTCAAAACACAAATAATTGTAGCCTTTGACGTTTCTCTTTCTTTCCCCTTAAATATTGTATTCAACACCCACAAGCAATCTCCTTTGACTCTCTCCCCCATGAAACCTAGAAGAAAGTGAAAGAAAAGGAAAGAGAGAAAATCAAAGCCGCAATCAACCTTACGAAAGATCCAATTTAATTTTTCTATCCTCCTCTACCTCTCTTTTGTTAATTAATTTCCACTCTATATTAATGCACAAGTGCGGTGAGATAGCATTTACTTGTGGGGAACCTAATCTTCCCTTGCATAATATTTATTGTTACCACTATTGATATTTAAACAACTTGATAAATGGGATTTGGTATTAGACCGTCTTGTCCTCTCGACATACAATGACCATTATATCCTTGACGATTGGCTCGGGGATGAAGGGTTGGCATGGCATGCATTCAGGGGCCAAAATATGGTGTTAGGGAGTGGTTGTAGTAGGTCGTAAAAGAATCTGAAAGCTCCATTTGATTCGAAAAATTCGATTCTAATAGTTAATTCGATTTGAGGTTATGTTCGATGATCACATTATATTTTTAGGTTCAAACAAATTCGAACTTCGAGAACCTCGAACCTTCAAAATTTTTTTCGAACCTCGAATCAAACTTTGAATTTTGTCGGCCCGTTGAACTCAGGCATAACCGAACGTTTGAATAGTTATGTTCGAGTCGAAATGTTCCCTAACGAAGCTTTGATATAGTTCCCGCTTTGTTTCAGTACTAGGCGGTTGCAGTGGATGATTTGTATCGTGGGAGAAACGTACAAGTAAAATGATGTTTTATACTCATTAATACGAAGAGATAATCATTGGTTGTCTCAAGAGGGTACAACAAAGCTTGTACATTGGTTCCAAAGTAGGTGCTGGGCAACGTGAGCATAAACGGCTCTGAAAGTTTTATTAACTTACCTTGGCCCCTATTTTAACATTTTACGACAAGCCTTAGTTTCGGGGGTCAAAATATAATTTTTGAGATTTGGTCCGTCAGCTTCCTAATATTTGAAATGTATTTTTTTTTTTGAAAATGTATTTTTTTTTATTGATATATTTTGATTGTGTAATTAGTGTAATATTAGAAACTTAATGGGGCCAAATCTCAAAAATTATATTTTGATCCCACAACTAAGTTTTAATCGCATGAAATGTTAGATATTAACGGAAATGCAAACAGACCAAATTGTAAATCAGCGACACTTTCATGGACTATTTTCCAGGCTACGTTATCACTCTCATTGCATCAGACTGCCTTAACGTAATCGTTTTATCAGGGTCAGTCTGCCACTGCCCACAAGCCCGATTCTCCGAATTTGGCCCCGCCCACGAATAGCCCCCCGCCCAACGGAACGGATGGGGTCGGCGGGATGTGCCCTCGTGCCCCTGCCCGGCCTGCCCCCACCCAATATTCTAAAGGGTATTTCGCCCGGCCCGTTCGACGCCTCTACTTAACAAACGTGGGCAACGCTTAAAATAAATGTGTCACCTTAACACTCAAAAAAGTCAGTTAAATACATATTTCAATCCGGACTAAACGTGGTAACGCTTATATTTAATTTTCCACCGCTTAACATGTAAAAATACCGTGCAATAAAAGACATTATGTATTCTCGTAGTAACCCGGCATAAACGTGGCAACGCTAGACAAACGCGGGAAACGCTTAACACATAAATGTCGCAAAAAATAATAGAAATTAAACACCATAAACAATTAACAACACTAAATCACCGATGCGCGACAACATCATCTAAAATGTTGAGCATCAAAGCATACGCCATAAAATAAAACTAAAACGCTTGAAATCACCGATGCGACAACACAATCACATAAAAACTAAATCATATATCAAAGTACATGTCATAAATGAAAGAAACTAATTGTTTGAAATTGAGTACATGTCATAAAAATAATTGTTCGAGTATCAAAGCACACGCCATCTCAACAAATTGTCATCCTCTCTTCATTGTCATCTTCTCGACATCAACTCCAAGTGGGCGACGACGGTGGTCGGTGGCATCCCCGCAAGGTCAACCTCAGATCCTTAACTTGCATCGCCGACGATCTATCCCAAATCTCTTACCCCCATCTCTACCCACATCTCCGGCCATCATCTCACCGAACACGACGCATATGTCAGTATCTATCGACTTCTGCAGAAAGCTCAATCTGGATATCCACGGGATGACTTTGCTTCGTCGAGGAACAAAGTGGGTCAGGATGTGTTGGGCTCCCCGGTACTTGGTAACCATCCTAAATAAGGTGACCGGGCGACATCCGCTGGATCTACCACATCATCCCGCGCATTGAACTGACCGAGAGTTAATTACGCGTAATTTATCCATTTGATTATCATCCTTTCTTGTGATTAACAAAAATCATTAGGACATACTAGCACTACTAATAATGGAACATTTTTACCAAGATTACGTTGATGCCATTAATTTATAAGAACAAATAGCACAATTCATAAAAAAGCGACGTATAGATAATAATGGAATCGAGACGCAGAACGAACAACCCACGACTGGTAGAAGCGAACTTAGATTGACCGAATCCTTAGACTTCGCGATAAAAAAAAACAAGTACTAGTATCAGAATTGCTTAGAAAGTGATCAGTGAGTATCAGAATTACTTAGAAATGATCATGAAGTCAGTGAGAAACGAAGAATGGCAATACGCCTTTTATAGAGCTCTCCACGGTGTCTTTGTACATTTTTCTACGGGATTAAACGGTACATTTAATCAAATCCGGCATTAATGCTTAGCACAAAAGTAGCCGTTAAAGAGTCATTAAATTAAACGCGGTAACGCTTTGATCAAACTAAGATAACTAATTCTTAAAAAGAACAAGCATTTATTCACCGCTAAAAATTTGTCGTTGTGATCTAACGCGTACCGCTTGCTGTATAAGTTGATTTAAAGCATTTTTCTTCGATCTATAAATAGAGCATTTTTTCTTGTTCGATAATCACAACTATTAATTTAATCAATTTACAATCGTTTATTAAAGATATTGTTCACTATGCCTCCAAGAGAAAGAATTCCGTAGGAGCCGACGCAGAAGAAGTTTTTCAAGATTATCGAGATCCATCCGAAAGGCTCTCAGCTACTCGCCTGTTCAAAGCGTGTCCACTTTTGTAGCCGCGAAACAGTTTGCCACATTTATTTCAGCCTACGACGCCAAAATTGAAATGGAAGGTTCGAGGATGGCGACGTAAACAAATACGCTTTACTTAACGGACGTATGGCGCGATTTATGAACGTCACAACATGTAACGCTAATTTTGTAACTTTTAGAGCCACCCATGAACTATTCGAACGTGAATCATCGCGATCTTTCGCTTGTCCGCTTGTACGGTATTAATCATACTATAAAAGCCGCCTATCAGATCTTAAACTACCTATTTCGAATCCATAAATAAACGTTATTTCATTAAATTTTATTGGCCTACCTGGCTATCACCTTCATTTTCTGTCATAACCCACACCATTAAAAGAAACGCCAAGTTATTTAGCGCAAGAAAAAAAAAATTGTTGCAAACGTGGCATCATTGTACCCTGGCCTCCGACACGGCCTCTAACCTATCAGGGTCCAATACTCCCTAATGGGTCGGGCCGGGCTGGTTCATTACGAACATGGACACCTGCAGTTCCGCTCGATCATTAAGGCCGTCCGGCTCGTTAGACAGGCTTAACTAGATCAACGCAGAATTACATAGCCATTGTGACCAAACCACCACTAACTTAATACGAACGCCGTATTCGTTGTTTGATTGGTATATATGGGGTACAGTGGTAGGGTAGGTTGGTCACTTCCAATTGAAATGAAGAGTATTAGTTCTTTACGGCTTCTCCTAAATGTAAACATGCGTTGTGATCCAAAACTGTGAGACACTGGGACAAGAGGATTTTGGGAAATCTTGAAATGGGGCATCGTTTGAAAATTGGTTTATTTCGTCACTTACTATTGAATCTAATGCAAGTGCCCCTCGGTTTGCAGGCATGTAGGACCATTTCATTTGATTCCCCCAGCCACCATCTCTCTAATAACTCTCATAAAATGGCACATTATTTCTCTTTTCTATCTCAATGTATCTGAGCGGTTATACACACACCAAAATAGTAAGTGTTTGGGGTGAAATGACTATTTTACCTCCCTATTCTCAATGTATCAATGTATGCATGTAGTAATTAAGTATTTCGTTGTTGACTTGTTGTATATATGTTGTAATTATACAATGCATGATTATTATAAAACACGAAGTATAGATCGAAGATCCGGCGCAATAATTATATGTTTAAAATAGTAATAATACTGTAATTTGAAGTACGTATATATAGTACTTCTATAGTTCTGTATAAAGATGTTGGTTTCCAAATTTCAACTCAATCACGGAAGATAAAGATGATTTACTCATAATGATGAACAAATCAAAGAGATCCAAATAAATTGCTCCTCTGGTGAAGAATCTCCAGCTCATGTTCCAAGAATAAGCATATCTAGCTAATTTCTGCCCACTACTTCTACGCAATCTATATATACTCTATTTATCGAATCTTTTGGTTTTGTGAAACATTCCATATCAAAAACACTATGAAGAATTACAGGCAACTTATTACCACTTTTATTAGATAGAAGCATAATGATAACTATAGGTATTAGTAGCCAAATTCTCTGGGAGTGTTTAATAATTTGGTTCTCTTGTCACCCATCCATAATCTCTTAGGCTATGAGCTAGTATGGTAGGGAAAATCAAAGAATGGCCCATTTGGGAGAGGGAGTAATAAATTTTGAGGTAACTATATGATGATGTACTTAATCACAATTAACTACTCTATAATCCCATGTCTTATTCCACCAATAATAAAGAACATGACATGGCGGTACATCTAGCACATGTAATCCGATCCTTCATAGATCAAGTAGTATTATATTAATATAAGATATATTTAAATACATTTCAATGATATTTTTTACCAATTATTATGACAATTTTGTATGAATGGAGGAAGTATATATGCTATATAAATAACGATTAGCTACCAAACCAAAATAAATATGTCCACTTTGAAGCTTAAATTAAACCCCAATCTCCCATAAAAGCTTCGGAAAGATGATCATAGCTAATTGATAAATTATTTGTGTATACTAGCCAACCACTTTAGTTGTTACTGTTGATAATAATGTATACTGTTTTAAGCGAAATATATATATATAAAGGTTATAAAGTATATATTGAAATTCAATTGTGATCATGACACAATATGACTTCAGCATTACCGGTGTTGCAAGTTGAATATTGTGTGTTATTGTTGTTGAGTGTCTTACTGGAATTCATTCAAAAATTGACCATGACAGCCCCCCATGTCTGCACCCTATGGTCCAGATTATTACAAAAGGCACTCACCAAGTCAACAATAACATACCTAAACTACCCCCCTCCACCGCCCAATTTTATTGGGGTATGGTTTGAGGCCCTTAATTATTTTTGGAAGATAGGGGAAGAAACTTAAACAATCAAAATTGGATGTACATAATACGATTATTTTAATGTTTAGGTTGTTTTGAATTATTTTCATCAATTAATTAATTATGTTGGATGAATAAAGTCATAATTCATACCTCATAATTCATATTGCATAATTGATTAATCAATTAAAATAATTCAAAACAAACTAAACCTAAATATATATAGTTTCCATTTTCATTCTATAAAGCATATAGGACGCTTGATTAACTTCACATTGAACAAAATGGAAAATTATCTGTCCTAGTGTTAATGAGAATCAATCACGTCCCCATGTCAGTATCATTTTAACGTATATACGTTGATGTCTGACACTTGCGTGAGGCATTGCGGCATCTTCACCTCATTACCACAGTGGCAGAAGCGTAAGCAGGAGTAACACAGGGCACGACCTTGAATTGGCCAACAGATGCTGCTGGCTGTAGGGGATCGGCCGCTGGCAAATCTGTGAGGCCTTGTAGCAAGCGGCTTGGGTATCGTGAGATGTGCCTCGTGGATACTAGCATATATAAAAGTATGAATAATGGTTGTGTTTCTTTCGTTTTACAGCTATTAATTACTAAATTACCCTTACATCTAAAAATCTTAAAGTTAAGGATTACAATAGGAATTGCTTCTTCTCTCCATTTTTGTTATTTGGCGTTTCGTATATCGAGATGGCTTTGAAACTTTAAATTATTCTTAAACTATATGTTCAAAAATTATAAGAAAATAATATTGTGAAACTATTTTCAAAGACAAATCTAATGATATAACTTTTATATTTATTAAAATAATAAGTAATTAGTAATTAATAGTGAGATTTCGCTCTGATATGTAAGCGTCAAATAAAAGCGGAGGTAGTATTAAGTATTAAATCATCTTTTTATCTTTGCGTATCGTGAAGTTATCGATTGGAAGAGTCATTCGGCACATACGTGCAGGTTTGAGGATGATACATCATATACATTTGGCAGCGTATATATACTTAATAATTGTGGTGCATCTCGACTTTTTAATTAAACTTTGTTTATTTATACGCATTCAATAACATAATTATTTTTGCTCAATTTTGGCATGTATAACTTTCATGATTGATTCACAGAGTATACGCGTATATTATATATTATTAACTTATTACTCGCTTTCGTGATATGATTTTAAATCATGTCGTTTTAATCTTTAATAATTTGTGTAAGTTAAATAATAATATATTTTATGTAAATTATTATTATTATTATTATTATTAATATTATTGTAATAGGTGTTAGTTAAATAATTATATATTTTTTTATAAAATTATTATTATTATTATTTATTATGTAAGAACTATTTTTATAATTATTATGATAGGTATTAGTTAAATAATAGTATGATTTTAATAAAATTATTATTATTATTATTATTGTTATTTAATTTACAAATATGAATGTTATATATTGGGATCCACAAAAATTTAAATTATACTTTTTAAATCATCATAAATTTAACGTCACATGCTTGAAATAATTCGATTATATTATATTATTGATGAAATCGATTCTCGATAGATTTAGTCGAGGAGGATATTAAATTGTTAAAGTAATACTTGTATTTCCTACATGGACATCTCGATTTAAGTATATAGTATCTCTCTATGGACATTATATTTAATTTTTTATATTATTATTTGTTATCAAAGTATCTACTTCAAAAATTAAAAATAATTAGAAAAAAATTGAAAAGAGTGTTAGTTTTTCTGGCAGTTTTAGAATGATTTGAATTAAACATAAAAATATATCAAATATTTGATAAATCGATTGCGTATAGATGCGTCAGCGTCTCGCTCTTAATATCTTTATAAAGTATTGAATGTGGTAGGGGTGTTTATTTCATTTTTTGTAAATACATTTATGCCTACTCCAAATATAATTACTGACGGTAATTCACAAATAGTAATAATTTAATATGAAGTTAAAGAATTACTACTTTTAATAATAACAATTATTTTATTGTTGATAAAAATACCAAGAGTTTTATGTATTCTAATATTATTATTTAATATATTATTATGTATATTATTATTAAACATAATATGAATATTACAATGATATGCTATGAAGTCATCACACCATAATAAATAAAATGGTATAACTTTAGACTTTATTTTAAAATAAAACTCGAACAAATGATTTTTATTTAACTTATGATTAAAATATCTATATTTATTTAACTTCTAAAAGTTTAGATAAAAGCATCTCTTTTTATTTTTTATTAAGAATATATTGTCCTTCGACTAAATTAATTATAATGCATATTATTATCTTTATAATCACAATAATTATTGACTCTAAAACTTGAAAAAATATGATTTAACTTATGATTAGAATATCTATATTTATACATATTCTAAAAGTTTAGATAAAATCGGCGATTCTTTCATTTTTATTTAGAACATATTGTTCTATTTCCAACTAAAATATTTCAAGCTAAAATTAAGTATTTGCGTCTTATTATTATCTTTGTGCTCGCGAATTATATTGATCATTAGATTAATAAATGGTGAAATCTGAAAAAGCAAGAATCGTTAAATTATTACATGTGGCCAACTTATGCGAGGTAATTCATTATACTAATAATGTACAATTCAATACAATTAATTATTTTTGATAAAAAAATTCAACTCTTGAATGGAGTTACATAGGACTCATTATTATTTGGAGTTGCAAATAATATTCAATTCATTATTTGGAGTTACATATGAATTCAAAACAATTCAATACATTATACTAATAATCAATATAATTATGATAAAAAAAAGATAATAATAAGATGTAAATAATTAATCTATATATCTTATTTAACTTATGATTTAATAAATGTGTGATAAGAGATGATTATTTCTTCCATTTTTTGTTACAACTAAAATTAAATTGTTCCTTCCAACTGAAAATATTGAAATTGATCATTATATCTTATTCTTACAACATGATAATAATAATATATACACATACAATTAGTTATTATTATCTTAAATCAGATTCCCGATTTCTTGATGTGGAGGTAAAAATACTTTATTAAGGAGTTGAGTAATATTATTAATATACCCTAAAAAGTACTTTATCAAAGAACGCTTTAGTTAATCATGAAAATGAAAAGTACTTTATTAAGGGACAAAAGTATAAAGATCAAGATAAAGTTGGATTGAAATCCTTTATGATGAAGTAAAAAGGAAATGAAAATTTTTGTTGCATGATCAATTAAATTGGAATGGAGGGAGTATTGAATGAAAATTAAAATATATATTTTCTAATAAAAGAATTATTAAGTATTTTAATATGTAAGTGATCAATTTAAACATTATCGTTTACTGAGCATAAATTGAAGAAAAATACTTTATTTATTTGTTGTGTCATTATATCTTCTTCTTCTGACATGATATAATAAATATATCTTATCTGGTGGTTATTAATTAATATTGAATGAAAATTAAAAACCCTATAAAATAATATATAATTAACTTTTATATAAAAACCCCGATTATTCAATTTAGATATTTGATTATTTTTTTACTTTTCAATAATAAGTCAATGAATTTATATAAAACCTTATTTGTGCATATGCAAAAGTAAAAAAACTATTCAATATACCTGCCCTCTTATTCATCACATATCTGATATCTATATATAAGAAACATGAATGTTATAGAGTATTTAAAGTGTAAGATTGAAATCAATAAAATATGAAGTAATAATATAATGTTTAAGTTTTAATGACAGTATAACTAGAACAAACAAAAAGGCACTCTCGTAGTAACATTTCATTACATTCATTTATTAATTTATTTTTTATTCTTGTTTTGTTTTCTTAGACATGAGAAATAATATTATTATATATATTAGAATGTTAGATTTGATGATATTAGGTGTAGCCTATCTAGTCAGGATTATATATATTGAAGTGGTTTAAAGGGAATCTCGGAATCTCAACCCAGGTTGATTCACATCTAAGAAGTGATTTGCTCTTTTTCATTATGGCTGGCGTGATGCAATAAAACCACTTAGGTTGGCGCTTCAAGCCGCTTATTTTTATCCAACAAAAATGAATGCAAATTCAGCCATATTTCTTAGCAAGGAAACAACAAGATTATCAAGTAATATCTCCTTTCAGATACTGAATACAAATACTCCGTATGACATTTACGTACAGTATCCGAAACTGTATTTTGCAAGACAACTAGTACGGATACCTTCGGTCATTTACACAGACAAACTTCGGAACCAAAGGTTCTTTCCATTTCGTGTAATTGCAAAAAATCAACTTTTCCTATAATTATCAAAATCTGTCCAAAACTTTAAAACTTGAAAACGAAACATTTCCCAATTGTAAGAAAACCCAGTGTGGGAAGAAACTTTGAAATAAACTTTTTTTGCCATGTTAACGGATATTGTATGTTTTAATAATTTTACATACTTTCAACTCAAAACATCTTTTTATGTCTATGCAATCGTAAGAATACAATGGAAATCTAAAAGTAATATAAGTTTTTTGTCAACTCGTCAGGCCATCAAGTTTTATGTCATGTAATTTTTCACTATGGAATAAAATATTTTTATATTTACCTTCTTGGAGTATAATGAAATAAAATCAAAATGATCATTACCACGACTTATACTTATTATATATTGTGAAATACTATATTTTTGATTAAATGCTTAAATCATTTCGGAAAATAATTTTTTCTTTATCCATGAAAAATTATGTTAAATTCGATTAAACTTCTTTCAGATTAGGCGTAGAGATGCAGATAGAAGCGTTAGGCGTATTGACTAACTTTTGTGATTAACACTCATATTACTAATTTTTTTAAAATAGAAAGCTTTTGTTAAAATTGCCTTAGATTTTAGGAGATTGAGTGTATTTTACGCCAAAATAGCTTATTATTCTATTCTCCAATGTCTTTCCAAAGCCCCCATTTCTTCCTAGTATAAAGAAGCCTCATTTTCCCTCCCATATACTCACAAACTACTCTTCCCCCTCCTTCAGTTCTTGTTGTTCTTGTTCATATTTTTTTTTGTTTCTATGCATATTCTTTACTTATGGATTATAAGAGCTAGTTTGGTTGACTAGAATCAACTCATATCCATAAAATACTACAATTTTGCTTATTTCATAAAGAATTCTTTTGTGAGCAAAATCTTGGTTGAATTTGGAATGGAGAGATTGAGTTTTGTTAAGGATGGTGTTCTTCGATTACCTCCTGGATTTCGATTCCATCCGACTGATGAAGAGCTCATTGTTGATTACTTGAAGAGGAAAGTTTTTTCATTTCCTTTGCCAGCTTCTGTTATCCCAGAGGTGGACGTCTGCAAGTCCGACCCCTGGGACTTGCCAGGTAATAATTACAACAACATCGAATTGGTCTAGTAACAAACTAGTTATGTCAAATTAAAAAGTGATTATTTTACCCTCATTTGACACCATGCAATAAAGTAATGCGGCAAAAAACATATATAAGTAAAAGGTGGATCATCAATTATTCAAGAAAGTTAAATTTATTTATATATGAAACAGGGGACTTGGAACATGAGAGGTATTTTTTCAGCACAAGGGAAGTGAAATACCCAAATGGGAATCGATCAAATAGGGCAACTGTTTCAGGGTATTGGAAAGCTACTGGAATTGACAAGCAAATTGTAACTTGTAGGGGAAACCAAGTTGTAGGCATGAAAAAAACTCTGGTTTTTTACAGAGGAAAGCCACCAAATGGATGTAGAACTGATTGGATCATGCATGAATATCGCCTAGCTAATGTGCAAGCCAAAGCTAGTAATGCCATCCAAGTTAAAACCTCAATTCAGGTGAGAGTTGGGTATCAATTTTGCTCAAAACATTGACATTAATATGTTTCAATGGCTTTAAAAAGTCTCCCATCTAAGCTGCAGGGTAGGGTAGAAGGTCAGATAGTATGTAATCCAAATTTTATGTAATTTGGATGACAAGCCACATTATCATGTCTCTTCTTTAATTAATTATACCAACACTATGTAGACATAATAAGCAGTTATGATGTCACTACACAATGTGTAACGTAGAATTATGTAAAGAAATAGCACATAATGTGGCATAAATAGTAGGTAGATGATCTTCATCGCATCACGATAACAAATGACATTTTCTTATCAACTGCAGGATAACTGGGTTCTTTGTAGAATTTTCTTGAAGAAGAGAAGCACCAAAAGTGAAGAGGAGATCCACCTCCCCTCTTGCATTGGCAACGGCGTTGGAGCCGCCGCTGCCTCGGGCAATGGTAGGCCTGTTTTTTATGATTTCATGGGCAAGAAACCTTGGACAACTGATTTGAATCTAGCTCCAGCCTCATCATCTTCAGGCTCAAGTGGAGTGACTGATGAGACTAGTAATAGTAATGGAAAAGATGATCATGAGGAAACTAGTAGTTGCTCAAACAGTTTTACCACTCTTAGAAGAAAACCATTAGGTTAATGAATTCCTTTTCACATTTTGCAACTTATCTTCATGGAAAATCCCATCAAGATCGAATAACCAAATGTATGTAGAAGTGTAATTTTTAGATTTTCTTCAATGTTCTTTATATGTGGTAATCAATTACCTTGAAATGTATGAGAACATAGTTCCAAATTATTTGTTACTATATATATTGATTGTGATCATCCATAATTCTTTTTTGTTACCATTAGTTTGTGTACAAAACTAATAATACATGTTATATAAGTTACAAATTTCAATATAGTAATCAATAAATGACTTAAGAATCGTTATTAAACTTCAGACTTCATAACTACTCTATTGTCATCAATTTTACATGCAAAAAGGTTGAGATCCAAATAAAGGGGATTCTTTAGGATAGGTTGAAAGAAGTGGAAAAGAGAGAACATGTGTGTATGCTTATAGAATAGTTTTTCAAAAGAGAAGAACCTTTATTTTTTAACTGAAGTTACTCAAGGTGAAAATGGAGGTGAGAACAAGATATATGAAATCATGTTCTCACATAAGGTTCCACTGATCCAGTTTTATTTTTTTGGAATCTACACAAATTTAGATAAGGAATCCAGTTCCTAGATTCTCATATCTTTGTCTATGGATTCTTTTGAAGGAGATAGAGATCTATTTAAGTCACTAAAATATGCATCCGATTATACATTGAAGTAATTTTCATAATCGTAATACTTAAAATAATGTAATTTAATAAAACATTGAAATCATGAGATACATTCTGATCTTATTAATTCACTTGTAAGGTTTTGTTCCTCCGAAACGGAACAAAACTCAATAACTGGCTCAAGTGACAATTGCCTAACCACAACTGTAGTGTGATGTTTTAGGCTTCAAAAATAAAAGAACACAAAGTCAATCAAGCAAAATGTTCCATTGAAACTATGAGAATTAAACAGAACTACTTCTAGTTGAGAGACCATAGTTAACTAAACGTTTGAATTTGGAACACCTCTTTAAGTTGTTGTAACAAATATTAGTCCAAATCTCTTACGACTTATAGGTTATAACTTATTAATTTTATAGATTGATATCTCCTGGAAAGTCTCTAAACTCTGCAAAGATACTACCTAATTTATTATAGTAGAAGAAATTAATTAAATAAAAATGTTATGGGTCATTTTAGTACTATAAATTAATGGGAACGGCAAAAAAATCAGTAGAAAGATTCTCCTACTCAGCTCCAACTACATCCCAAGTTTGACCTAATTAAGCACAAAGTATATATAATTAGGTTAATCTATCCCATGTTATGTATGATTATATTTGTATAGTTCTTTATTAGTTATTTCAACTCAATTGTATCATGTATGCGCCATACAAGCATCAAACACTATGAGAAACTTCCAAAATTCCTATCAACTATATATGTCTCAATACTATATTCCTCAAGTTGGAAATACTTATAATAACTCCATAGCCTTATAATCTTGTTAGTATTTCATCTTGTATGTATAATATTGCCAATAATAATGTTGGCAAATTCCAGTAGATATTATTGTTTCCCTTATCCTAAATCCAGACTTGCCCCTCATAAAATGACCTCACATAAAGATCAATGTAGAGCCAATTTTTTTTGTCTAGATGCCAAGTGGACGCTGGGAATATCATGGACGGCAATATATAAACATGATTGAACATATGATTAATCAAGATGGTTGAACTTAATGGAAATTGATTTCTTTTTATCCAATAATTATAACAAAAAAAGAAGAGTTTCTTGAGAGAGTGGTGAAGAACAAGTACTTAAAAATAGATGGTGGAGTTCTTCACGTCACCCCTTGGCCCTGGTGTACAGTGTAAATAGGTTGCATTCCTCTTTTCCATTTGTTTTCATTTCCTTGTCCCCATTAGCTAGCGTTGGATAACCATAAATGAAAATTCACTTATTTTTCAAGCCATATATATCCTTTTACGTAGCACATACACGCGATTCTATTAAAAAAGATTCGGCTCAACAAAAGCTATTTCGCTTTTGGTGAAAGTCACAGATAAAAATTACACTGACGGCATAATGACAAGACGTCATGCATGAGAAATAGTTCCGAGACGAAGTAGGAGGGGGGTTCCAAGTTGTCAATCACGTGGGTAGAGGCTGGGAGACCACTCAACTCTATTCTTGTATCATCATACAGGGTTGGGTCACTCTCATAGTATATGAGAAAGAAACACCCACTAGTCATGGAGAGGCATTCAATTCTCTCACTATCTCTCAAAGAGTTCAGGGAATTTTGGGCTCCTAGAGTGCAAAATATAGGAGCCCAAAATAGAACAAATCAAATATCAATTATGTAAGTTGACCCTAGAATGGTTTTAAACATAACATTTCTATGGACAAAGAACAAGATACAATGGTTGATTGGCAAGTCTGCAACAATGATCTCTCATGTAAAGATAATATTGCTTGGTCACACATTAATTTGACCAAAAGAAAGAGTAGAAATTACAGTAGAGTCCCTTATTGTGGATGGAAAGTCTCATCAAGTTTTGGCCGGCAGCAACGACAGCAAAAGGAAGTTGAAGACGAGTCCCTTATCATGTACGCACCATAGGTGGCATACAATAGTGTCTAGCCAAAGACTTCAAAAGGAAAATGGAAGAATTTCATGATTGTTATCTAACCAATGTTTTTAAGCAATTCTGGTGGGAGAGGGGGGAAAAAAGAAGAAGAAGAAAAAACTTCATATTATATATTGTTATAGCATTTGTTTAAGATCAAGGGTTGGGTTGTTCGCCCATTAAAGTGCTACATAAGCTAGGTTCAGAACATCGTGAGACAGTTCAGTCCGTATCCGGTGACTCTTTTCACTTTCACATTCTTGCTTTTCTCTCTGTTCTAATTCCTCACCTACAATTCAAACCTTGAGAGTGATGGAATACTTTGGCCATCAAGCCACTTAAAACAAAAGCATAACAAAGAAAAATACTTTGGCCTGAAGTATGTCGACAGAACATTAAATGATGACGAGACATCGCATATTCACATCCAATATGCACCTTATCTAGGTACAAGATTTCAGAAAACTCCATAATGTGAACTCCGAACGATTATCCTCCTTAACCAATAGGGACCTGCATTTTCATAAATTCCATCAAGCCAACTATAATTCTGGAAGGCCTTTACCACTTCATGTCAATCTTCTGTTTAATGGAAACATGTGTTTCAATCATACGCAGCAACCAAATTATTTATCTTATAAGGATTACACGCATGGATCTAATAAGCATCCATTATAACACATAATAGCTAAAGAAAACACACGACTCGATGCATACCATCAACACAGAGGTCACAAGCTCTAACTGGAGTTCGGTAATGTAACAGCAAAGTGAGCAAACCACAGTAATTTACAACGGTACTCTGCTTTCCATGCTTCCATTGAGTTTACAGACTATCCATGTTAACTATTGTTGATTGCTTTTGTTCTCTACAGAACCAATTTCTCTGGCTTCAATTGTTGATGTCTAGGACAAAGGCGGCGCAGAGAAAGCCTTCAGAACAGCCTCATTCTACAAAAGGGACATTCTTGTTACCATTCGCACTAAATATTTGTAATTATAAATTCAAGCTTTCTAAAGACAAGAAATTTATATTCTGGTTTTGATACTGGTGGGTCAAGCGTCAAGCCTCCTACAAATTTTAAGTTATACAATTACATACAGACTATACATATGACTAGACCGCTAGAAGCAAAGCATGAGAGTGTTTGAACTCAACCACTTCAAGTTTGATAAGCAAACACTAGTATGTATATACACAGCAACCAACATATTCAAACTGGTTATTGCGGCATTTAACATACCTTGAAGTACAACCTAGCTAGCTACTATGTCTAGCAATATCCCTCACAAATACTCCTATTTTCATCAAAGCTTTTTCAGACAACATATTCGCAACCTACGCTCGACAGAATAATATTTTACGTTATGGAACTAGACAGAAATGTAATGTACGATACTAAAACTAAACAAATCTGCAAAAACTACATACCTGTAAGCAACATTCATTTGGGCTTTAAGACATACAAACTAATTCAATCATCCCTGACAACACGGGAAATTTGTAAAATGACATCTTTTCGCATTTTTGTTGCAAAAATAGCTCAAATTATAAAAACTATTAAAAAAAATAGCACTTTGTATTCTTTCCAGGTAAAAATACAACAATATGTAAGAGGCTCTGCCTCACTTGTACCAACGCCTTTAAAGACTTCTCGCCAATTCTCCAATAAATCGATTCAAATACATTTCTTATTTCTTATGTAATCGATTTATCTTCGCCTGCTGGGCAAGAGATAAAGTGGCCCAACAAAAAAATACAACCAACCGAACCTAATTCTAACCGAATCCTGGTATTAACCGAATTGATGAATCGATTGAATCGAACCGCTGTTCAAAAAATAAAAATCGAAAAATTTCGTTCTGGGCTCGGGTTTTCCAATCGACGGTTCGAACCGAACTCCATTGAATTTTTAATTAAAAAAAATAAAATATTATATATATATATATATAACCGAAATAACCTAGAACCGAATCGAAATAACCGAAAAAACCGAAAAAACCGAAAAACCGAACCGAACCGGAACCGGTAACCGAGAATGAATCCCGAACCGACCGGAACCGATGCATCGAACCGACCGAACTGCTTCGTTCCATTCAACTGACCGAGCTGAGTCGGTTCGGTCTCCCAAATCGAACCGACCCGAATACTGCCTCTAAGTAGCAGATGCTTTTTTAATTGTTTCTTCTTCCATCACTTAATATTTTTTTTTAACTTTATAAGCGAATGAATCTGGCAAGACCTGTCAACTGTTGCTATATACACAATCTCTTCAAAGTAAATCTAATTATTTTGCCCCCCTCCCCCCTATTTGCAAGTGTAGTAATTAGAAGTTTTACAAGTGGCAAAATTGTCATTTTACTTAAAAAGTTACTATTCGATGTGTGTATAGTAAGTCGCCTTTCAAATTTGTTTCACTTATTTGGTTAACATAACTTATAATAATAAAAAAAAATTTACATATTTGAATAAAAATAACTTATAAGTTGTAAAAAGTTAAATTGACTTATAACTACATTTCATTTATATATCAATTTATCTTTATGATATTAATAAATTAGTAATTGAATATTTAAAAGAATAAAAATAATTATAAATAAACTTATATTTTGTGACTAAGCAAATATAATATTTATTAGTTTTTTAATAAAGAGAGTAAAATGTTAAAAAGTTCATATAAGTAAAAATTATAAAATGAAGGATAAATAAGTATAAAAGTTAAATATTTGTGCGTACTAAGAAATTATTTGGCCAAACTAACTTATAAAATTGGAGCAAAAAAAAAAATTGGAAAAAAAAAAGCTATGATTTGTTACTTTTTTTATTTCAACTTATAATTTATTGGTAAATAAACTTAGTCAAACAATTTTTTAACTTATTTTAGCCAAATCAACTTAAGTCGAGACGATAAAAATGTTTAGCCAAACACCCTTTTAGTAACCAAACACTCTTAAATAGTCTAATTCAAGAGTCAAGAAAAATTTGCACCGAAGCTATAATTTGTCCGGTCCGGTTCAAATATCTCAAGAAAATTGTACCGGGCATCGACCGATACTTACCGCGATAATACTGATTATAATTTTTCATCCGATCTCTCTCGGTAGGTCTTATTTTATTCAAAGGATACGTCGGTGCAAATTTCGATTTGTTACTTCTTCACTTTGACCAAGATCTTCATAGTTGGGCTTTGATGAAAGTTAAATGGGTTCTAGATTTATTGGTGTAGGCCCATTTTCGGTGTGCCTAATAACCATTAAAACTCGATTTGTTTATAGCCTTTATTCTCGGGAATACCTATCAATATTGATGATAACTGTTTAAACTTTCAAACATTTGGCTCCCTTCCCTTTGTTTGTCAACTTCAAGCCCATAGTTTGGGCCTAGGGCATAATATTTAAGCCCTGATCCAACCATTGCATAGTGAATCGTATTCAGGTCGTGGGGGCACTCGATGCCGTTGGGACTCGGTTGGTTCGAAGGTCATTAGATTCTTTACTCAAAGTATCCGAAAAAATATCAATTTATTATAATCGAGTATCGACACATTATCCACTATAAAAGCAAAAAAATAGACATGCAGACTTAGAATAACCTTGTTTCTTCTTATGGCCCGAATTGACTATCCTCTTCAAAAATATTGGGCACCCACATAGTCAGATGCCCTTTACCGAGCTTAAGCATCGCTATTAACGGTGACTTTCAAAACTTGAAGCCCATAGTTGGAGCCATTAAGGCCATCATAAGAGAATAAAGTTAGAAAGATGACTTTGAGTCTAAAAGTGGGACCACATCTGTAAAAGTCATTATGTAGTCATGATTAACAATGAAGGGGGGGTTGACTAGACCAAACGTTTGACCCAAACCCAAATATTTCTCCTTTTCTCATTCATTTTCCTTCTTTGTCTTAACCAAACAAATTGCATTATTTGTCTTAACCAACATTTTTCTTCATCATCATAATCTCATCCATCTATATTTTCTTTAATTTTTATACTTACATATAAATATATATCATTATAGACATTTATAGGCTAAACATACAAATTAACAAATACCAACTATATATTTTGATGAGGTTATATCTATCACTTTAGAGATTTATAGGTTGGATTAAGTTTATAGGTTAAACATAAAAATTATTAAATACCAAATATATATTTTTTTATATTATAGTTATCACTAGAGAGATTTATAGGTTAAACATGGTAATAAGTACCAACTACTAGTATATATTTTTGATAAGATTATATCTATCACTATAGAGATTTATAGGTTAAACATAAAAATTAAAAAATACCAAATATAGTTTTTTATGAGATTTATAGATTAAACATACAAATTAACAAGTACCAAGTATGTTTTCTTGATTTTTTATGGTTCACTAGAGAGATTTATAGGTTAAGCATAGAAATTAAGAAATACCAAGTATATATTTTGATAAGATGAAGTCACCACTGAACAAATTGAGAGGTTTGACTGGGTTGAAGCCAGCCAAACGCAGAGATAAAAGGAAGGGTCAACCTATGGCCCAATGGGAAGAAGTTGCTCAAGCTGATCAGGTTGGTTTGTGTTTGTTGTGTAGTATTTATGATTTTCTAGATGTATAGAAAATGATATTTTTAGGATCATAATTGTGAAAATTGCTTCAAGAATCCCATTTTTATGTGGTATATTGTGTAAAAGTGAGTAAAGATTCAACTTTATTGATATTCAGTTAATGAATAATTACTGGTTTGTGTTTTTATTGAATTGATTGTTATGGCCAAAAGTGTGAAACCGTCACACTAACGCCCCTCGAGCTCCTGTCCTGCTGTCCTGCGACTAGAGCTTTCCATTTAACCACACCGTGTGAAAAAACGAGGGTGCTAGTACTTAGCACTGAGCTATGCGCGGGGGCGATTGTTGTTGCTAATTTTAGCTGCAAGTTCATGTTTATATTGGCAATTGGAGTGATTTAGGGAGAAAATATGGCATTTTAGGATCATGATTGCCAAATTGGCTTTAAGAATCTATTTTTTGTGTGCTTATTGTGTAAAAGTGAGTAAAGGTTCAGTGACTTCAGTCTTTATTGATATATAGTTTGATTATTGGACCTTGAGTTCAGTTAATTAAGGTTATGAAAAGGTTTGTGTTTCTGTTGTATTGATTGTTTATTGCCAATTTTAGCTGCAAGTTCATATTTTTAGGGTATTGTTAGACATGTCTCATGCTTGTACGAACACTTGTGCAGTTGTTTTTGTTGACATATAGACGTTAATAGCATAAGATTGTTTTATTGGTCAATGTTTTTTGTTTTTTCGAATATTTATATGCTTGTGTTACTATGCTGCAGCTCTTCATAGTAGTTTTAACACAATCCTCTACTGGAGTAGTGGAGTTGCACTATTTCTTGACTGATGTTTAATCATGTATTTAGTGTTCACTTTCGATGAATACAAATGTTGTAATGTAAGTATGACGTTATCGTTAGAATTAGTCCGCAAGATTAAGTTGCTTGTTTGGTATTATCTTATTCAGGAGATGCTAGATATGAAGGACTGCTATGAAAGATTGCTTTCTGCTGCTGCAGCTACTACAAATAGTGTATACGGTAATCATCTGTTTTACGTTACAATATTTTGTATGTAAATCATCCTATATATGTTACAGTGTGCAAGTTGTGGGATTTAAGAGACTATTCTGTGATTATCCGTTTTTATTTCAATAGCCTAGTTCGACTTTTCACAAAAATTAAGAAAGTCTTAGGAAAAAGTAAAACATATATAGGTAATCAAGTAGAAGGTGAGAAGTTTTTAATATTACACAGTGTGGAAGGGTGAAGATGGAAAATGTTGTTGAAATTAAAGCGAGGTCGGTAGATATGCAGAAGTATTTTTTTTAGAATTGGTCATTCAAATAGAAATGTTGGAACTAGTAATTTATTTAATTTTCTTAATTCTTCCGACTCGAGCAATTTCTTCCTACTTGACACACTTATAACTTGCAGAATTTTCTGAATCACTTAAAGAAATTGGCGACTGTCTTTTGGAGAAAACAGCCCTCAGCGATTTTGATGATGAAGAAAGTGGTGAGACCATCTCATCTTCAAACGTTCTCTCTAAAAGTGAAAATTTAATCTTTGAGGCCAGTGGTGGTCAAGTTTATATGTTGAATGGCAGATAGACGCATATTTTTTATTTACAAGCTATTTTGTTTGATGTACTCATATTACCTAATTCAAGATAATTTTTCATCTTATTCTACTTTGAAACAGTTCCGACTTCATAGTTTCATATATGTTTTCCTTCCACATTCTCATGGTCAAATTACTTTCTGTTTTGCGTTAGTAATAACAGTTTATTTTTTCTTCAACATTTTGTTGTTGAATCAAATTTATCTAATTTTTTTTTTGTACAGGCAAAGTTTTGTTGATGTTAGGAAAGGTTCAGCTTGAACTTCAGAGACGTGTTAATGTCTATGTGAGACCAATGATCAATTATAGATTCACTAAAAATTTGTCTAATTTTCTCTTACATACTTATGAATTCTGACTGCCAGCGTTCACATATCTCCCGGACGATCACAGTGCCATCTGAATATCTTCTAAATGAACTACAGATAGTTGAGGTAAAACATTGAAGAATGTCACCCCATTCATTCTTCAGTGTCCTTTTTCAGTTCCATTTAAGAAATCTGAGTTAATTGGCACAATATTTATATACTGATTTTGCTTAGACGTAATTAAATAGATGAATCATTTACTTCCCACTCCACTTGTTGATTACGGAACTCCACTTGTAGTGTAAAAGTGGTTCCAAAATAACAAAGAAATGGAGTGTCAATATCAAGAATTGGAGTGGGAAAATCATTAGCCTAATGTTATTGTCAATTTGTGGTACTATACATATGAACTTGGTCCATTACTTTTCCATAAACTTTGGTTAAATTATTTTTATGCAGGAGATGAAGTCACAATGTGAAGCAAAAAGGTAAATTGATGGATTAAATCAATGCCTTCAATTTTAGTCACTGGCTATTGTATTCATTCGGATTCATGGTCTACAGATTGGCACATGAGGAGGCACTGAAAATACATAAAGAGATGGGAAAGCTCAAAAGTGGTAAAGTAGATCGTTTTCCTTCTCAAAATCTGCAAGCTGCTAGTGATGATTATGATCAAGAAGTGAATTCATTACTATTCCGTATGAGGTCACTGAAGCAAGGACAATATCGTAGTCTTTTGACACAAGCAGCTAGGCACCATGCTGCTCAGGTTTTCCCAGAAATAATTTATATTTTCGAAATCGAACTTTGTGACGCCGTATTGCTCATCTTATCCCTTTGCTATCTAAAAACAGCTATCATTCTTCAAGAAAGCTTACCTCTGTCTTGAGTCAATTGAGCCATATGTCAAATCTGTCGCCAAAGATCACCATATTGATTATGAATTTAGTGGACTTGAAGATGATAGTGGTGATGAGGACGACGGTGATTACGGTGTAGGTAATGATGGTGATGTCACCGATTCTGGCTCATCGGACGATAGTGAGTTGAGTTTTAGCAATACTCAAGATCATCCAAGACATTATACAAGAAAACCAATGGAGGTAAGGATCATGATTCTTTCAGTGTCGATTCAAGTCAGTCTTCTGGTCATTTATTTGAAAGAATCTCCCAAGTCCCAATCCAACTTCCACTGACAACTGTTCAATAGAATTCTGAGCTTCTTGTTTGGATATGGTTACCCCTTTGTATATTTTGTTTGTAATTTGAAGAAACAAAAAAAAAATGGAGCCGAGCTCAACTAATATGATCATATGGTCACATTTGTTCTGAACATGGTTAATGGTTATTCATGTGTCTTTGCAGGATGTTGAACAATTAAGTCCTAATTATAATACTATTGAATCCCGGAAAGATTTTAGACCATCCAGCATGTCAGCACCTCTCTTTTCTGACAGAAGATTTGATCCAAATTTTAAGCCAATTCAAATGCGGTCATCTTCCTCAAAAAAGCATGCAACATATGCATTACCTACGCCACCCGGGGCAAAGAGTCCAGTGTCTGTGAAATTAAATCCAGGGGTTTCTCAAAAAAGGCATCCAGGCTTGTCATCTCTCAACTCATATTATTCGTCTCCATTAGATAAAAACAAATATGAAAAGCCAGTGACAAATGATGTGCTATCTGGACCTTTGCCTTCGGATACGAAGGCGGTACTTAGAGACAGCAACCAAAATATTCAATCCCGCCCTTTGCCACCGCCATTATTGAATGGCTTTTCACCACCCCAAGTTGAGCCCATCTTTTCATCCAACCCAAAGAAGGTAAAAATATATGCTTTTTCTGGCCCTTTAACAGGCAAGCAGTGGCAGCATAAGCCTACTGTAACTGCTAGTGGTCCTATTTACTCAGCTGGGCATCCCATTCTTTCAGGACCTCTCTTGCCAACTCCCAGGGATCGGCCCTTACCAAATGCAAAGTTGCCTTCTCATACTTCCAACTCTTTCTTATCGTCACCTAAGATAAGCGAGCTTCATGAACTACCAAGGCCACCACCCCATTTACCCTTCAAAAGGCCTTCGCCTCACTTTGATTATTCAGAGCCTTTACGCCCTAAACTCACAGAGCTTTCTACTGGAAACAAAGTGGAGGATTCTTCTCCTGTCTCCACACTTCCATTGCCGCCACCACTCAATCGGAGCTATTCCATACCAACAAGGGGTCCGTTAACGGAGCCAATGGCCAGAGAGATTCCTGCACCTCTGACTCCTATTCCTGAATCAAGAATGCAGCCAGCAACCCCTACTGCATGAAACTGTAATTTGTTCAGTGTTTAGCTCAAGGAACCCGGTAGTCACCCTCGAGTCCGGTTTTGCAGAACTAGCCTTCATCAATGTGTTCAAGGCCATATTGATTGTGAAATAATAGGAGTGGGGGACTCCAAGGTTCACCAGTGATTATAGCCTCTATAAATTATTCCAAGTATGTAGATTTGCATCTGAGATTGGTTCATATTGATATTTTTTTACTCTGCTCAACAATTAGAGATTTATACATCGACTTTTTTTGCTTGACAGATGTGAATTGATGAATGCATATTATCGTGCAATGTTTTTAAAGATATCCTATATATAGAACTATACTTCTTTGAATCAATGAGCTTCCCTTATGAAGAGTGACATTGAAGGGGAGTAGTTTATATCTCAGAAAATAGTTGTTTTGACGTTAATGTTTTTGAAATATATTTTCCTTCGTATGTTAATACAAGCATTATGATTTGCAGCCTAATTAATTGTGTCACATGACAAGTTTTTTTATATTTCCCATCAAAATGACTTTTGATGAATAAAAATGATGTTGCAGTGTGTTACTCTCATCAGGTTCCATCAGTTTAATTGCGAGGTTTGTCTATTTAAAATCTTGGCTAGAAGAAACAATCAAAATCTTCATGAGTTCCGAATCTTCCGATACAGTATGATTAAGAAATGAATGAGGAAATGTAGTGTTATTCAGTGCGAAAAGTCGGAAAATGGGAAGGTTTTGTTTTGCTCAAAATCTATATTTTGATTATGTAAAGGGGTCATTATGTTACTCCATATATGGAGTTTTATCAATGTACTACATATCTCAAAAAACTTCTATAGATTGCTGATTTTCCTCATTAGATTGTGAACAGAAACAGATCTTTAGAAGCTTTCCCCTCTCCTACGTCGCGAGTTGCTTTCGCATCTAGTTGCAGCCTCTTACAGAATCATATCGGACGAACCCCATAAGTTCAGGCCCTTCTAGTCTTGAATTGTTCATAAAACTGCATAGAAACAAACCAGATTCAAGTCAAGACAAGAAAGAGGAAATAAAGTATTGTAATGACCAAACTATTTGTGTTCTTTGAATCACCTTTCCTCAGTGAACTTAGAGAAAGAGCCTGAGGTTGGAATTGTACCACATAAATCATTGTTTGACACGTCCCTGAAGACATTTTAAAATACAAGTTATGGTCTATGTGAATGAAAAAGAAAAGGATTTTGGAGTACATTAATGCCTTACAGAATTTTGAGGTTTGCAAGCTTGGTTAGCTCTCTTGGTATTTTTCCAGTCAGCCTGTTACCATTCAACCTCCTGAAGATTGATATTAGACGACGCTTGAACGTCATATATTTAGAGAGAGTATTGTTACATCAGTAGGAGTTTGGTAGATGCTTACATGAATCTAATGCTTGATAGCTTGGAAAGAGATGATGGAATGGGGCCAGTTAAGTTGTTGTTAAAAAGATCCAAGCTCAATAGGTTCTTGAGTCCTCCAAGTTCTGCTGGAATATGTCCTCCAAAGTTGTTCATGTATAGTTCCCTGCAAGTTCAGTAACAACATATCAACCCCTCAATTTTCAAATGATTTCATTCATCATTGTTAATAATCAAGAACTAAACCAAGAAAATCCACAATCAGGGTATAATATTCAACTGTAATGTGTTCTTAAAATATGAGTACATTAACATGACCAAATGTATTTGAAGAACCTCTCGTTGTTTGAGAGGGGGAAATAGTATGTGCATAGAAATATTTGTTGAACTGTGTTCTACTTACAGATACTGAAGTCTTTCAAGCTTTTGCAATTCAGGAACTAGTCTCCCAGACAATTTTGCATTTCCAAGATCACTGCAAAAAATTGCAGGTTTAAGCTCAGCTTTTCAACAACAAAAGGAAACAGCTACCCTATTTCTCAAACTGCAAACTTGAACATACACATACCATTTATTTTGTCATATTTAATGCACATCAACCACTTATTGCAGAACAATAATTTGAAGATAATTACCAGAAGAAGTTCAAGAATTTAATACATTAACTTAAGGAAAGGATACAATGGAAATAAATGAAAATGGCTCATTAAACTATGTATGTTTCTTATCCATCATGAAGTAGTAGATAGTGTGCACTTCATTTTTCAGTAATTTACTCAATTCGGAAATAGCCTCCTTATTAGAGGGTAATATTGCCTACTATCCAACACCTTCTACCCGCTTAGACAGGAGATTATTCGAAGGTATTGGATCATGTTCATGTAACTTAAACGAAGGATACAAGCAAAGGGAATGGGTGAAATATACTTACAGTCTGGTAACTCTGTTATCACCATCACAAGTAACATGAAACCAGGTACAAGGATCTACCAAAGTTGGATCCCAACTCTGTAAAACATTCTCTGGGTCATTCACAGCCCGCCTCAGTGCATACAAAGCATCTCCTGTAAAACCAAAAATGTAAAAAATTACTACCACTATTAATTTCAAGAAACATAACCAATTAACCTATGTGCCCACATAGCATGCAACCTTCATGATTAGCATTTGAGGGTGAGAGGATGAAGAGGAGGACAACATGAAAGAGAATCCACAGAGACATTTTTCAAGAAGCTTGTAAAGTTGAGTACTTTGTCTGAGAGACTTGAATGCTTGGAAAACTAGAGAGTTAATGCCTTACTGTTCTTTTCAGTGAAAGTGGATGCTTTTTAGCTGAAGACTTCGAAACATTTAGCAGAAAATAGTATACCAAGTACACTTGATTTGTTGCTTCTTTAAATGTAAGAAATGGAATCTTGTCCCAGGGAATAGACTATTGATAACTGAGAAGGTAATTGGACGGAGATATCCAGATATAGCGGGTTCAAATTCATGTAAATTTTGGAGCTAATACTTTGTTGAAATATTGTTAGGTTTGCTTCTGTTTTCATGTCTCGTTAGTATTTTCGTTACAAGACTGTTATTAATACACAACTCTCAATTTGCAACTCACCTGATTAAGGAATCTCTGATACATGTGGGGAAAAATCAACTTACTTACCAAAAAAAGAAAATTCCTCAACAAACAAATTGAAAAAGGACTTCTTGTACCAATCTATGAACTACACTTGAGGGAGCATATAGTAAATTTACATAATTTTCTTGCTCTAAGTGGGGTATCTTCAACAAATATATTCACATTAGTTGTGTGATTTACACCATTCAAATGTTTTATGGCATATGATATGTTAAAAGTGTTGTTTGTCCTTAATAAATTGATGAATGGGACTTTATCGATTATCACCATTGTAAAGCCCATTATTAGTGTCATTATTTATTCATTAGTGCTTATTGTGCTTCACGAATCTCAAATTCACATTTGTTTAATGGTGATTCCTATAAATGATGGATGAGTTTAGGAGGGAATAGTTCTAAAAACTAGTGCAAGAGAAATTTATATTGTTATATTTTAAGGACATTCATTTTTGGAAGCACCTATTATGAGAAGGGTAAGTATTCGAGTTTCAATCTCAATCATTCAAATGTCAATCACAATTATTGATTTGGACAGTGAAATTTTTATAATATATCAACTTTATTTATTTTATGATATTTTTTAAATAATTGGAAAGTATTATACTCTAATTCCTTTTAAACGGGAACCTCTTGATAGAAATTGAAACATATTAATGTTGATATGTTCCATCCATTTAATTTTGCAAATTATAGCATAATACATCCACTAAGTTATTCCTTTATCATCAAAAGGCTAAAATAAAAGGAACATTTATGATAGTGCAGCAAATGTAAGTCTGACTTTTGGTCCATAAATTAATGTGGTCCAATTAAACAATAATGATGTGTCTGTGTCCTCGAAAATTCTCCATGTTTTGAACATCGTTGGTAACCAAAATGGATGAATAATTCAGACAAGGAATTCTTTGCATACACATTGTTGGAATTTCAAGAAACTCCAAAGGAATTAAGAAACTATAGCTATGGTCTCGTACTGCCCTTCGAGGAATTTCCCAAGTTAAATTATTCAAAGTTGTCTATTGTTACCTATTTACCTCCATCCCAAAAAATTTGTCTAATTATCAATTTTAGTAATTGATTTTTAAATTAAATTTAAAGTATTCTTATACGTGTCGTACTTTTTCTGGTTTTATATCTTATCATACTAGTAGCTTTCATGGTAATTAAGAATTAGTTGAGTTTTACATATCATACAATCTTATCCTATTTAAATATGTCAAATTTTAACAAATAATGTCGAATTCTTTGTTATGTTTTGAACATTCAAATAATAAATTTATTCAATATGAAATTGGATAATATATCACTTAATTATGTAGGCATAAGATTATTTTTCAAACAAATATTGTTCTGGATAAATAAATTTACTCTACTATATCATTAATTTTGATTAATGAATATATCAATGATCGAATAATTCTATTGATATTAACATTCCATCGTCATAATTGGAACATATATACACTAACCTAACGCTCTAATTGTAACAATGGTTGAGACAGCTCCGGATCATAGCTCAACTGGTAGAAAGCTTGAGTAGTATCATTATTCTAGACTCTTTATGTGGTGTGGGTTTTGGTTCGAGTCACGCAAGTAGCAGGATCTCGTATTAAAGTGGTTTAAAGGGAAGCTCAAGTTCTCTGAAGTATCTCAGGACAGGGATTTCGAGAACCGCTACGATGACGACTTCATCGTTTAACAATGGTTGAGACGGATGCAAAAACAGTAAAAGACATAATTAATACCACACATAGATTATTATATTATTACTCCGTATTAGACGATTCTGTCTCGTTTCCAAAATAATAGTGAAACCTATTTAATTCAAAGTGCGAACAGATTGGACCAGATTATATTCAATTCATAATCCAGCACTAATATAATTTACATCATCCTCACCCCTTCACACTTGCGTTAAACCTGAATGGAAATTCATCCATGCCCGGCTATATGAGTGTTCCGAACCATCTTTTGCACAGGATTAACGAGGCTCCTAATATTTTATATATCATATAGATTTATAAGTAAAGTTATGTCATAATCGATCAAGATGGTGGTGCAAAAAGTAAATGTGGCGAGTTGATAGTATTTTTTATAGCGATTATCTTCTTATTTGTGCTATAATTGATGCTTATTTTCAATTTAAGGTTTTTTAAATTCAAAACAAGCTTGTTTAAATAAAATTATTTTCATAATTTCGAATCGTTCTTATTCAAACGAGGCGCCTCTATGTCATTGTAATAAAAAATATTATTAAAAAATTTAATGAAAGGCCTCATTTTGTATCGAGGCACAGGGCCCCCGATATCTATGAGAGAGACGGTTCTCCGACCATCCAATTGGTAATATTAAAACCGACATAATAGTTACCTAAACTTGAATTTGTATCAATTTCGAATTTATCGAAATCCAATTCGAATTCGCTCGTGAACCGTCCTAGTTGACATTTCCCTTCTCCGCGGTTCATTGTCTACAACTCTACACAGAATTTTCCAACCTCTTCGAGAACAAAAACGAATTTTCCAACTCTAGTCTTCACACGCTTTTGAAACCAAACCCCCCTTATCTTCTACAAAAAATAGATCGTTATATTTTTATGTGATATTTTACATGGCACTTCCTTAACATCATCACACGTATATTCATTGATTTTTAAAAATAAAAAATAAACACGTAGTATCATATTAATTGTCACATAAAATATCGTATAAAAATGTAAGGGAGGGTCGGACTCATATCCTATTGTAATAATAAATTATAGGACAACCAACTAACCTTGGACTCCTCCAAACAACTTCTGAAAACAAAGAAAGAAAGAAACTTGAAGAATGTCGAAAAACGAGGAACCAGCAATAGGGATCCCCTACAACGCCTCCACGTACCCTTATCAAGCACCCCCAATTCCACAACAACAGCTGCAGCAGCAATACTATGTTGTACAAAATGCATACCAAGGTGGTACTGTTCCCCCTAATGCAGTTGTTGGGGACCCTAAAGGAGTACCTATACACCAGACGTTCTTTAGAGATACTCCTGCTCCCTTTCACTGTGATCATTGTGGTGGCTCTGGCTTGACTTATGTCAAGTAAGCTTTTGTTTCTGCATGTTTTATTTATCTATACGTTATTAGATTTAATGTACTGAACTCGCAAAGCATCATGCGTCTTTATAGCATGTTTTGTTATCATTCATGTGATTACTAGAATTGTTTCAGATCAATCACGATTAACTTATGAAGCTTTTGTTTCTTATGTTTAATTTATTGTGTGTAACAACGCCTCCACAAGGTAGGTATAGCTACGTTATTAGATTTAATGAATTGGTTTCATAAAGCATCGCGATATTTCCAACACTTTTTGCACCAGTACGTTTTGTACTCATTTATGTGCTCACTAGTTAACCATCCCAAAATTGTTTCAAATCAATCACTCTTAACCTTAGGAAGCTTTTGTTTCTTCATGTTTAATTTATTGTGTGTAACGCCCCGGTCCCGTAACCACAAGTTAAGTTATTAGATTTAATGGATTAGCCTCACAAAGCACCACGGTTATCATTGTTTTTTTTTTAATTTTTAGCGATGAGGTGAGTTTCGAGTCCAGGACATTTTGGTCACTAGCAAGAGTATTTTCCATTATACTATTCGATTAACTCGGGGTATCACTGATGTTAATCATCTCATAATTGCTTCGGGTCAGTCATGCTTAACCTTAGAGGTGATTCGAGTCAATAAGGTCTTGTTTGTTGATGTTTTATTGTTTAACTATTTATGGATTTATCTACACTTCATAAAAGGATTGTAAAAGAGTATGAAAGTTCGATTTGGCTCAATAAGTAAGGTTCAAGGATTGGTTGGAGCACGAACTAGAACATTAATTTTGGGTTCGTGGGTTCGTCGAGCACTGTATATTTTTTAATTTTGAACTCGAATGTTTTTTTAATCTACTATTAACATGATAATTAGAATCAAATCAAAGCCCAGTATAGCAACTGTTGGTATAAAGTTATAAAATTTAGTTTCTCTGTTGCCTTGCAGATCAAAGCCCAGTCTTGCTGCTGCTGTTGGATGTATGATGCCGATGATGCTCGGGTTTTGCTTTCTTTGTCCTTCAATGGATTGTCTATGGCATAAGTATCACTATTGCCCCAACTGTAATGAGAAGGTAGTTTTTAATCTTGTTACCACACAATGAATAATAACATGAAGCTTAGATATATTATATATACGTAGTTATATACTGATGGTTGCCTGTATTATTCTAACGCCAGGTTGCCAATTTCGAGAAGTCTGATATTTGTGCTGTGGCGGATCCTCCCCACTGGACACAGCCTAGTTTCGCATTGCCTGAGTGATATCAAAAGTCCGAATTACTGAAAGAAAAAGGAAGAGAGTATCGGTGTCCTCTTCTTCATTACTGTATGTGGTTCTTTTATGGATACTGAAATAAATGAAATGTTCAAGCCATTAGGAAATGCCATTTTGTACAAAGAAAAGCATAGATTGAGGGATGTGATGCCAGCATTTCCTTGCTATACATTGTCTTCTGATTCTGTTTTGTATATTGGTTTACTACTTGTTTCGTCAGTTGTGTATCTTTCCGAAAGTTTGGTTTCACAGAGCAACACTTTTTTCTTAAATTTCGCACATAAAATCTTTTCTTTGGCGTATGCAAAATGCTCTCCTGCCATGAGATTTAAAGACCATGTGCCATGTTTATATACAGTCTCAGATTCTTGCCTAGATTTGAATTTGTGTCGTTGTGTTGTTATTCCATTCCAGCTTTGAGAAAACTGAATGGAATTTGAGCAATTAGTTGTGTCAAGAACTTTTCGCGTCCAACCTCCATTTTGGACGTAGTTTATAGAGCAGAGCGGATGACTTGATGAATCATGCAGATGGGAAATACCTAAGTCTGACTAATAGGATTATTTGTATACAAAACATTACTATGAATGTTGAACTTGTTGACATTGCCTTTTGAGTGATACAGATCCAAAGGGTAGGTATGTTATAGGACAAGGCATGTTATGATGTTAATGTTCTCTGTGTTCTTTCCTTTAGTTGATTGGATTGTTAGGTTAATGTTTTTGGGCAGGATCAAATTATGTAGAACACCATGTATACACTATACAATGAACCACTAACCTAATTTACCAACAAAGAGATGGTGAGAATATAATTTGTCACAACTCTCAACTGCTAGTGCCATCTAGCCAACTAATTTGACCTTAGAGCTTAAGATAATCTAATTAAGTTCATTAATTATTTGATGTCAAAAGTCAACATTGTCATGATGAGAGTTAATTGGCAATTTGTCCTTCTACTTGTGATTAAGTTGCGATTTGGTCTCAGTTAGTCGTAGATTTAGTCCACGATAGTGTCCATAATATTTCACTATTAATATAGCACGTGTAATCACATTGTGCATTTAGATCATGACTGGTGTGACTTTTATTTGGTAATGATCAATATTATGAGCAACACAAACATTCCATTTTGAATTTCAATTGCTCGATCAAGGCACATAACAAACAACTTCTAACTCACACATCAAACCATATTATAACTTCATTGACACGATCCTTCAACTCAAAGGGTGCATTATAAGATGCCGCCGTAAGGGGGGCGGCCGGGGCGGTAACAGCACCAACCCAAGAAGTGCCTCTAAGACTGTTCCTCAAAGATGAAACTTCATAAGCAATATTTGTTTGATTAAGGAATGCACTTGAAGTCCTTCTGACTGCTGCATATTCATGAGGGGGCAACTTGACTATTGAAACTTTATTGGATAATGGAGGACGTTTTTGGTATTTTCTTGGCAAGTAGAAGTAGATAACATAAGATGAAATTCTTGTTGAACTTGGTGGTGTTGGGGTATAAACATCAATTAACACTGGAGCTGTAAGATTGAATTTTCTTGCTCTATCATTTGCTCCTTGGGTGTAATTAAAGAGCCTGCATGGATATATCAACATCTATAGTAAATTTATTTACAACTAGTAACAAATTTGATAATGAGCTAGTGGTTAGTGGTTTGTGATTAGGAGAATTATCAATTTGATAAACTGATTATCTTGAACTTAGATGTAGAGTATTTTGTTTTCTCTCTGCATGGATAGGTAAGGTTATGTTTAAAATTTAAAAAAAATAAGACGGATTCAAGATATATAATTATCGCTATCTTTGAAATTTAATAAAATTTTATTAATAACATAGTTGATATGATAGTACAATAAAACATTAAATAGTGATTATGAGTTGGATTATGATGAATGTAAGAGGCGTGAAGTTATATATTAGCGACGTACGTAAGAAAAGCTTGATTAGCTGCGAGGATGAATGAGGTTGAGGAGATGAGTCTAGTTGATGCCCAAGCAGCAGAGTTGTACTTCCTGATCTCAAATCCTTCCTTCATATTTGTTTGAATAATATCATAAGAGGGGCATTCATACCTTAGACAATTTAGTGGTATTGGAAATTTCTTACCATTAACAAAATATGCATGATGATCAAACAAGAAACAACTCAAGATGAAGCAAATTGAATATGCTATTTTTGGCAAGAAGGAAATCATCATGATATATACATCAATAATATAATAAGTAGTTTGTCTATGTGTGTACATATATATAGCTGATCATGAGTTTAATCAAGCTCATTAATTTGCCATTATATTTAGTGAGTGTTCTAAGTCTGATTTGCTGTTGATAGTGGAAAATTGAGTATTCACTACTGCTGGTGCTTACTAATGGAAGAATATTATCCTTTAATGATGTTGATGAATACTTGGAATTCCATTTTAAGAGGTGGCTAGTAGAGGATGATTAGTTATGAGTTCATTTTGATTAGGGGTGGGGTTATATTTTCTTTTGTATTGGAAAAAATCTCAATAGAAATATTAGTTACTCCGTATTTATCAAGTCAATTCTGGAGACTTAGGAGATCCAATGACAGATTCTTGAATTATAAGAAAATATTATTATACAATTAAAAATAATATTTTTCAAAAATTTATAGGTTATGGACTCATGGCCCATATCCACAACTACAATCCATCCCTATTTATTCTGATTAAATTTCAAAGTATAAAATTCGAAAATTCAGTTTTCGAGACGAACTTTTTCGGTCTAATCTTTGATTTAGAGTTGAGTTTAATTAAATACTTTAATGACAATGTATAATAACCTATGGTTAGAAAAAACAAAGGGGCAAGTGTTATCCATGTGCATAGCAAAAAAGTGGTAATTATTGATTTTGAATGGATTTACGCTCAAACCAGGTGAGATTATTAAAACCAAAAAAAATAGAAGAGGGAAAGGTATGATTGGTGGTTTTGAATCGCCAATAAAACAAAGATGAATATGATTACTGGCAATGGAATTAGAGATTTATAGCATTATTCAAAAGAATCTTCCCTGGCATCGTCTGCTGTACGCACTGTCAGTGTTGCTAAATCGAAGACACAAACACTTACTAATCACCTAATCACACGTGTCATTGTAGTACTTCAACCACACAAATAAAAACTCCCATAAATTCTTGAGCCCTCCCTCCCTCTTATCTTCATCATCCCATATTCCCATCGACCGTAGAAATGGAATTAGAGTTTCTGTGATAGCTTCAATTGATGTTTAATAAAATTACAAGCAAGTGATAAGAATCTTATTTTTCACGCAGTTGCCGCTCGATTTCATAAAAATTTAATACATGTTAAAACATTAAGCGAAAACTCACCCTTCCGATCAATTAAGACACACTCCGCGATGACTCATCTATGGTATCACGTGTTATGGACATCGAGAGCGTTAAAGCCGATACACGCCCCACATCGGTAATTGGTGTCCTCCCGGGTTAATATATATAGCATCTCAGGGCTACTCTCCCTATCGCTAACGGCTTTTGGGAACAGACTTCACATGCCACGACGCTTATCACGGCATTAACGCCAAGAAAGTATATAATACGGTCGGTGAGGGTTACAATTTTAAGTGAAAGTCATAAAGTCGACACGCCCCACATCGGTAGTTGGTGTCCTCCCTGCTAATATATAAAATCTCAAGTTATCTCCTATCACAATTTGGCTTTGTTTTAACCGCAGACGCTTACACGTATATGTCAAGTATCAGAATTCGGGCCACACTTTAAAATTCCAAATACGACATAATCGAACATCTAACTAAGAGAGCCGATAATCTAACGATCTAACTAAGTTATGTAATGACAAAGGATTTCTATGAGATGAAAAATGAAAACTATTAGCCTACACAAAAGTTGGCCAATAAGTTATTGTATGATAATGAGTAAGGAATACATGTCTTGGAATTAGGTTAGAACGGCCGACAACCTAGATTCGGGGCTTTCATATATATTTATCCGGTTCAACCTAAAAAATCGAATCGAACCGAACCGAATTTGTACCGATTTGGTCGAAAAAACGACCGAACCGAAATTAGGCGAAAAAATCAAACCGACAAAAATTAATCGTTTCAATTTCAAGATAAACCGAACCGAACCGACATATATATTTTGTTTAAAATATTTATACTTATTATATTTTTAGTTTATAACTATTTTTAGTTCGAAATCACGTAGTACTTTATTTTAGCTTGAAATCATGTATTTGGTGAATGTTCGAAGTATTTGCTAATCAACGTTATTATACACGCCAAGCTAGTAACTGCTTTGGGAGCTATATTTATAATCAAGGCATGCTGTCAAAACAATCCGTTGGCATCACCAGTAAGCCTCGCCGGACAACTGCCTACGCTATATCATGCATTCAAGATACGTGGTCGAAATTTATGTGTATTCCCATTTTAATTTCAAATCACAAACTTTTATATTACTTCATATATTATCATATAAAAACCGAACCGACCGAGTAGTATGAAACCGACATCAACTGAATCAAGCTTCAAACCGAAATGGTTTCGTTGTGTATTTAAAAAAATCGATAGAGTCGGGTTTCACAAAAAAAATTAAGAATCGACCGAACCGAAAAACATCCTAGTTTCTAATGAGATCATAGCTGACAAGGTTCTGCTTTATTAAGCCAAGATCTCGATCATTGACAGATTAATTGTTTCATTCTCATCAGAGTGTATATATGCCGAAACATATAATCTTAACTATATAAAAAAATGAAAATACAAATAAAAATGCAATTTCTTTTTTTCTTTTTCCTTTTTCTCATTTTTCTAGTCATAACAACAATTTGTATATGCACTTGGCTTTCTATTCCATAGTTGCATGCATCCATAGAGAATCATCAACAAAGGATAATTGATGAGATAATCTCATTTTTAACAACAATGAAATCTCATTTTTGTACATATACTACATTTTGTTTTAACAAGTACTGCATGAGTCCAAAAAGTTGTTAGTTTAATAAACGAGATGTGATGCTTAAACTAGGTTACCTATCCACCAAGGGTCGGACGTTTGTTATTATCATCTCGTTTAAAAAATTGGACTGCATTAATTATAATTCGATTATTAATATATTTTCAGTTTCTCGAATTTTTAAAAAATGCATTAAATGATTGAAAATAACAATCATAAATGAGATACTCCGTATAAGTTTTAAAGAAAGTAATACATATCCCCATTACTTTAAAATAAATATATTTCGAAGTATTAATTAAACATAGTTAAATTCAAGTTTCATGTGTGGGTGAGTGGTGACTCACCATGTTTAATGAGCAATCTACATAGGCCCTCCTAATAAAATCACAAAAAAATGTTTTTTGAAGAAAAAGGTAAAACATGTTATCATGAGTGTCATTAATGACATTTTAAGCTAGATAGATTGTCTACCTTTACATATGATCCTATGAAATTATGTTATACTACCTCCGTATTTCAATCTACTTTAATTATCGTTTGACTTTTTTTGAAATTAAACTTGACCATCAATTATTAATTATTCATTATTTAAAAACTATAAAATTTATATAATTGGATTCGTCTTTTAAATACTTTCATAATTATTAATTTTTTAATAATATAATTAAAGAGTAATTGAGGATCAAAGATTGCCTCGACATGCGAGAAAGTTTCAATTAAAATTCGACGTGAGGAAGACATTATTTCCGTATAACTTTTTATTAAATTTTTATTTACATTATTTTTTCCAACTTTATCGAATTAATCTTATACTCCTATCACCTAAAAATTCTTCACAAAAATCTTGAAGAAAGTAAATCTGGAACTTGGTTTGTCCTATAATTACTACTTAGTTTGTACACTTTATTCAGGAACTTCGAATATTTATTCAATAAATTTATTATAATGAGACTCGCCAATCAACATTATCATCACCAACACCACATATTGCACAAGATTATCATCTCAATTACATAGTTGCAAGGATTCATTTGCAAATTCAAAGAAAAATGAGTACTAGTTTTTGGCCACCTACCCAAATTGGTTAGGCGACTAACTAATTTCAACGTTCCATTTACAAGAATACAATGGATAAGAGGACTACCTAAAATACAACCCCAAAATAATTGTTATTTCATCGTAGTTTACAACTAGTACTTCAATACTTTAATTTATTAAAACTAAAATATCTCCGAGAATCATACCGAAGCAGTAGATAATACTACCAAACAATAATACCTCAATATGCACATTATTATGTACATTCAGATATTGATTTTTAGTATGGTTTGATTATTGGACTAAGAAATTTAGTAACTCATAAAATATGTTTAGTTATTACTCTTTAACTAGTGTTGTTATTCACAATCGAATTTTAAGATTCAATTCATTCGGTCGTTGCGACCAACTTCTATGTAGTATGAAAATATGTCAAAAGATTAAATAAGAATAATCTCGTAAAGCATTAAGCTCTCCAAATTTAGCACCTTATTCTCTAGCGACCGCCAAAACATATTTTTAAGAAATTTTATTAAATAATCGAACGCTTCATCAGAATTTCGATAATTGCAACAAAAAAACCCTAAAAAGTAAGAATTATTAATTTAGCACTCTATCCTTCAATCGACCTCGCCGACAATATTATATTGTAGAATTTATTAAATAATCGAAGATAATTTATCAAGCTTTCTACTCTACTTTCGATAATCGCAAAAAAAAATGACGCATTATTAATTTAGCATCCTATCCCCGAAGTTGGGACCGACAAGTATTATCTAAAGCAGCTTTATTAAATAATCGACTATTAATATATCGAGTTTCTAATGTAGTTGATAATAACAACAAATATATATATATATATATATATATATATATATATATATATATATATGAAAAATGAACGGAAAAAGACGCATTATTAATTTAGCACTCTATCTCGAAGCCTGACCGCCAAAATATTATCTAGAGAGTTTATTATAGAATCGAGTATGAATTTTTGAGTTTCTACAAGAGTCGATACCGCAAAAAAATAAAGAAAAAATGAAAAAAAAACAAAAAACATGAACTATTAATTTAGCACCATATCGGGACTAACTAATACAGGACTAACCATTATTATATCGTTAAAATATTTACGATCAACCAACATTGGTGTTGAAAATTATGGAAAATGTCTTAACTTATAATTTTAGTGTATTATTAATTCTCAAGACTCTATCCCCGAGTCAGACTCTAAAGCTTTTTATCTTAGACAGCTTTATGTAATAATTCTATATTAATTTATCAGCTACTAGTTGATCATTTCAACAAAAAAATGAAAATGAACGAAAAAAAAAAAAAGCAAGACAATTATTAATTGACACCTTATTCCCAGCTTCTGACGCCGAAAAAATATTATCTTAGGAGAGTTTATTAAATAATCGAGTGTTTCATCAGAAGTTTATACTACAAAAAAATTAAAATGCCGCATTATTAATTAGCACCTATCTCAATTCCATAAAATATTATCTTAGAGAGCTATTTAAATAATCGAATTATTAATTTCTCGAATTTTTTATGTAGTTGATAATTGCAACAAATATATATATATATATATATATATATATATATATATATATATATATATATATATATATATATATACATTTACTATTAATTTAAGACTTATCCCTCGAAGTCGACCGCCAAAAATATTATTTGTAGCTTATTAAATAATCGACTTTATCCCTAGTCCGGATAAAAAAAATAAACCAAGCACCCTATCCCCGAGTCAGTGTGGAATAACCAAACATATTATCTAAGAGAGTTTATTAAAGATCGAATATTAATTTAACGAAGTTTCTACAAGTAGCTTGATAATTGGGTAAAAAAGCAATAAAAAATGAAAAAGGAACAAAAAAAACATAATCATTAATTTAGCACCATATCTTGAGTCGCATTCGTGGAGATGAATAACAACGTAGTATTAATTTATTGAGTTTAAAAAAGCAAAAAAAAAAACCCCAAATAAAGTAAAGATGGAGTCATGATTTAACAAGAACTGCATTTATCATTTCGTGTAATCGAATGACGCCATCCAGCTTTTTCGAGTCGGACGCACAAAATATTATCTTTGGTAGCTTTATCAAATAATCGCAGTCATGTGTCTATTATAGTTGATATTTAAGCAAAAAAAAGGAATTGAAACAAGTACAAATTATTAATTTAGTACCTTACGCCGAAGCCTGAATCCTACTAAAAAATACGATATTAGAGAGTTTATTAAATAATCGAGTATTAATTTATCGAGTTCAGCTGACCGCTTAAAGAGTTTATTTAATAATCGAAGATTAATTTATCGAGCTTTCTAAGGTCACTGAGCACTGAAAAAAGGAACGAAGAAAAATCACGAATTATTAATTTAGCACCCTATCCACGAAGCTCGGGGCTTACTAAAAATATTATTTCTGGGAGAAGTTTATTAAATAATCGAGTATTAATTTATCGGATTTAAAAAAAGAAAAAAAGGTGAACATTGCTCCTCCCCACGCGCTGCATTGAGCAAACTTAATGTATGACCGCATCAAACCTCTAATCCATCTTGTATATATAACAACTGATTTATAAAGAAATTGTTAATTTGTTACAAACTTAATAGATCAAACTAAATAATACTAATTATTAAATGGATCGACTAGATAAAATATCTTTATTCACCTATGTTCTTGTTATTCATTTCCTTTCTCTATTATACACACAAACTTCACGGGCTTCATAGTTTGTCACCCTTCAACTATAATTTTAATCAATATATCTTCACCTTTCTGGGCTCTTAAGTAAATACTGGTAAGATAATTGGTACGATCTAAATGACAAATTAACATTTTTTATTCTCGAGGTCGTTAATCATTGTAGGTAGGAAGAGCAGGTTATTCAACTAAACATGATACAACATTAATTTATTCCAACTACATCTATTATACGTGGATTGATTATATAATATAAGTACAACATCTTTATTATTCGACTACCTCTATTGTTTTGGTTTTAAAAAATTACTTAATTCAAACTGGGATCAACCAAACAAAGAGTATAAAAAGGAGGAGAAAATATGGGACCCATTGAGGCATGAATCATGAGTGATTGAAATTGAAGTAGATAGATAGGATGAGGAAGATGATGATCTGTTGGAGTATTACTAGTCTTTCTACTTTCTACTTTCTACACTATACATTACATATTTATTTTGCTTTTTCCTACCCATTCTTTTTTATACCCAAATTCACTAATAAAAATCACTTTAATTGTACTTTATCTGCCAAATATTACTTTTTCTTTCCTAAAAATAAAATATTTATTTATTTCATTTATCTTTCTCTTAATTTATTGTCATTCTCCTCATGATTGAAACAAAGATTGTCATATATAACTAATAGTGTACCAAAAATTCCCAACTCTACAAACACAAGTTATATATTTTTTTTCTTTATTTAAAAGATCCATTGTTTATTATATTTCGTGTCACACTTTATATTACACTCTGTTGAAATTTTAATATGTTTTCTTAGTTATTTATAAAAATTAATTTTAAATAAAATAAAACACGGCCACACTGTATTACTAGATAACTAGAAATTAAAAAAAATGTGATATGAAATGAAACAGATGATCCGAACTCCTTTTTCATATCAAATTATTTGTTACACCAAAATTCAGTAATAATAATAATAGCTTTAATTATACTTTTATACCAAAGAATATTACTTTTTTTCTTCTTTTTCTTGAAATTGAAAATATTTATTTCTCATCTTTATCTTTCTCTCTCTAAATTATTTTTCTCTCTCTCTCTCATGATTTGTATGTAGTAGTTAAGAAGAGTTCTTCATTTTTCTCTTTCTTGAAAAGTTCTTCAACCTCATAGTGTTTGTAGGAGGAGCTCTCAAGGTCAGTTGTTTTTCTCCATATTTTCTTTTAGTTTCCATATTTTGCTATATATTCTCCTATAATTACTATTTTTTCATTTTTTTTTTCATTTATTATACATGGTAATTTTTATTTATTTATTTAGTGTACTATTTTCTCTCTCTCTTTATCTATCTCTCTGTTGGACTCTGATTGATTGATCTATGTTTTGCTTTCTTCTGCAATTATTATACTGTACTGTTCCATTCTCTCTCTTTCCAGATTCCAGTACAGAATTGTACATAAAAAGATTGAAAAAATATAGAGATGAGTAAAAGAAATGCTAATAATTGAGTGAAACTTGGAATTTGTATGCTATGGTATAGTATTATTACTCGTAATAACGAGACCCGTGTTCGAGTTTTTTTGCAAAGATCAAGTATTACACAATATACCGAGTTGTAGTCCTTATTATTCGAAATAACGAGATTCGTGTTCGAGTTTTTACAAAGATTAGGTATTACTCATGAGATCCGAGTTCGAATTCTTGCAAAGATTTATGAGTATATATTGCTATTAATAATGAGACCCGTGTTCGAGTTTTAGCAAAAGATCAGGTATTACTAAACAAACCCAAGTTTGAATTCTTGCAAAGAATAGTATTACTCATAATAATAACGAGACCCGAGTTCGAGTTTTTTGCAAAAAAGAATAGTTTGCCTTGCATGGTGTTCTTGATGTAGATTCCGATCGGTGGTGAGTCTGAGCTGGAAGAAGGCTGTGTGGTGGGGAGGGAGGAGCATATAGTTTTATATGCAATTATTGTTATAGTTATGACACAAGGACATTTGGTGGATTATATAAAATATGAGAGAATACAGGTGGTTAACGTGCAATGTAGGAAAAAAGATAGACTTTTGTAGAGAGAGAGAATTGGGGCATCAAAGCAAAGTTCTTGTGGTTGTTTTTGGTTGTGTTTGATGTGGATTTGGAGATACCTAGATCTCTTCTTCAATCTGTATTTGCCTTGCCTTGTGCCTTAATTTATTCTTGTTTTTCCTTTCTTGTAGGAATAGTACATATATTTTCTGTTTATCTTCTCTCTCTGCAATTACCTTCATTTTATGTTTTCTCTCTCTCTACTCAATTGCCCCTTTTCAGCTTTTGCTTCTGTTCTTGAACTAGAAAAGGAGACATTTTTGTCTTGTTATCTGCTATTTTTTTTTCTTCAAGAATTAGGATTTTGTATTGCAAGGACTCCAACCCTGATCTCCGAGTTTGATGTCTTGGATTGTCTTGCTATCTCCTTGTATATATGTTTCAGTATGAAAGGTGGGTATTTGGGATATTTTGCTTCTGTTTCTTTTTAATTTTTCTTCATTTTACAGTAGCTACATTTGGACTTCTTAGTGCAAATCATCTGTGTGGCTGGAGATTTTTACTGTGAATTTAGTATTTATCTCTCCAAATCTGCATATTTGGTGTAAAAATCTAGTCTTTTTTTGTTTTCCTTCATGGGTTTTGTGTTGTAATTTTCTACTCAATTGAAGTAATTTTAACAGGCTTTTCTTTAGGAAGATCTGATCTATTTATTGACTTGCAAGATTAACTCATTTAATTTGTTTTCTTGTGTGGATTCTGTTTTTTGCTTCTTAAATGCACATCTTGTTTGAACTTTATTTCCAACATATAAAATCATGCATGACGTTCAGAATTTGGCGATATAATAGTTTATACATACTTAATAGACTGGCGTGTAAAATTTATCTTTGGGTTTATTCATATTTAGTGAACTAGAATAAAGTATACATGTTCATAATTCGGGTGTCCAACTCTGTTGCAGATTGATTTATCGACTCTCTTAAAATTTGATGTTCTATTGAAGAGTGAAATCTTCAACTCTGTTGCAGATTTACCCTGGCAACCCATTTTCTTCATTTCTCCTGAGAGTTCCATGTATCTGCATTCTGTTCGAAGCTAAAGAAAGGATCTTTTCGAGATTTCCAGTGTTTGTAGGTACTGAGTCATGCCATCGGAAACAATGGATTCTCCATCAATATATACTGACGGTCTTTCTTCCCATGACGAGGTATTGGTGACTGTACATACTTTCTTGTTCAATACAGTTGAATTAAAAGCTCATGATCACCTCAAGCACGATGATTGTACTAACATGTAATCACATTTCTCTTTGCTGACTGATTCATTCTTTCTACTTTTGACAGAGACAAGATGGATTCTGGAAGACCAAAGCAGTGCACAAGTTTAATGGTGAGTAGTAATGCCTTTCAGCCAATTGAACTTGATGACATGAAGTTTGTATGTCCAGTTGAATCCTAGTATCTCCTGTAAATTATAGCAATATTTTGAATCATCTAAATGAGATGCTCCTTCTTTCAAGGATGTGGATACTAATACTGGGAAATTCACAGCATAATTTAATGCGTAATTAAGTGATTCACGGTAGTACTTGATTCAATTCCAAAACTTTCAAGAGTTACATTCATCTGTTGATACCCAATTGACCTGTCTGCGATGTGGCAATAATCGGATGTTGTAAAATACATGTTGCATTTCTCCAGTCGCTCGTTGGTTGCATTTTAAACTGATTTTAGTCTATCAGAGCTGTTGGTGGCAACTTATTGGTATTTAATCATATTCAATGTTTTTCTCAGGTACAAAATCCAATGGGTCATTATCACCGTTTGCTGCATCTCCTAGTGAGAAACGAATCTCAGTGAATTCTGAGATTGGAAATGGTTTTTCACCTGCAGATTCTTATCTAAGTCGTGATCAGATTACATCTATATCCGAAAAGAATGCTAGGATGTCCCTGCCTAGAGGTTTTGAACACATTATTGGTTCTGCATCCTACAGTACAGAAGGAGATAAAGTGAACTTCACTGGTGCTCCATATGAGAACGGCCTCTTTTCTAGTTCATTGTCTGAGTTATTTTCTCGGAAATGTATGTAACCAGGGATCTCAATTGTGTCTACACATGTTCATATGCATCTTTTGCTGTCAGTTTTTGTAGCAACGGGTGCCAATCTTGTTGTTCCACTCTAATTAGTAGCTTCTTGTTTCATATTTCTTTGACTCTAAACAAAATTATATTTGTGATGTATTTTTCAGTGAGATTATCATCAACGACACTTGGCCACTCTGTTGGCGCTGCCGAACCTCATGAGGATGAAGAGCCTTTTGAATCCCTTAAAGAACTTGAGGCTCAGACCATTGGAAATCTTCTCCCTGATGATGACGAAGACTTGTTTTCTGGAGTTTCTGATGGAATTAGCCGCGATGCTCGTCGTACTAATGGAGATGAAATTGAAGAGGACCTTTTCTGCAGTGTCGGGGGGTTAGAATTAGGAGAAGACGGGGATATAAATTCTGAAACTCTTTATGGGAATTCTAATAGTCAACTTAGAGGCTCTATTGGTACCAGTGGAGTGGAGCATCCTGCTGGTGAACATCCTTCCCGAACACTTTTTGTCCGCAATATAGATAGCAACATAGAGGATTCTGAGTTACAATCTCTCTTTCAGGTAATTTTTTAAAATCTTATTTAGGTGTTCATTTCCTGTAAGAATTATTATTGCGACTCTGATTGCTCTGAATCCCTAATACTTGATCTAAAACAAGCAGCAATATGGGGATATCCGTACCCTCTATACTGCAAGTAAACACCGAGGATTTGTCATGATATCATATTATGATATTAGAGCAGCCTGGAATGCTATGAAAGCTCTTCAAAAAAAACCATTGAGGAATAGAAATCTCGATGTACATTTTTCAATTCCAAAGGTAGCTTTAATGTTCTATTCCAAGAGGATACTTCTAGTTCAAGATTTTTTATGAAACAATCTCATTCAACTATAATTGCTGGCATGTTTTCTTAGGACACTCCTTCTGAGAAAGATGTCAATCAGGGTACTCTTGTGGTCTTCAATCTCAACTCATCTGTTTCAAATGATGAACTCTGTCAAATGTTCGGTGTCTATGGAGAAATTAAGAAGGTTATAATTTTTAATCATTTAATGACTTCTGTTTACATTATTTTCAGTTCATTGATCCCTTTTATTACTCTTTTGCAGATCTATGAAGTACCACATAGTCATCGTCAGAAATTTATAGAGTTTTATGATGTCAGGGCTGCTGAAGCTGCACTTCGTGCATTAAATAGGGCTAACATTGCCGGAAAGAGAATAAATCTAGAGGCAGGCCTTCCTGGGGTTGTTAGTCGGTACGGTTTCTTCACTGCCATCTGTCTGTTCTCTTTTGGTATCTTCTGTGTTGCATTCATTGGTACATGTTTTGCCTCGTGTGAGTTACCTTTTTCAAAATGTACTTGCCATTTCTTTCTCTTTTGTAAGATTTTATGAGTTGCTCTCACTGCTGTAAAGTTTTGTCTCATGTGAGCAATCTTAATATAACATCTTACATACTAGTTTCCATACCCTCTTCCCAATTTTCCTTTTAATGGGGTTGGATTGGCTTGGATATTAGTGCATGCTTCTGTTAGTGTCATCAACCATTCCATTTACAGGTCAATGTATTCATTTGCATCTGAGCTGGAGCAAGAGAAATCTAGTATGTATCAGCAACAGAGTATCCCTCCAAATTTAATGACAGGACTTTCTGGTATTATAGCTCCCAAGCTTTTAGCATTTGCAGCTTCACTATGATATTCAAGTAATGTTCACCTTTTGTTCTGGCAATTTAACAGGATCAATTTCTCTTGGAGGAATGCCATCTAATGTGGATAATGCTGGTGTTCTCAGTGGGCGCTTTTCTGGTGGATTTCCTATGAGTCCATATTTGGAAAATGAGTTTCTAAATGGGATATCAGCTAGTGTTCCCAGCAGCTTGCCCTCTCTTCTTAGTGTGGGATCAACTAGCAATGTGTCCAACTCTATTGAAGCAAGCAACTCCCTCGGTCAACTGAAATTTGATATTCGGGGAACCCCTAGTTTTCACCCTCATTCTCTTCCAGATCATCATAATGGTTTGGCTAATGGGGCTATATGCAATTCTCCTGGTAGCATGGCTGTGAACATAGGTGGTAGGTCACCTGAACTTCTGGAGAAGCCATTTGGTAGAGTAAACCCAGGTGTACACCCCATCGATCTGAATGGGAATGGTGAGTTATACGTACAAATTCGCTTCTTACCTTTGATATGATCTTTCTAAGCACAAACTGAATCAAGCCATCATTTCCTTATTTGTTAACTGGTTATTATTCTCTTGTGCAGTGTTTAACATCACTGCGAACGGAAACGGTTCTCCTGGACAGCAGCATTACATGTGGAGCAGGGCACCCAGGCCTCAACCCCAGGGCATAATGTATCCGAATTCACCATCATTCATCAATGGAACAACATGCAGTCCCAACCCTCAACAAATACATGGTATTGCAAGAGCGCCCTCCCATCTCTCTAGTGGATTCCTACCAATTAACAATCACCATGTGGGATCAGCACCATCTGTGAATCCTTCTCTCTTGGAGAGGCGAAATGTATTTGCTGCGAAATCGCCAGATGCATCTGTTTTTAACCCAGGATCGCTAGGTAGTATGAGTATCCTTGGTGGGTCACCCCATTTTATGGAATTTGTTCCCCACAACATGTTCTCCAGCAATGGAGGAAGCATGGATTTTCCTACTCCAAAGAATCTTCAAATGCACCCTCAAAATCAGAGGTGCATGGTGGTACCTGGAAGAGGTCAAATGGTTTCTATGATGAGTTCTTATGATTCTCCAAGTGAAAGGGCTAGAAGCCGAAGGAATGAAGGCAGTTCAAGCCAGGGTGACAATAGGAAGCAATTTGAACTTGACATTGACCGGATTATGCTTGGTGAAGATAAGAGGACTACACTTATGATAAAGAACATTCCTAACAAGTATGAAAATTGTAGCTCAATTTTCTGAAATTGTTAGATTTAATATAGTATTTTTTGTCAAGAAATTGCAGCAACGTTGTTGGAGTTATAGATATTTTAATAAATGGAGGATTAGTAGTGAATTTGATGCATATAGGGTGAATCACTATTTTGTTGTACTGTTTTAAGTACACTTCTAGTCTGACAGCACCAATAGGTGGCCATGATTGGATGTGGACATATATGATCTAATCTTTTGTTGTACTGTTTTAGGTACACGTCTAAGATGCTTTTGGCCTCTATTGATGAACGCCACAGAGGCAGTTATGATTTTCTCTACCTCCCAATTGACTTCAAGGCAAGTGTGTATAACTTTCTGAGCTGGCCCTAATAGCTTTGATGTTGTGGGTTCCATCTGATAATTTCCCCTCCATGTGTCTTATTGCAGAACAAATGCAACGTGGGCTATGCATTCATCAACATGACGGAACCATCATCAATCGTTCCATTCTATCAAGTATGTTTAGCTTCCACCTTTTTCCCTTTGTTGTGACTATCGAAAATTACCAATCTTTCACTAGTCTCGGCATATTTGTTGATCTGAAACCTAATTGTGATACCTGGACTGTTGCTTTTTCAGGCTTTTAATGGCAAAAAATGGGAGAAGTTCAACAGTGAAAAGGTGGCATTGCTTGCATATGCTCGCATTCAAGGAAAGGTTGCTCTCATTTCTCACTTTCAGAATTCAAGCTTGATGAATGAAGATAAGCGTTGTCGTCCTATACTCTTCCATACTGATGGTCCCAACGCTGGCGACCAGGTATATGCATGACAATTACTATTTATTTAAAACCTGGAACCTTTGATTTCAACCCTCTTGGTATGCTTCAGAATTCTGAAGGCAACCGATTTATTTCCATTTATCCACCCTGCAGGTGCCCTTCCCTATGGGTGTGAGCATTCGCCCAAGGGCTGGCAAAAATAGAACAAGCACCAGTGAAGAAAACAATCAAGAAAGTCTACCAAATTCTTCGAATGAGGAAGAATCTTCTGGCGGGGAAGCTTCAGTTTCTGGGAAGGACTAGAGGACTGAGGAAGCTGATTGGTTCTTGGAGCTAACTTCTATAGCATTGAGAAATTCAACTTATATCAACCCAAATTTTATTGATGTATAATAGGGTGCTTACCGATTACTGAAGAAGCTGGAGAACTCATTAAATTTTGTCGAAAACTTTAGTAGAACATGGTTTAACCAAAGCCGTGCTTAATGAGGTTGCGGTTATCCAAGAAGCAGAAGGGGGCAAAAGGTGTAGAGGCTCTTAATTTTGGGAGTTTTTTTTGCAGTATCTGTATAGGCGAGCGAGACTGGAACGCAAGTATCTGCATTGTGAGAGGCTTCTCTTGTCATGCCTTTCCTCCTAGCCTCTTCTATGTTTCCTCTGTGTCTTGACTCTTGAGAGAGCATTGCTAAAATTTTGATGTCAATTTTTTGTTAAATTTGTACAATATCTGTTGAATTCTATCAAACACATAACCTTTAACTGTTGTTTCAACGACCTATGGATGTCGAATGTTATGTTTTTTTTAAGTAATTAATCAAGCTTCTATGTTTAATTACATGTAGGCATGCTCTGCTAGTATTAGACTATTGTGAATCTACTTGTAAGGATGGCAAGTTGGTGAAGTAGATAAATTTCTGATCGTAAAGTCATGAGTTTGATTCATCCTACCAATACTTTCTTGATCGAACATGTTATACGGGGCTTGCTTAGTGTGGGACTATTGCGCTCAACATGAGGTCTACCAATGAGCATTCGACGAGTAGTGGTTGTGCGTCTCTTGTTACAAAAAACTATTGTGAATTTGTGATAAAGATATACATAATATAAAAAGATCATACTATATAAATGACAGAAAAGATCTATTTCAACGTACATCTCTTGTTACAAAAGACTATTATGAATTTGTAATAAAAATATACGTAGTATAAAAAGATCACACTATAGAAACAAAACACTATTGTGAATATATAATAAAAATATAATTGTAGTATAAAAAGCACACTAATGACAGGAAAAAAGGTCTCTTTCGCCGTCTGTGGGGATCGAACCCACGACCACGTGGTTAAAAGCCACGCGCTCTACCACTGAGCTAAGACGGCTTCATAGATCCATTTTGACTGACAAGCTTTACAAAGCCAAAACTGTATTTTTGTATTTACACAGTTTTGTTAACTCTTAATTCTGTCACAATAAATATGATTGTGTTGTGATTTAGTCAAAATTAGTGACATTATTGATCGTTAATACAGTAATATTAATCGACTTTAACATGATGTGTTTCCATGTCGGCACAAATTAAAACATCATGTACAAGATTAAATTTTTAATATTGACACTAACTATAACTGAACCACAACTGATCATACGCTCTTATAACTTATTTGGATCGAGATAAATAGAAGTGAGAGTAAAACTCCATGGTTGTGCAGAACACATCTAAACAAGGTTAAGAAAGGTATGAAATAATTATTTTGCCCCCCAATTTACTATTTCAGTTCTCTCATTAACACTGCTTGAGTAAGCGATTTTATTCCCTCGGTCAAACCTAAGTTAATTGAAGTGAATGAATGTGAATGTGTGTTTAAATCATTATTCATCTCGAATACCTTTATTTTCAATAATTTTTTAGTTTTACTATCAGTTAGGTTCAACCAACAGACTAATATAACTAAATCCACAAAAACCTCGATCTTCTATCTATAGTTGTCTCATATTTGTGGAAGAAGAACCCATTGAAAATGTCGAAGATCCGACTCGCTATCTTATCGAGTCGAATCGAATACTAAAATTGTGCTTGTTATCTTATCGAGTCCAGACGAGTATTAAAGTTGCGCTCTAGATATGGAGTCATACGGACTCGACTCGTTTCCAGTGTCCCATATCTGAGGAGCTGAAGAAACAAACCCTAAGAAGTGGAAATCTGTGGAAGAAGAAACCATTGAAAATGCTGAGAGTATCAAGAAGGAAGCTTTCTTGTTTCTCATCTTTAAGGTCACCTTTCATCTCAACAAAAACCAACCAAGAAAATGATGAGTCAAGATCAACCTCTTCTTCTCTTTTCAATCAATTCAGAGGTACCCTTCTTTATCCTCGTTGTTGGTGTCCCTTCAATGTCCCAAAAATATTGTCAAAAATATTGTCCAATATTCAATTTTTAAGTTAGTTGTTATGTGAATGTTGTATAATATTTGGTCAAAAATATATCGAAAGATGCAATCTTTTCTTTTGGGGGAGGTTGGGATAGTACATTATGCAATCATATAGTGTTGTGTAATATTTGGTGAAAAATATATCAAAAGATGCAATCTTTTTTTTGGAGGAGAGGAGTGATAGTACATTATGCAATCATATAGTGTTATGTAATATTTGGTGAAAAATATATTGAAAGATGCAATCTTGGGTGTGTGTGTGGTGGTGGGGGGGAGTATAGTACATTATGCAGTCATATAGTGTTGTAATATTTGGTGAAAAATATATCAAAAGATGCAAAAAAATGAATTTGGTTGGGGGGGATGTGTAATATTTGGTGAAAAATGGGGAACCATATCTCACGCACCAGGTGATCCACGCCGTAAATTTCACGAAATCGGGCGTTGGGGGTTTTTTAGTTAAAAAATAGCCGAACGCACGAAACGCAAGGTTGAAGTGCCCCCGAGTGTGAGCAGTGGATGTTACTGCCGTGGAAATAGGTCCAGCCGTGAAAAATATATCAAAAGATGCAATACATTATGCAATCATATAGTGTTGTTTAATATTTGGTGAAAAATATAGCGAAAGATCCAATATTTTTGAAAGGGGTGTAGTACATTATGCCATTATGCAATCATATACTCCATCCATCAGTAAAAGGTTATCTAGTTTTGAAATTTTATTGCTGACTTTTTAAAATTTTGAACTCAAATATTCTTTTTGGATGTGTTGTGTGATATTTGGTGAAAAATATATCAAAAGATAGATCCCTTATGCATTTTTGTCCAGTCCCTCTCGTTCTTATGCATTTTTTTGTATTAAGCTACTTTATAGATCCCTTTTTTTATTGTTTATAGCTTCAGCAGCAAAGATGATTACTGGAAGTGTTAGGTGCATTTTATGAGATTTGTGTAGGTCACTATTTCTTTTTTTTCTTTTTTGTTCTTCTCTCATTATGGATGTGAAGAGCGTCGTTTATGATAACGTCTTATTGATCCCTCAACTGTTTCAGGTTTTTCATCTGGTTCAGTTACCCCGACAGATAATAAGGCTGGTCCGATTCCAGGGACCCCAGCTACAGTGGCAGCCATTAAGAATCCTACTTCAAAAATTGTATATGAACATTACAATCATGAGCGCTATCCTCCTGGTGATCCCAGCAAAAAGGCATTTGCATACTTCGTTTTAACTGGGGGCAGATTTGTGTACGCCTCTCTGATCCGTCTTTTGGTATTGAAGTTCGTTTTGAGCATGTCTGCTAGCAAGGATGTTCTGGCTCTTGCTTCTCTTGAGGTCGATCTCTCAAGCATCGAACCTGGAACAACTGTTACTGTCAAGTGGCGTGGGAAACCAGTTTTCATCAGGCGTAGAACTGCTGATGATATTAAGCTGGCCAACAGTATAGACGTTGCTTCCCTGCGTGACCCCCAACAAGATGCCGAGAGAGTGAAGAACCCTGAATGGCTCGTGGTTATTGGAGTATGCACACATCTGGGTTGCATCCCATTGCCGAATGCTGGTGACTTTGGTGGTTGGTTTTGCCCATGTCACGGGTCTCATTACGATATCTCTGGTAGGATTCGTAAGGGACCTGCTCCCTACAATCTCGAAGTCCCCACGTACTCTTTCTTGGAAGAGAACAAGTTACTGATCGGTTGAGAGCATCCGTAGAAAGCTAGTTGCTGAGATATAACAACTAATCTTTGTGAAGTTTCTGAGTAACAGATTTAACTTTTCTCACTACCCGATTCTCGACTTTTCGGTTCATTGCCTTAGTTGTTTTTTTTTTTTTTTTTGCATTCTGCTACACATAAGTGGGATTTTGTAATTGCCCAGTCTTTCTTGGCATCATGACCTTATATGGTCCTGAATAATTTTCTTGTGAACTACTTGGAATTTCTAGGTGAATCTTATTGCAAGTGTAATTGTTGTGATGCTTTTTAAATGGTGCCTTCTTATGATGACCTTGTCTTGTTCGCTTAATGCTATCAATCCAAGGTAATCAAGGCATCTTACCTTGTGTTTGATGGAAAAAAGTGCCTTTTCAAACATGAAAGTTTTATAGCGACTGAAATATTTTTTGTAGCTCATTCAATGTCAATTCACTGTGTTGCCTTAAGATTTGGAACTGGAAAAGATCGTATGTTTTTGTTCAATTCATTTGTCTATCGCTTTTAGGTCAGTGGGCAACTGGGCATGTAGAAGGGCTACATTATGAACCAGCACGAAGAATTAACCTATTTAACACTCATATCCATAGCTAGGAGCTATCAAAGCCGGATAATCTCATATCCACTCCCATGCTTGTCTCGAAAAATTGGGCGCTTACGGTGTTAACACCTTTACGACGTTAACGGCGCTTAACTTTTTTCGATTTATTTTAAAGTTTTTATCACATATCCGCACAAACGATTTCAATCTAAATTTGCATTAACAAAAATAATTACAAATATACTCCAATCTTGAGAAATTGTATGTAAAAGCATACACATGCATTCTGCATTAAGGCAAACGCATTTCATTGATATATTTACGACTTTTTATGTCGATCGATCAACGTTGGTCACCTCCGGCCGATTTATTGCTAGTTCTCGATCCAATTACCCATCAACTCTAATGATCAACCGTCAACATTTACCAAAGTTAAGACGAAGCAAGACTGCATTTCCAGATAAAGGACACGAAAGAACCTCAAAAACTTGATTTGTCTATACGTACAATTGAATCCAATCAAGTTCAAGTAAAAAATATTGTTCACTACCAAATAAAACACATACTTATCCCAACTCGAAAAAATATTTTATTCGATACCACTTAAAACTCTATTCAATTACAACTTCATACAAATTGTGATGTATAAATTGTCCGGGTAATCCGTTACCGTGCCGCAATGAGAAATAAAACACACTCGATTATATCATCAGTCGGCTTCTAATCGGGTTTAAGCAGAAAAACTAGACAAATAACTCGAAAATTATCGAATTCGATAAAATATCTACTGACAATTTTTCGATACTCCGCTCGAATCCAATTGGTTGGTGTTTAAATTTGGGTCAATGATGATGAATATAAGCCCAAAACAACAGTGAGCTAAATACCTCCATATATAAATATCAATTACAAACCCTAATCCTCCTCTCTTCTTCTAGGTTTCCATTCGTTTAATCCTCAAGAATCTCAACATGGTCTGTTCTAAATCTCCTAGATTAATTATATTGTTTACCTTAATTTAATTCCAATTTTATTACATTATGATCTGATTTTATTACATTATAATGTTGTTTGGTTTCCTTAATTCAGTTATAATTTTATTACATTATGTTGTTTATTAGATAATTGTCTGTTTTGCTTAATTCAGTTTTAATTTTATTATATTATGTTGTTTTGTGAATAACAAAATGAGTTAACTTTACATTCTTAATTGACACTTGTCACTTGATTTGAGCCAAAATCATTATATTATTAGTAAAGTTTGATAAAAATTCGATCTTTTCATATATTTTTTACCAAATATTGTAGAACCTGTACCAAAGTAGTTGAGTTCAATTTGTAAAAAGTCGAACGTTATGAGTTAATCGAATAGCCTAGTGGAAAAGGCTCTTGCTTGTGACTAGAGGGTTCTGGGTTCGAAACTCACCTCATCACTAAATTAAAAAAAAAGGGTCAAACATTATGATTCGGAGCTAGACAATTTTTTTTGGGATGGAGGTAGTATGGAATTATGCATTGGATCCTATTAGAACTACGAGGTTTAAGCATTGTTTGATTTGGTCTGGTTTTTTAATTTGTGAAGGTTCTTCCAAACGACATCGATTTGTTGAACCCTCCAGCTGATATAGAGAAGAGGAAGCATAAGCTCAAGCGTCTTGTGCCTTCTCCTAACTCTTTCTTCATGGTATCGTTTACTCATTCGTGTGGTTTTGATTTTTCTGATTAAAGTTAGTGTCTTTAATCTGGAAATATCTTCGTGTTTCTTATTGTTTGTTTTGCTTTGATTTTGTTAGGATGTTAAGTGCCAAGGTTGCTTCAACATGTAAGCTTTCCGCACTTATATTTATATCATTTCCTAAGAAATTATATACTCTATCCATGTAGTTGTTCTAGTTTGATTTCTAATGTGTCAAATTGTCAAACTTTGTCTCCTTAATAGACACGTAACTTTAATTTCAAGCTAAATTATAATGCTAATACTAAAGCGCTGATATAATTTTGACCTTATATTATACATGTATAATATTTAAAATGTCCTTCATCAAAAGTCAAAATTCAAAACTTGACAATCTTCATGGGATGTAGGGAATATATAATACAATTCTCAATTTCATTTGTAATGTGGATTGTTTCTTAAATGAAAGCAATGTGTTTTAGTTATGGTCTTTTAAAACAAAGAAACCAAACCTCTTTAGTCCTACTGTTAATACGATACTTATTTTGTCATGGTATTCTTTGTAGAACAACCGTGTTTAGTCACTCGCAGACAGTGGTGGTCTGTGGTAACTGTCAGTCGGTGTTGTGTCAACCAACTGGTGGGCGTGCTAGACTCACGGAGGGATGCTCTTTCAGGAGAAAGGGAGATTAATGTCGAAGCTCCAGTGTGATAGATGGGGTAGAAGATTGCAATTGACAATGTTTAGGGCGTTTTCCTTGAATGCTGTTTTAATTTACATGTAGTACATTATTATCTATCCTAAATTTCAAAGTTTTGAAACTACAACAATTGCATGTTATGCCATTAATCTATGTTTTGATATATTTGTCTGGTTTCTAATTTCAAGTTTTGTTGTCTTAGTAAATGAATCTATTTACGAACTGTGTCGATTTGATAAAGGGCTTAATTCACCATTTTTTCCTTCGAATATCTAAAAGTATATAACTTAAAAATAATTTAGTTGATGGCAATATTTTTGATTTTTCTTAATTTATCGATATCGAATGGATTTAATATGAAACATAGTTTAAAATAACATTGGTATTCACTTAAAACTAACATAACAATCTCATGAGATCTCTATTTCAGTTTTCTTCCAAAATTAACAACTTTTTAATATTTCATTCGCTTATTTTAATATTTCGCTTTAAGCACAATTTAATAATAAAATTAAACAAAAAATATGGTTAAAATACGAAATTATAATTTCTACGTTAAAATATAATTAATCAAAAAAAATCGACTATAAATACAATTAAAAAGTCAACGGACGGAGTACAAAAATCAAATATAATTATATACTTGAAACCTATTTGAAAATTTGATTCTTCGTGAATAAAGACGAGAACCCATTTTTCAAATAGTGAAAAAGATTTGATTTTTATGCTCAAACATTTCAAAAGATGAAAACCAATTTTTTTAAATAGTGAAAAAGATTTGATTTTTATGCTGAAATATTTCAAAAGATGAAAACCCATTTTTGAAAATAATGAAAAAAAATTGAATTTCATGCTAACATTTAAATAGATGAATACCCATTTTTAAAATATTAGTAGTGACAAATTTGTTAAATTTAAAAAAGATGAATACCCATTTTTGAAATTGTGAAAAAGATTTATTTTTTATGCTAAAACATTTCAAAAGATGAATACCCATTTTAGAAATTGTGAAAAAAAATTAATTTGTATGCTAAAGATTTGATTTTTATGCTAAAATATTTCAAGAAACTCATTTTTTCTTGTTAATTTGGCAATAAAGATTTTTTTATTGGTGGTTGTTGAGATGGAGGTAGATAACATAGAATGTGTATCATCATCTGATGGATTTGATGAAGATGAGATCCATCATCATCCAAATATTTTGTCACAATTTGGAGCATCTTCAAAGCCATCTTATCATAATGTATTAAATAGTAATATTCCATCAACTAGTGTACATGAGCTCCTTGAATGCCCTGTTTGCACCAATTCTATGTACCCTCCAATTCATCAGGTTTCATTGCTTATTTTTATTTTTTTAGTTACAGTTATTTATTGTCAAATGTTTTTTTTAATCGATGATTAATATTTATTGATAAACTATAGAATTACTACAGATACAATTGAATAAGGGGATATTTTTAATATCAATCTCATAGAATCACATATCGATAAATTATGGTACAGATGTTAATTATCCATGATTAATGTTCATACATAATTTGTATTTATTGTCAAATGTTAATTAGGAGTAAGATGTCCAAATGATTGCTAGAGTGGTGTTATTTATTGTAACTTTATAAAGTTAACAAGTTTTACAAAATATGTTAGTTTATAGTAAAAAATTATTTTACGAATTGTGACGATTCACAAAGGGGTTAGTTAGTTCATGATTTTTGTCTCCCAACCACCAAAATTAAAATTGCCGTTTTTTGCAACCAATCAACATGGGTGCAAGATTCAATTTTTGGGGAGTGTGATTGGATTGATGGTTTATATGGTGATCCATGGTTATAGATTTCGTTTTTATGTTAGGCTGGATTTCTTTTTTATTAGGTAGTGAGTGGTCATTGATTTGTTATGTCTTAGTGTTGGCATAATTTATGCAAGTTTGTGCATTTATGTTGGTGGTAAAGTTTGTTTTGCAATGTATCACGATGACAATTCTCTTTCGGGGTTTGGGAGGAAATATGAAAAATATTGAATCATAGTTCATGTCATGTTAGTGTTCAATTTTGTGTATGGGTGGTGCACATGAAGCAATAAAGCTGGGACTTATTGGCTTCCTGAAAAACATAGATTCCATTTTCATATTAACTCCTTGTTTCCCCATTTTGATCGTCACGTTTTGAGCTTCTCTGAATTTTAAGAAATGTTGTAGAGGTTGTAGCCTATTGATTGTTAACTCATCTAAAAAAAGACACATGTTTGGATTTTCTAAAAAAGGGCAAATATGACTATCAGAAAGGGAAGGAGAGAACAATTTTCATCATATTGACACTTAAGCATTTATGTGAGTGGATATAGTTAGGCTTATGTTGGTTCGATTTGCCTGATGCTTTTTATTTTTGAAACAAGCCTCTTTTATCAGGCTATAGCATGTATAGCTAGATGTTTCGGTATCCATTAGTTAATTGACCTAGACACTTCATACTTTGTCATTATATTTGTGAGATAATTGTTGTGTCACGCGAACTTGTTGCCATATTTTATTGTGTAATCCGTGCAGAAACCATAAAACTCAGGTACCCTCTATAATTTATAATGTGGTTTGTGAGTCTCCGTAAGGTTTTCTGTAGAAACATATTGCTACTGCTTTTTCGTCCAAATTAAGTTGGTGTTAATGGCATGCCGATTTAGGATTAAACAGTATTAAAAAAAGAAGTTCAATAGAGGGGATGGAAACCTAGAGAAGGAGAAGACTGAGTGTTTAGTGTATCTTTATGGTTTCTTGTTTTAATTATTCATGTTATGGTCTACGTGATCGATTCAGTAATGCTTATGTGCTAGCGTATGGCTTCTCTGAGTAGAAGTTCCTGTGAGAACATTGAATTGGCCTAGTGATCAGGAGTAGAAGTTCTAATGGTAGTTTACATAAGATCCATGTTGTTTCTACTCAGTAATCAGGAATTATTGTTATAATATTCTCTCTCTATACTGTTGCATAGTCTTCTTAGAGAAAGATAACAAGTTATCTGTTGGTAGTGGTAATAGAAACAACTTCACTTTCCCTCCCCCTCTTTGCAATTATTATGTATATACTAATGTGATGTTATAATGCAGTGCCACAATGGACACACGCTATGTTCTACCTGCAAAATAAGGGTTCACAACAGATGCCCCACTTGTAGACAGGAGCTCGGGGATATAAGATGTTTGGCATTGGAAAAGGTGGCTGAATCACTTGAGCTTCCATGCAAGTACTTCTCCCTGGGATGCCCAGATATATTCCCTTATTACAGCAAGTTGAAACACGAGGCAATGTGTAATTTTAGGCCATACAGTTGCCCATATGCTGGATCAGAATGTGCAGTTGTAGGGGATATTCCTTTCTTGGTTTCTCATGTGAGAGATGACCACAAGGTAGACATGCACTCTGGATGTACATTCAATCACCGTTATGTCAAATCTAATCCTCGAGAAGTAGAAAACGCCACATGGATGCTAACTGTAAGTAGCTCCTTCTCTGGCCATTGAGTTTTCATGGTTCTACACTCCTCTTGATAAAATTAAATGTGTATGGTTATGCTCAACTACGACTTGTACTTTTCTTTTCCCTCCAGGTTTTCCACTGTTTCGGTCAGTACTTCTGTCTCCATTTTGAAGCTTTTCAACTTGGAATGGCTCCCGTCTACATGGCTTTCCTCCGGTTCATGGGAGACGAGGCAGATGCACGAAATTATAGCTATAGTTTAGAGGTAGGTGGAAATGGCCGAAAACTCACATGGGAAGGCACCCCAAGAAGCATAAGGGATAGCCACCGGAAGGTCAGGGACAGTCACGATGGGCTCATTATTCAGCGAAATATGGCACTTTTCTTTTCAGGAGGAGAGAGGAAAGAACTGAAGCTTCGCGTAACAGGACGAATATGGAAGGAACAGCAGAATCCAGATGGTGGAGCCTGCATTCCTAATCTATGTAGCTAAAGTTCATAAGCATCTCTTCCTTAATGACTAAAATCCTCAAACATATGACTCATGTAGTAACCTATGTATTTTCTTTGTTAGTTTATCTTATTTGCATGTGCTTAATAAGTTCTTTATTTGTCTTGTTTGAGTTGTTCAAATCAAATACAGTTCATTATTATGTGTACTTTGTAGGACCTCTCTTTTGGATCAGTGACATTCATCATCAACTACATTCTTGCTTAATCATTCAAAAATTACTCCGTAATAATCAGGTTTTTAGGTATTCCGCCAGCTTTTTAAAGTATTGTGAGAAGTAAGATTTATTCCATAAAAATATTCAAGTAAACACCTCCTAACAGGAGAGGATGATAAGAGGGGTAATTATTTAAGTATTGAGAAAAGTATGATTTATTCCACGATGTTCATTATTTTAGATAAAGAAACATTTTATTATGAGGATAATCATGGAAAACCAAATTTGATTATTCCCACCACATTCACCTTTCTAGATGGAAAAAAATAAAAAGAAGCAAAGAAAGAGCACCAACGACTCTTTAGCCTCTTGCTTGTGGACCATATAATAATATTCCTCAACTTTAGGCGACAATAGCTCCACTGGAGCCAACTTTGGAGTGCTATTTTGACTTGGGATTTGCATAAGCAACTTCCAAGAAGCTTCATAACATATGATGGACTTGGTAGACAATAGTATACTATCTCAGTATTCAGATAGAGTATTATTATGGAACAATTTGGCTACCAAAACTACATGTGCATTTGACATAAATTAATTATGAGCACATATTTTAGAGGTTCTAGAACAATTCGAAAACAGTATTGTGAAATACGGAGTGATAGATAGTCTTTACATTTTATTATTGGATCATTGGCAAACAGCCATCATGTCTATTGTGAAATACGGAATAGTAGATAATGTTTATACTTCATTATTGGTTCAATTCGTAAACAATAATTCTGTTTATTGTGAAATACGGAATAGTAAATAATATTTATATTTCCTATTAGATCAATTCGGAAACAACCTTTCTGATGTGTAATATCCCTGTTGTATAATATCCGAGAGAAGGAAGAAATGGTTACATAGAACCCAAGTATCAAGGACAAACAATTCTGAAGAGATCAATGAAAATACTTCTAAGAAACAAAGATATTAATGTATATAAAGGATTTCCAATGTGATAGGGATATACTTCCAAGTAATCAAATGGCCAATGGGAAATCTAAAAAAGCAACATATACCATGTATGAGCATGTCAACAAACACTAGTATATACCAATTCCTAGCGGAACGTTATAAAGCAACATTGTCAAGGCGATGATCCATGACCGAGGAGATGGTTTCCAATAATGCAGATTCGCTCGAGTCTGGAAGGACAGAATCGAATGCCTCTTGAACAATTTCCTCAATCACAGATTCAGTGTGTAGTGTTTCTCTGCACATAATGTTGCCAATGGCAAATGGTGTGAGTCCCTTCTCAACACCCTTCTTCAAAAGCATAGTAGAGACACGGAGCGTGCGAGCACATTCCACAGGCACTTCCCAACCATAAAATTTCAGCAAAGCAAGGTCTTCCTCAGCATCCAACGATTTTATGTACTCAACAGTGTCAGGGCTGAAAGGCACACGAGCTTGTGGCCAGTAAAGCCACTCAAAAGTGCAATCTTCAAACTGCAGGGAGAAGGAAAGCGATTAGTCAGTATTGCAGCTGGCATGATCGAATACCACTGTAGTAGTGGCATGTGAATTAAGGAGCTTCAAGTCGAGCAAGAAAAACAAACATTATGCCATCTAGATGATGCCATCCAACATATATGTAGATAAAAGGGCAAAATTATTTGTCATAGGAAGAGAACGCGTCATCCTCTATTTACGGTTTTCAACATAAACCCATGAAAGTGATGACAACAAATAATACAATATATTTCACAAACCTATTGGTGATGGTGTAATGAATAACACAATTAATACAAGCTCATCTTGCAAAAAATCTAAACTGCGATATTGGAAGCAACAACTTGCTACATTATGTAACAATCACAACATGTCTAGCCTTACAACATATACAAGAGCAACAACCAATATATGTATAAGTATTTTTGAGTAAGTAAAAAGAGCTCAGATAGGTCACAACATACTCTGTCGGGCAAGCAATAGCCATGATCTATAGGAATCAACCGTGTCTTGCCATTTTCATCTTTGCTCACTAGGATATTTCCTGCATGCCTATCTGCATTTGCCATCCTCAAATCCAACACTGCAATTTTGTGTACCTCCTCAACTGGGAAAGCACTAGGACCCATATCTTCAGTACTGCCATGGTTTTCGATAAACATTTGCAAGGACCCTAACTTCACTTTTACACCATCGGGATGATAAAATCCTTGGTGGAGACATTTTACAAGGAGGGTGGGGGGAACATCCGAAAAGCCAATGACCTCCCCAGAAAATGATCGGTGGCCACTCTTGGGATGATCGAGAATGTATGCAGCACATTCTCTCAGAGCACCTTCTCCCACTCTGGTACCCTTCTTCAGTCCTTCACCATCCTCAGACAATGGTAGACCCCGAGGGTTGTTGAAAGCCATAGGTTCTTCATCAATTGGCTTAAAAACCGAAACATACTTCTCTCCTGATGCATCCATCATAAAATATGCCCCTCCAGTACCTTCTGATGTCTTGATCGGATAGTTCCCTCTGGCCAGTCCATCAAGTGTCGAATTCAGCAATCCCTTTATTTCAATTGGCAGGTCAATCTTCGGGTTAACAATAACTGGTTCCAATAAAATATCTGGAGGCACCCTTGGAGGACAAGTAACATTCACGTTATTGGTTTCACTTTCACCACCAACATCATACTTCCTTGCATCCTCTCGCTGTGGTGCCACAATAGACAACTCGAAGTTTTTCTCAACTGGCCTAGCACTGATTTTAACCGATCTCCTTACAAACAGATGAATCACGGCATCATTATTCTTACTGATATCATTAATAAGTCTCTGATCTTCAATCCGTTCTCCATTATATAATACCTCCTCATCCTCGACATCAACTAGGCCACCCCTTCTGTTTGTGACACGCCTTTTAACATAACCAACATCCCGACTTTTCTCAACATGAAATGTAAACTCTTTCCCACAAGAAGTTTGCACACTAATGACCTGAAGATCTGATAACCGGAGAACTAAATGCAAAACATTCCCATCACTGACACCGTACTCCCTAACCAGAGAATTACTACGTGCCAATTCACGACCTCCATATACCAACTTCTGGTTTTTAATGACAAATCCTTTATATGTCTGAATTCTTAACTTGACAGATTCAATGGAATCCGACTCTAACACCCTCATCGGGACCATTGAACCCGACATAGCCACAAATACCAAAATCGACTCCTGGCTATGATTACAAAAAGATGGGATCCCCACAGATTCATCATGAATCGGACTAATCGCAACCACACCAGCAGACGACATTTTCAACTACCCTATAACCTCCCTTAAATCCCCTTACCTATATATATATATATATATCAACAAATAAGTAAAACAGAACCAAATCACAATCTGGGCATATACATTACACAAATCCAATCAATATAATCTCAATTAAAATTCAAGAAACAAGAGAAACCCAACACCAATAAGATATATTAAACTGCCAAGATCAAATTTTTATGCAAAATAATTCACCCCAAATAACAATAATTATTATATAATTAAATACAAACCTAAACTTGGTAGCTAAAATGCAATTTTTTTGAACTGGGTCTTAATAATTTTTTATGAAAAAAATTTCACCCCAACAAAATAAAATTATAATATAATCAAATAAAAACCTAAAATTGGTATTAAAAATACAATTTCTTGAAATATAGTAACAAATAAATTATAAAAAACAGTCTTTCTTGAAAAAATGAATTTTATTAAATAATTGGTTAAAAAACAGTTTTTCTTGAAAAAAGATTGGATTTTTATGTGTTTAATTCTTTTTTTTTTTCTGGTTTATGGATATTTTTGATGAATTGTTTAGGGTGGATTCTTAGCAGTGAGCAAAGAACCAAAGTGCGGTGTGAATAAAATTGTGTATGTAAAATTAATTTTGAGAAATTGATTGGATTTAGCTTGATTTTAGGGGATTTTGAGATTAATTGCAAACATATAAAATGGAAAATTGGAAAAAGGTAGATTCGGAGAAGAAGAGGCGTAGGTGCTGAGTTTGAATGCTGACTTTTGGTAATGATTATTGAATCATTTTGGGTACGTTATACAGTATTTTCGGAAATATAGCTCGAATTGATGTAGTAGCCTGAAACCACGTCACTCAATTAAACCACATAATTAAACCACATGATCAAGAAAGTGTTGGTAGATAAAATCGAATTCATGACCTTGCAGTCACAGATTCACTACTTCACGTCTCCACCAACTTGGTTACCTTGCGAGTAGTACTTTCAGTAGCTAACCACATGGTTTGTAGATCGAAGGATGTGTCCTAACAATAGTGTTGTAAGGGAGAGGACCAACGAGTCACGAAACAAGAATTAACCTATGTAACCCGTAAGGAACACACGTTGGTAGAGTAGGTAAACTTGTAACTGCAAAGTTATGAGTTCGATTCTATCTACCAACAATTTCTTGGTCGAGCCAGTCACACGGAACTTGCCTACTGTAGTTTACCCGGCTGACGGTTTGCAGGCTATTCACTCAACGCGCAGCGATGGCAGATTTCAGGTTACAAAATAACTAACCCATGCAATATTTCACCAAAGTATTGACTTCATACTAATTCGAACATAATATCTCCATCCCAATCACCTTGTTAGTTATCACTAGCATATGCCTTAGGGGAGCTAATGGGTTCTAATCTTAATATTGATAAACGAATAATTGAAGGAAATAAGTTGGTTTTCTTTAATTGAAATGATAATATATGAATTATTGGATTTCAAATAACCAATAATAATAAATTTAAAGTTTTTCGTTCCTCATGTTTATTTAATATATTGATTCACCTAAATTAATCAATTCTTATTTCGTATTAAATGGTATATATATGAATAAATCGTCTCCATTCAGCTCGAATGATCATTTATGGCGACACATCTATTGAATGTCTACATGATCATATATCATTTTAAAATGGTGATTCTTCTTCAATAAATCCACAAATGGATCAACCTTTACTTCTATTGAGTCATTTCATTTACATGTGACTTAATTCAATTATCTCAACATTCTCATATTACATTGTTATATTTCATTGGACACCCTCTTATCCATATAACTAAGATGGTTTTATTGTGAGTTATTATATTTACCATTCACATTATGTGACACATTTTCATAGCATAACATAACACTTTGAATGCATTTCTCCAATTAATCATTGACTCAAAGTATTAGAATTTGCAAATAAAATGAAAACAATGGTATAGATAGAGAAACATTGAGGAGAGCACGCATAATATAGGAAAGGGTCAAAGAGATGAATAAAGATTGGTTTAAAACATTGATAAGCCTCCACTTTGCATGTTCATCATCATTTGCATAATACCCTTTTGTTTGTTTCAAAGTTCTTGATTGCATGGTTTTTGTGGTTGACATATATTGATGACAATGGAGGGGATGATGGATAAAGGTGTATTGGATGATATAGTAAGGAGATTATTGGAAGGAAAAGGAGGGAAACAAGTGCAGTTATCTGAGGCTGAGATCAGACAGCTTTGTGTTAATGGTAGACAGATATTCCTCTCTGAACCAAACCTTCTTCATGTTCGAGCACCAATCAGGATCTGTGGTATGTTCTGTTTATATATCACCCCCTCGCCCTTTTGTTTTCCAGTGAGGGTCCTCTACATGTTCTGTCATATTGATCTAGCCGACTCATGGGATAAGGCTTGGTTTGGTTTCGTTAGGATCGTCTGTCTCCTTTTGGTGCCTACTTTCTTTCTTCGTGTTTCTTTGCTTTAAAATTTATACAACGGTTTATAGAGTGGTTATATCATAACTTTCCATAATGTTCTTGGTACATGGTGTACAATATTTTAAAGCAGGAGACATATGTGGAGATATCCAAAGGAGGTAGATGATCATTTTTGGTTTTTTCTCATTGTTCGGTCAATGTTTATGCAAAGTGGATTCGTTTGGCTGCATAGAGTAAAGTAGTGATTTTATTGCTATAATGAATGGTCTGTTAGATATCATATTTGGCTATTGATTGCATGTCTTGCAAGGTGGAATGCATGTGAATTGAAAATAACTACAGATTAATCATCCTGTGCTAGAAACCAGTTCAAGAAGATAAGTTTTGTGCTATCTATTGGGAGAATATGGTTCTACATAAGATGATGGGATATGTGAATGTGTGTTCTTTATTGCTGATTTATGAGATGGTAACAAGATTTGCAAAATGCTCATGATGAGATGTGTGTACTTTATTCCAAATTTTCTGATGTATTTGGTATTTCTGCAGGTGACATACATGGCCAATACAAAGATTTATTGAGGGTCTTTGAATATGGTGGTTTTCCTCCTTCAGCGACGTACCTCTTTCTCGGGGATTATGTTGATAGAGGAAAACAGAGTTTAGAGACTATTTGCTTGCTCTTAGCTTACAAAATATTGTATCCAGATAAAGTTTTCCTTCTGAGAGGAAACCATGAAGATGCGAAGATCAATCGAGTTTATGGATTTTATGATGAGTGCAAAAGACGATTCAATGTACGACTATGGAAGATATTTACAGACTGCTTTAATTGCTTACCTGTTGCTGCATTAGTAGATGAGAAAATCTTCTGCACACACGGAGGACTCTCTCCAGCACTACAACATGTAAAACAAATAAACGATCTTCCACGGCCTACTGATATCCCGGATGATGGTCTCTTATGTGATCTCATGTGGTCTGATCCCGATCCTAAGATCAAGGGCTGGGCCGACAGTGATCGAGGTGTTTCATGCACTTTTGGAGCTGATGTAGTCGCAGAGTTTTTGCAGAACAATGAGTTAGACCTCATTTGCCGAGGCCATCAGGTAAACTATATGTTCCTGCTAACAGGTTTTTTCAGATGTAACATGGAATGTCGATTTTGAAGCTTAACTCTCTCCAAAGTACACATTTCATCTAATTTGAGTTTCAAATTAGAACCCAAAATTTCTGATCTTATTCCGTTCCTTTTAATCATATTTTGTTCTGATCATATTTCTGGAACCATATGGAAATTAAAGTTGGCAGCTACAATAGTATGAAGTTGCATTCTTGTTCACAGGCAAGACTTAACCGATCTCCAATTTTTCTGTTGCAGGTAGTGGAGGATGGATACGAGTTCTTTGCTAGGCGTAGACTTGTTACTATATTCTCGGCTCCAAACTATGGCGGAGAGTTTGACAATGCTGGTGCTCTTTTAAGTGTTGACGAATCACTGGTGTGCGCCTTTGAGATACTGAAGCCGATATTTGATACCAATTCTAGCGCTCCAAAGGTGCCTCTAAAAAAGGTGTGTTAACATATGCATATGTTAATCTTGCAGCTGACTATCATTTGCAATTCTTTTGAGAATGTTCATTTATATACTGCAAGATTGTTTGTATGTTTTCAAGTACTTGAAGGTACTTAATGGCTTAATCTTATTCGAGCATATTATTTACATATAATCTCGTTTTTTTCACATCAACAGCCTCCCAAGATTGGAGGAGCATAACTTTGTGTCATATATACGACGATTCAATGAACTAATTAGAAAAGCATTACAATCATGATTCTTGCAAACAATGGGATGGCAAAAGAGCTTTTGAAGTTGAAAATCCATAAATCATCTCTTGCAGTTGAAGACCTTTAGAGGTTGATCAGATTACTATGACAATTACTGTATAGGATGTTTTTCTTTTGTAAAAATGTAATCAATGTAAACGCCACTTTTTGTAACTGATGATTCGTTCACAGATTTGAATTCATTCTGTTGTAAAATTTTAATTTCACTTTGATTCATGGATTTATAATCTTTTTCTTAACTTGTGATGATGATGTTTCTGTTATATCACCAAGACTTTTGCTTGACTAATTTGTTATAGTATTTTCATCATTCTTTATTGGTGAAACTAAATTATAACTAAATCTGAATAATGAAAATATTTAGTTGTTTGATAACAGTTTAAAGAAAAAGACTTAAATTGAATTATATTGACAATTTTATCCCTACTCTATTTCATTTATTTATATGCATCATATATTAAATAAATAATACTGCAATAGAATAAATTATAAATATTATTAATATGAATAGAATAAATATGATTACTAAAAATAAATTATTAATTATTATTATTAATTAATTACTATAATTATTATAGCTATTATTATTTCACATTATAAGTGTAATATTAATTATTATTATTATTATTAATTTTATTATTATAATAATAATTATTATTATAATATTAAGAATTAATAATAATAATTATTATTATTATAATAAGAATTCATTACTAATAATTATTATTATTATAATAATAATAATTATTATTATTAATATAATTTTTATTATTATAATAGTTATTATTATTATTATTATTATTTTTACATTATTGTTATTATTATTTTTATTTATTATTATTATTGTTATTATTATTATTATTATTATTCTTAAATTATTGTTATTATTATAAATTATTTTTATTTATTATTATTTTATTATTATTACTTTTGTTATTATTATTATTATTAATTTTATTATTATTTATTATTATTATTTATTATTATTATATTTTTATTTTATTATTATAATAGTTATTATTATTATTATTATTATAAAAGTTTTTATTATTATTATTATTATTATTTTACATTGTTGTTATTATTATATTTATTATTATTACTTTTGTTATTATTATTATTATTGATTTTATTATTATTATTATTATTATATTATTATATTATTATATTTATTCTTATTAGTAATATTATTATAATTTTTGTTATTATTATTATTATTATTATTATTATTATAGTTTTAATTTTATTTATTTATTATTACTTTTTTATAATAATTATTATTGTTATTGTTATTTTATTATCATTACCATTTTTATTATTATTATTATATTTATAATAATTATTATTTTTCTTATTATTATTATTTTTATTATTATTCTTATTATTACTATTATTTTTAGTATTATTATTATTATTATTCTGTTTTATTATTATATTTATTATTAATAATTTCTATTATGATTATTAATATTTTTCTTATTATTATTATTATTAATATTATTTTTATTATTTTCTTTTATTTTTACATTATTATTATTATTATATTTATTATTATTGATTTATTATTGTTATTATTATATTTATTTTTATTATTCTTATTATATATTTTTATTATTATTATTTTTGTTTTTATTATTTATTATTTATTATTTATTTTTATTTTATTTTTATTATTCTTATTATATTTTTATTATTATTATTTTTGTTTTATTATTTATTATTTATTATTTATTTTTATTTTTATTTTTATTAATATTATTATTAATATTATTATCATTTTATTATTATGTTTTTTTATTTTTGTTATTTTTATTTTTATTATTCTTATTATTAATATTATTATTTTTTATCATTATGATAATAATAATAATAATGGAAGGTTAAGTGAAATGTGAAGAAAATTATGAGATGAGAAATATATAAATTTGAATTTTATCACTTCTAATTTTTTTAAGAGGAAAAAAATAAGTAGAAATTTTAACTTAAAATTTTATTAAGAATTTTGATAAATACTTAAAATAACTCATTAACAAACAAACTTAATATTTGTAATGTCATCATTTTTCAATGATTTTCTATAGATTAAAAAAAAATTATGATCGTCTGAAAAATTATTTATAAAGAAAGTAATTTCAAAAGAGAGGATCAACTATCTCTACAAAGTCATTGTTTTTGCTTAGGGCTTTAATTGAGATTAAAAATATAGTATATATTCAGGTCCCAAAGAACGTTTTTATCTTTTATTTCTTCAGGAAAAGAAATAAAGAGGAAGCCATAATAAACCACACTACATATGGCTGCTGGGAAAGAGGGACTTTTAGAGCCATGAAATGGTTTCACACCACTTCAAGACACAGACTCCAACTGTTTTATATTGTATCTCAAGAAATATATAATGGAGTCTCAACCATATAAGCACAGTTTTCCATCAAACAAGGAACAAAGTCTGTTATCGATTTTGCGATGGCATCCTCTCGCTTCCATGCCTCTGGCGGAAACTGGTGGACCTGACCCCAGTATCGGAAGCCCCAGCCCCAGCCGCCTGATGGAATGTACCCCAACCTGAATCTCTATCAGCCTGATTCATTGAGAAGGAAGCTATGTGATCAGGCTCCCATGCATGATATGGATTTGGAATAGGGTTTTCTACTTCTGGAAAGGTTCTTCCAGAGGGACCTGGTTGAAAGAAGTAGAAGCCACCGTTTTGATCGTTTGAGGAGGGTACTGGACCAATTTGAGACACCCCTCTATGACCAGTGGATCTCCTTGTTCCTGCAACAACTGGTGCTCGTACCGCCGAAGAGGTGCTAGGTTGTTGAAAATAGGCTTGCAAAGCTTGAACACGATCACGGGCTCTAGCTACGCTGCCAGGGTAAGGTGGAATCATGGATGAAGCTACTGAGCTCCCAGGCCTTGCAGCAGAACTGTAAAGGAAGTGTAGTCAATAAAAAGGGCAGAAATGGATGGCTATTGACTTTTTATATTTAGAGGGAAGGGAAGTGTGCAAAGCCTTATCATTCAAGACATCCAATTAATGAAGGCAAAAAACGAAAAGGAGCGTGCACATAAGATTTCTACATAATAATTCTTCAACAACTATACCTGTGACCCACAAGAAATGGAGGCACAAATGATCCTGATCTCGGAATCTCAGTGGTTGTCCCAGCTGATCGTTGGTTCACAGAAGGAGTGTATGGGATATCAGCACTCCAAACACCGCTGTTTCCAGCTGGAAAAGGATAGAAACGGTTCTCCCTACTGCTACGATGGACATCAACACCAGTATAAGAAGATGGTGCCTCATTCATGATCGATTGACCATTCCAGTGCCTACTGAAATTAAAACTGTCAGACATGATCCTGTTAGCATTTGAGTATCCAGGATGAATTGGTCCCAAGTAAGCAATGTAAGGGCATGGATGACCGGTAGACGATACAGATGTTTGTTCAGCAAAGATAGCATGTTGTCCAAGATCATGATCTAAAAATGAGAGTAGAAATGACCAGTTAATACCAAATATTAATAAACGAATGGATACTCATTTAGAGGTCTTACATGCTCCTGATGAGAATTCTCCTTCTCTGTAAATGCCAGAAAAAAAATAAAAAAATCCATGAGCAATTAATCGAACCAAACAAAATGAAACTAGGTAATAGAAAGGGAATGCTTTCACTGTTTTTATTTGAATGGCCTGCGTTAACTTTCACAAATATTAAGGTCAGTGGTTGACTTTATATAATTTACTATTATATCATCAGTTTACAAGTAGAATAAGAGTATTAGTGAACATGAGAGCAGATAGAAAGTATCACATTTATGATTTAGATTAGAAGGATTGATAAATGAGGAAAAATGGTAATAGATAGTTCATTATTTTGGCACAAAATACTTCAGATAGAGAGTCAATTAAAACAACAAAGGAAGTATAATATTCGAAGATATCACTAGAACAATGGAAAACGTTGAGCAATATTGTGCTTACTCAAAAGAAGCAGGGATGCGGGGTAATCCGCTGAAAGGACACCAGTGAACTCCAAAAGACTGCCAAAGAAAATAAGATGAACTCAACAATCATGTTAAAAGAATCTCGTACCTATGAAATTACCACATGCTAAAACTAACACAACAGACACACATGGTATATGATGAAGAACCATAAGAGTCCCTGAGTACCTTTCAATAGCTTGAATCTTACAAACAACTAAAATCAGCAATTATATAATGTTCTCAACAATGATAAAACCTCCAGCCGGAACCAGCATTAAAGCAGACAATTGGAAGAACCAAAATGATTTCCATATTGAAGCAAAAGGCTAAGGAATATATCTTCCGAAAGCTACTGACAAATAACACAAACCTTAAATTGCTAAATATAAATCAAAGATCCCAAAACCAAGATAATAACAAAGACAATGGCATTGGTTCACTGCTAGATATCTCACCGAAAAAAGCATCACTTCCCTGTTACAGATTCTGGATGATACTAAATTACTTCTACAAACACAGATCATCAATCTATGGAACGAACATATAGGATACAGAACAGCACAAAATTGCATGAAACAGGCAAACCACAAGCAAATTAAAACATATTAGAACTTAATAAAATGTTTGGAGAAACATACTAAATTCCTGACAGGGCAAAATGTATTGCAGAATATTACCATTTCAGCGTAGCTAAAATCATATAAATCCTCATCATGGGTCCACTCATCCGGAGTTAACTCAGGCAGCGAGCGGCAACCATTGGCATACAGCCATTGACCCTTCTCAATTTTCCGGCAGTTGGGGCATTGCATTGCTCCTTTAATGTTGAATGCAGAACCAATGCAATCTGCAAGAAATGACATTGTCAAAATATTAGACTGATTACCAATTAATACCAAACTTAACAGTATGTTGGAAGGAAATCAATAAACTGAAATAGATCACCTTCTTTGGAAAAAATAATGTCTTAGTTCAATTTTCACAAAAGCAAGTATAAACAAATTTCAAAGCTTAACAACTTAAAGTCATTACATTCAAATGAAAAATGATCCGCAAACAGTAATTCAAAGATTTAATGCATTTGATTACTGAACTTTTCAAGCAACTAACAGATCCAACCCCATACTCCATTTCTTGTGGAGTGATCTCACCTAAACTACCGTGGAGTGATCCCACCTAAACTACCAAGCTTCGGTTGTACTTACTACAGTAGAACTAAAAAAAGAGAACAATAATTAAAAAAATCACTAAACTCTACAGATACGCATAATCCACATAATCAAATAAGGATACCATCTGTGTTTTATAGGCAGACCTTTCATCACCTTAATGAATTTAACCAACATTATTAATTACTTCAGTAAACAAGTCAATCATTCTCTTTAAAAACTACTCCATCCCTAAATGTTTGGGAGGTTTGACTATGCACACACTCCAATAAAATTTTAAATTTGTTCCTCAAACCAAAATTTCCCTCCATGCATTCATCTCACATTGTGGTCAATATGAGAACCTAAGTTGGGATTACTAAATATGGAAAATCTCCCTAACAAAAAGGGATGGAGGTAAATACTAGAGAAACTATAAAACGATCAGGAAAATGCTCGATTTTGGATAAAAAATCATAGAGCCTAAGATTCTAGATAATCCTTCTACGTTGTAAAGTACAACACCCATCCGTAAAAGGCTGCCTAGTTTGATTTTCCATTATCATAATTAACAAAGTTTACAATCTTAACTGACACGCGCCTATGATTTGGATCAAAATTAACATGGTAATAGTAAACTAAGTTAAAAATACTATCTTTTGAAGACTTTTAACAAAACAAGTTTGATTTGAATCAAGATTAACATGTTAGTAGTAAAGTAAGTTAAAATACTATCTTTTTATGTGTATTCACTGAATATTATACAAAACATCCACAAACATTCGAGTCCAAATTTTACAAAGTTGACCATCTTGAGCTACACAATATTTTAGCAATGGAGCTAGTACTTACTTCATCAAACACATCAATCATTCTCTCTAAACAACTACTAGACAACCCACAAAACAATAAAAAACTCAACTTTAGCCAAAATCACCAAACTCAAATTCAATCGTCTCCATCAACCTTATTCAACTAAATACAAACCCAATTAACCAGATCTCAATAAATTTCCAACCTAATTACCATAACTACATTAACAAACTACTCATAAAACTAAACAATTACTATTAAAAAAACAATCATACAAAACTTTAAAAACTCAACTTTAGCCAAAATCATAAAACCCAAAATTCAATCTTCTCCATCAACAATAGTAAACTAATCACAAATCCAACTAACCAGATCTCAATAAATTCCCAACCCAATTACCATAACTACATTAAAAAACTACTCATTCAACACAATTGAACAATCAATATACAAAAAATTAAACAATTACTATAAAAATTACCAATTACTATAAAAAATTAACCAATTACTATAAAAAATTAACCAATTACTATACAAAATTAATCAATTAATATATACTAACCAATTACTATAAAAAAATTAATCAATTAATATATATACTAACCAATTACTATAAAAAATTAATCAATTAATATATACACTAACCAATTACTATAAAAAAATTAACAATTACTATAAAAAAACTAAATAATTCCAAAAAAATAAAAACTAACCAAGGTGAAATTGATGACCACATTGAAGCTTAGCCCAAGATCTCTCCCCATCATAAACCACCGCCTCTAAGCATATCGAACAACCCACCGCCGCCGCCGCACCACCACCATCATCATCCATCAGATCCACACCATCCAACCCCATAAATTGCAAATAAATTCAATAAAAATCCAATCTTTTTTTATAATTCAACTTAAAATTCAATTAATTACAATTAAATCCTAAATCGACCAAATTAATTGTGCAAATTAGTGAATTTTAGCTTCAGTTATTGATTAAAAATTCGATTTTTTTTTTAATTATTTTAATGGGATAAATTAGGTGAAGAAGAGTGTTTACTGGAAATTGTTAAGAAGAAAAATAAGTTTGGAATAATTATGCAAATATATATATAGAGAGAGATAATTGGGGAAAATTAATGGTGACAATTTTATTTTGGATTCTTTTTGAATTTATTTTTGGGAATATTTCTATTATAAATTTATAGTAACAAACTGAAATAATCGGTTAAGATTCTTTACCTCCTTTACAAGCCTCGTTTGTCAAGTTATTTTATTTTATTGTACTTTTTATTGTGAATGTGGAGATCATGGGTGCTTATAATCTGACCTGTGCGATGTGTATAATCGTATAAACTATTAGAGATACTAAAAGAAAATGTGTAGAGGAAGTGAAATAGACGGCAAATGATCATCTAATTTATTTTTGTGTCTCCTTATATACTTCCCGCTAGTATTATATTTTGTGTATGAAGGACATTATGGTTAGTTGCGGATTGATGTAATTACTAGATGCGTCATGTACAAATTTTGGAGTGACGTATGGAGGTAGACATTGAGAGAAACTAGAAATCCTCATGAAAAGACGGTGTGTGGAAACATTATCATTTAATTAATATGATGTTACCGTTAAAGTATCGATTTTGAGCGGGTTCCAAATAATTATGACTAGTAAATACTCCGTATAACTTATTGAATCGGATTACTCGAACTAATTATCTTTTTTTCTAATCAAGTATCGGGTTCTTGATTACGTATTTGTACCTCAAAGAATGTTTAAGTCTACAATCAATTCAAATTGTAACATGTATCGAACAACTCACTTTATTAATTAGTTTCTTTCATAATAGCAAATTCTATATTATTCTATGTAAATTTTTTTTAATAGAGTTGTGATTCATAACTTGTATATACGAAGCATAAGACTAATAATAATGGAAAGTAAATCATTATAAAATAAGTCATATATGGTAACTAAATAAACTTTAGATTTGAAACTTAATATTTCCATAACATCTCAATCAAATCTGAGTAATAATCTTTTTACCTAATATGATTCATCTGGCTAGCCTGATTTGCAAGCTATTGTTCAACCCAAATTTTATCTAGCGCAACGTAAAAATTAACTATTGTTGGTTCCCGTTAAAAAAATATAGTATCTCCGTCGCATGGTTCACCACATACCTATTTTTGATTTTTTTCCAAGCATAAATAACAAATAATTTATGAGTATTCTTTTTCCTAGTTACCGTTAGGGCATGGACCCTTATGAGTTGTGACAAGTGAATAAATTATATAGTTAGTGTCTTTTTTTCAAGAACTCACACATGCACAAAGTCACATACTCACATGTAAGAATAGGAATTTGGAAAAATCAAAGGTTGTCATGAAGCAAGAATTCATGATGTTGGGAGATGATGATGACAAGTCCTTTGAAGGCAATGAAGAATCCCTTCAAGCTATGCTTCAATTGCCATCATTTTCTTCCTCTCTTCCCAGAGATGTCAACTACAGGTTCTTACTCTCTTTTTTCATGTATTGTCTATTATTTGAAAATAGGGACCTGGTATTTTTATCAATTTATAGTAGAAGCTGGGCTTCGTATTATCCGAATTCCATATCCTGTCTAGGCGGGAGCTTCTTCAAATGCATTGGAGTAAGTTGATATTGATAGTAGACATCGGACTACTCTTGTTCATTCTAGTTTGCTATTAACTTCAAGCAGAAATTGAGCTATTAATTTGAGTACCCAGAATCGAGATTGATATTGCTTACTGCATCTTGCTTTTCTTATTTATAGCTCTCTTAGTCACATGCATGAAAAGATAAACCAGAAAACCCCCCAAGAAAGTTACCAAATATATTCTTAACTTGTCCTAATGATGCATCAACACCAACATCAAAATTTCCGATGCATATGAATGACTCTCGCCTAAAGGGGTCGAATAGTTTGCAGTCTTACTCCGTGATAACAGGAATACCATTTCAATTTGTCTTCATCATGGTTTTTTAATAAATTCTCTTCTTGTATGATCCTCTGTTGCAGTTGTGGCTCCTGTGGGTATGAACTAAATCTTAGCTCCTTGAACCGAAACACTTCAGCTATAGGTGCCAAATATGGGAAGAGCATCAAAAGAGGGATCATTACATTCTTCACTATAGATGAGACTAGATTTATTCAGAAAAATAAACTTCAGTACCTACCTTATTTCTCCTCCAAGCAGAACACATGGAGTCTATTTCAAAGGTGCATTGAACTACTATGCAAGAACTGTGGAAACCATATAGGCATTGCTTACAAGGGGAAGAAGAGTATTGGTTCCACTCCCTTGAAGCTTACATGGGATGGCATATCTGGGTACAGAATCTATGACATTAAAATATGCTCGTTGACACCATCTTCTCATGATAAGTCCGGACTATTTATCGACACTCGATGATTGTGATCCTGCTTGTATACACCATGCATATCCAAATATTGCTTCTGCATTCTGATTGTGAGTTTCTTGATTAACAGTTTTACATTTTCACTTGTTAGGCATTGTGCAAAAGTTGTGTAGAACACATTCTTGGCCATTTTGCCATTCTACTATTAATGAAATGCATTCATTGAATTGAATTTCCAAAAAACCATTATGGATTTTAAGCACAAGAAAAGTTCATGTATCAAGTTAGGTTCCAAATGAGATACAGGAAAGCAAAACCAAAGATTGTCTGAATTTACAATTCATCATTTGGTTGATCATCTTCGAAATCAGAAGTAGAACTTTTGCCACTAGCCTCATATGCCTTCTTTATCACAGGATTACATACATCTTCCAATTCCTTCATCTTCTCATCAAAATCATCTTTCTCCGCTTTCTGATTATCATCTAGCCATTCAAGAGCATCCTTCAATGCACCCTCGATTTTTTCTTTGTCGTCAGACTCAATCTTGTCACCGAGCTTATCTTTGTCATTGATTGTGCTTTGCATATTGTAAATATAGGTTTCTAGTTTGTTCCTGGAATCAACCCTCTCTCTTACCTTCTTGTCCTCCTCCGCGAACTCCTCTGATTCTTTCACCATCCGGTCAATCTCATCCTGGCTGAGATGCCCTTTATCGTTGGTGATTGTGATTGATTGCTTATTTTTCGCTCCTTTATGTTCAGCTGTAACGTGTAATATACCATTGACATCGATTTCAAAGGTAACCTCAATTTGGGGCACTCCTCTGAAAGGTGGAGATCAATGTTAGTATTAAGTATGAGTCCCTAGAAAAAATCAGTTTAATATATTGACAAGATGTGATCAAATGCTCAACACTTCAACTACCTTGGTGCCGGAGGAATGCCAGATAACTCAAACCTCCCGAGTTCTCGACAATCCTTTGTCAAGGCTCTTTCTCCTTCATAAACCTAGTAAAAGGGAATTCAAGAAATAGAAGCACTTATGTAAGTTTATAGTAACAATAAGCGAGCAAGAAACGAACAAATTGTACCGAAGCCGGCCAGATAGGTGCTCAAATACAACTCTATCTTGTTCTACCTTGATTTCCACTTTGGTCTGCTGGTCTTGATAAGTAGTGAAAATTTGAGACTTCTTTGTGGGGATTACAGTATTCCTTGGGATCAGTTTAGTCATTACTCCTCCAAGTGTCTCAATACCCAAACTCAAGGAGGCCACATCCAGCAACAATACCCCTGCAACGTATTTATAATTTACAATATCAATGTTTGAACCCGATTCTATTTCATACTAACGGAGTAGTATATCAAGAAAGGGAAATATTGTGGTTTCATTGAAGTTACAGATTCGAAAAACTTGATCAATTTGGGTGGAATTCTGCTACAATTTATATAACATCAATATCATCAACACTATCCAACCGCCTGAACGGACAGCGGGGGGGGGGTCGATAGTGACCGATACAGATTTAAAGAACAAAAACATCTACTAATCTTGCAATGAGAAACAAGTCATTTTGCTTCAATGTGTACCTTTGGCCTCTTCACCAGCATCTCCACTAAGGATTGCTCCTTGAACTGCTGCACCAAAGGCCACAGCTTCATCTGGATTGACACCTTTGCTTGGTTCTTTCCCATCAAAGAAATCCTTCAATTACTGCTGCACCTTGGGAATTCTGGTGCTTCCTCCAACAAGGACAATCTCATGAATGTCACTTTTCTTCAAATTTGCATCCTCTAGTGCTTTCTTTACAGGTCTCATTGTCTTCTTGAACAAGTCCAAGTTCAGTTCCTCAAACTTTGCTCTTGTCAGTGGCTCAGAGAAGTCAATTCCATCAAAAAGCGACTCAATCTCAACGCGCACTTGGTGCTGGCTGCTCAAAGCCCTCTTTGCTCTCTCACACTCCTTCCTGAGCTTCCCAAAAGCCTTCTTATCTTTACTGATATCCTTATTGTGTTTTTTCTTGATCAACTTGATGAAATAGTCCATGACTCTATGATCAAAATCTTCCCCTCCCAAATGGGTGTCTCCATTGGTAGCAAGAACCTCAAATACACCGTTGTCGAGGCTGAGTATGCTGACATCAAATGTGCCACCACCAAGATCAAACACCAATATATTCATCTCCCCTCCTTTCTTATCTAAACCGTAGGCTATTGCAGCGGCTGTGGGCTCGTTTATTATCCGAGCTACATTGAGACCTGATATTGTGCCTGCATCTTTGGTTGCCTGCCTCTGTGCATCATTGAAGTAAGCTGCATACAAAACAACATAGTTCAATGTGTCATCATATTTGGATCAAGACCATGTTCTTGATGAAACATCAACATGAGAAACCATTTGTGAACATCAATATTGTAATCCTTTATGACCAATCATTTTTATTTTGTCCAACATAACAGCTGAGTTTTTATCAATTTAAGGATCTTAAGATGGAATTAACCAGACTTTCGTTCAATTTCCAAGTTCTAAGAGCACCATATATTTTGAAACACTAACTTCTTTCTTGTTGAGAATAAAAGAGATCAGATACATAATCATATATTTCTTGAAACAACCTCCTTACTGCTTACTATCCGAACCCCGTACCACCAGTTAAACGGGAGCCTTTTCAAACGCATTGAGGCATATTAATGTTAATGTATATTGTAGATACATCATCATATAGCATTGTAATCTTACCAGGAACAGTAATGACTGCATCTTTGATTGTCTTCCCCAAATATGACTCTGCTGTCTCCTTCATCTTCTGTAATATCATAGCACTAATCTCCTCTGGGCTAAACACTTTGATTTCACCATCTTTCAACTTAACTTCAATATAAGGCTTGCCATCTTTACTCACAATCTTATAAGGGAACATCTTCTTGTCTCTCTGAACCTCAGGATCATCAAACCTTAGAACACAAACATCATTAGTAACCACCATGAGGGGGTCTCATTGCCTCTAAATAGGCTCCTGTCTAAGCGAGGCCAGATAACTAATGGGCATAGTACAACTCTATTTTGTTCTACCTTGATTTCCACTTTGGTCTGCTGGTCTTGAAAAGTTGTGAAAATTTGAGACTTCTTTGTGGGCATTACAGTATTCCTTGGAATCAATATAGTCATTACTCCTCCAACTGTCTCAATACCCACACTCAAGGGAAGCACATCAAGCGACAAGAGCCCTGCAACATATGGTAAAACAATCCGATATTATATGAGAAAACGATACTAGAAATGCAGTGATAAATATGGATTAAATAACAAAAAAATCTTCAAATCTTTCAATGAGAAACAAGTAATTTCGGTCTCAATGTACACATTTGATCTCTTCACCAGCTTCTCCACTAACGATTTCTCCTTGAACGGCTGCACCAAAGGCTACAGCTTCATCAGGATTGACGCCTTTGCTCGGTTCTTTCCCCATCAAAGAAATCCTTCAATAACTGCTGCACCTTGGGAATTCTGGTACTTCCTCCAACAAGAACAATCTCATGAATGTCACTGTTCGTCAAATTTGCATCCTCCATTGCTTTCTTCACTGGACCCATTGTCTTCTTGAACAAGTCCAAGTTCAATTCCTCAAATCTTTCTTTTGTTAGTGGCTCAGAGAAATCTATTCCATTAAAAAGTGAGTCAATCTCAACGCGCACTTGGTGTTGGCTGCTCAAAGCCCTCTTTGCTCTCTCACACTCCTTCCTGAGCTTCCCAAGAGCCTTCTTGTCTTTACTGATATCCTTAGTGTGCTTTTTCTTGATCAACTTGATGAAATAGTCTATGACTCTATGACCAAAATCTTCCCCTCCCAAATGGGTGTCTCCATTGGTAGCAAGAATCTCAAATACACCATTGTCGAGGTTGAGTATGCTGACATCGAATGTGCCACCACCAAGATCAAACACCAATATATTCATTTGCCCTCCTTTCTTATCTAAACCATAGGCTATTGCAGCGGCTGTGGGCTCGCTTAATATCCGAGCTACATTGAGACCTGAGATTGTTCCTGCATGTTTCGTTGCCTCCCTCTGTGCAGCGTTGAAGTAAGCTGGATACAAAACACCATAGTTCAATTCAGAATCATATTTGGATCAAAACCATATTCTTGATAAAACTTCAACATGAGAAATCATTTGTGGAGATAGAGCTGATTGGAGACGTCGTATTTATATAGCCGAACCCACTTAATGGGATAACGCTTGGTTTGGTTTTTCGTAATCTTACCAGGAACAGTGATTACAGCATCTTTGATTGTCTTCCCCAAATACGACTCAGCCGTCTCCTTCATCTTCTGTAATATCATAGCACTAATCTCCTCTGGACTAAACACTTTGATTTCACCATCTTTCAACTTAACTTCAACATAAGGCTGGCCATCTTTACTCACAATCTTATAAGGCAACATCTTCGTGTCTCTCTGAACCTCAGGATCATCAAACCTTACAACACAACACAAACATCATTAGTAACCACCATAAGGTCTCATTGCCTCTAAATAGGCTTCTGTCTAAGCGAGGTAAGGGGTTCGGATTGCACGTAGCCTTAGCGCTGTGATAACAAGGAGGCTGTTACACGACTTGCGAAAAACTTCATTATTTTTTTTAAGCTCTACAAAAGAACCAAACATACAAATTACAACTGCATTTTGTTTATACACTTACTTCCTTCCAATTAGTCTTTTAACGTCGAAAATCGTCCTTTCTGCGTTGAGGGGGGCTTGATTCTTGGCTGCTTCTCCAATGAGAAGCTCAGTATCAGTGAATGTAACCCATGAAGGGGTGATTCTGTTCCCTTGGTCATTAGCTATGATCTCAACATGACCATTATTGTATACTCCCACACAAGAATATGTTGTTCCAAGATCAATTCCTATCACTGTCCCTACTTTTCTTGACTCCTCAGAAGCTAATATTGTTGATACAAAAAATCCTACATTAAACAAACAAATTAATAAAATTCAGAACCAATTTCCTTAGGGACATGACTGCCAAACCATCATATAATCTTCTACTACTCCTCCATTTCAAAAAGATTATCCAGTATTGTTTTTTATATTTGACCACTCAAATATTATACGTTGTAAAGTATTTGATGAAAAATATATAAAAATATAGTATTTTTAATGTACGTTAACTATACAAGTTATAATCTTGATATAATCAAAGTTGTGCACACGGCACACATGTCAACTAAAAATCATAATATCATAACGTACTTACTTTTGATTATTGAAAATCAAACTAGACAATTTTTTCGACCATTAGAACAAAAAAATACTCTAAAATCCACACTAAAAATTCACAAGAGATGTAAATGGACAATGCATGAAAACAGTAAGTTACCTGCAATAAGTAACACAATTTCCCACCAGCTTAAGCTATTAAACACCATGATTTTTTTTATAAAAACCTTTCTTGATAATTATAATTTTTTGTTGATCTAGAGTTAAAAGTGTGAAATCGTCACACTAACGTGTCGATATCCCTACCTTGGTATTAATGTGCCCTAATGCTAAGGATTATATGCATGAATGAAGAGAAGGAAAAAGAAGAAACATGGTGTATTTATACAACTTTTTTGAAAATGGCACTAGAGTATATATTTGAGCCAATCGATTTGGCCACGTAATTATGTTGTGCTGTCTTTTAAGATTTCGTTGAGTTTTTTCAGTGGGAGGAATAGCCTCTTGCAAGTTTCTTTTATTTTTAAGGACTGAATATAGGGATGGAATCCATGGCCCAAGTTGATACTTGTCCGAACTCTATTCAGCGAGCTTTGCTGATTTCTCGACATAGAAGTATATACTTCCATCAATTCCCTGCATATTCATTGGTGTGTGGAACTTTCAAGTGTCGCTTTCAACAACTTTCCAACACCCACTTTGTGGGCAGTTACGTGACCACGATGCAATATCCAAAGACTCCTATTTGCTTATCTTAAAATTCAATTAGTGTCTGAGATTATATGTAATTTGTAACTTTAAAAATATAGGGATAGAGATATTCAGAAGATGCACTAAAAATTACAAAAATAATACTCCTTAGTAAATAGATAAAGATTATGCAAAGATGAAAAGATTAAAAAGTCATCAGTTTCTGAAGTACAAACTCAAGTCTTCAGTTTTTCACCATCCAGTACTAAAAATGTTTGATGAAAACTTACACACATTCTTTGAACAAGGATATAAATCAGATCATATAATTCATCCCAGCACCATTTATACTATACAGTTCCAAACACCATCAGAGTTATTCGAGTTATAAACGACAAGAGAACGTGCAATGAACTTGCGGTGTGCCTTTAGTCTCACTCGGCAAAAAGTGAACTCTTATAATTAAAAATGCACATCATATAGAAGATGACTGCAGGATTTGCAGGTTTTCAAACAAATGAAACAATCAACAGACGTTGAGATCATGTCTCGGGAGAAGGAGCAGGAGCTGCAGCGGACTTCAAAAGTGGCTGGAGCGCCTTGACCACAATACTCATATTAGGCCGAAACTCTGATTCATACTGTACACACAAAGCTGCCACTGCTGCAAGCTGGATCAGATAAACATAAAGTTAGGAAGCTTTATGAGTATTTTCTTCTTGCTTCGTGTAAGAAGATTTGCGTACACTTGATATAAGAGAATAAGTGGCATACCTTAGCAACAGCTTTTGGAGGATATTCTCCCTTCAACTTTGGATCTACACATTGTTTCACTTTATCTTCGCTAAGTCTCGGTGTAGCCTATTAGGATATTTACTGAAAGTCAGAATCTAGAAAATTCGAGCAAATAAATAAATAAATAACTCCCATTGTGGAATCCAGCTGACAATATCGGGTCAAAGAGGTTCTAATGGTTAATAGGTTTACCCAAGTGACAAGGCTCTGTTGTCCCCGAGGCATGGTATGATCAACAGGCTTCCTTCCAGTTAGAAGTTCAAGCAAAACAACCCCAAAGCTATACACATCACTCTTTTGCGTCAATTGACCCGTCATTGCATACCTGTACCAGGAACAAATGATCAGATTCAAGTACAACCAAAATTAAGTTGCCGAGTGAATGAATAAATCAAGGTACAAGCACCCACTACAAGATCAGAAGTTTGTCCTCCAACACAAACATATGCAGGGAGATCAGAGATGGCAAAATCAGTGTCTAAGAGTAATGCACATCTACGAGCTTGTTAGTATCTACCAGGTCACACACACACCTCTCATGTAAAACTACCCTAACCAGCATTCTTTACCTCAATATCCAATATCCTCGCCATACCAAATACACTTTCCATTTCCTAGAGTCAAGGATTTTAGATTCTCTGGCTCTAAAATATAATGGAGTAAATCAAAATGGCTTTATCATATAACAAAATGCTGAGCCTTCTAATTATTCTCTTTATATTATCATGATTACAATTCTGAGGTTGAAACATATTCTACCAATAACTAACCATCTGGAGTTTATGCTCAAACTAGGAAACAAATTCCAGGTTTTAGAATGACTTCAAATTTATTCTTGAATATACAGAAGTAAATATCAGCATGAATTGAATAGTTCATCTAAACCATGAAATTTCAAAACTAGGAGGATAGTTATGAGGCATTACTCTGGTGCATGGTAACCAAAAGTTCCTAATACACGAGTAGAATGAAGGCGAGCAGCCATATCTGGAGCTTGATTGGAGAGATTGAAGTCTGCAATTTTAGCTTTGAAATCTTCAAATAGAAGTACATTGCTAGACCTAATATCTCTGTGAATTATAGCAGGCTGCACTTTCTCATGCAAGTGCTCAAGTCCCCTTGCAGCATCAACAGCGATTCGCACCCGTGTCATCCAGTCGAGAGTAGGACCAGGCTGTGCCCCTTGCACACCCTTTCTTCCTGTGAGTCCATACGCAGAATGATTTCATTGTCAATTATATTCCCTCAAGAAGTAACAACAGAAAGTTGAAAAATTACTGACCATGCAGGACATCATGTAAGGATCCCATAGTGGCGAACTCATAAGTCAATACACGAATATTTCCTTCTACACAGTAACCAAGCAGCTCAACGATATTTTCATGCTTCAACTTTGAAACCATTGATACCTTAAAAATAATAGGATTAGTCAACCAGTCCTACAACACCCAGCAGCATGAACAAATTCAAAAACAGTAACAACTGAGGGATACCAAGAATACATCATACCTGAGTCAGGAATTCATTATTGGACTCTGGTTCGGATGATACATCAAGTTTCTTAATGGCAACAGCTTTCCCATTACTTAGATTTGCAAAATAGACTCTCCCGTATGATCCTTCACCAATTAGTGACTTTGACCCGAAGTTATCAGTTTTCTCCTTTAGCTCATCCAGAGATAATGCAGGTACCTCTATAGATAGTACTGGATTTTGCACCTCAACCTTGGCTGGAGGAGGGGGTCTCCTGTTATGAGCTGATGTGAGCAGAGCAGGGCAAATTATCCAAAATAGTAAGTGAAATTAAACAAGCATCAAGAATCAGTGCTCTAACTCAATTTCATGACACAAAGTAATCGAAACGAGATAAAAGAAAAAAAGTTTCCCAGATGAGAGCAAGGAGGGCAAATTTCAACATGAGTTCAGGTGATGAGTACCGAGATTCGAATAAATAGTTCTATTATGAGGGACATAACTCTATAGCACCAATCGAAACAACTTCAAGCAAACCACAGAAACTTGGAATTTGATGAAAAACCTTACCATCGGTGTGGTTCTTTGGGCTCTTAAATGGATCACTTTCATGAGAATGGTAGGGCTCCTTCACTGGACGCATGCAACATAGCCACCTCCTCATCTTTGATGTCTTACTTATATAGAGATCGTCTTCAGCACGTGTATTGTCAAGGCGCATAAAGTGACCAGGAGGGGGTGCATGTGCCTACTCAATGTAAACAAAGTGTTAGTATTGATAGTAATATAAGACAATCTCAGATAGTGATCTTTTTACTGATAAGATCTCGGATATGCAGAAAGTCGATAAAGTTAGATTGTGGATTCATGAATTTACATTATTCGGCTAATGATTAATAGCTAGATTGTGGATTCAGATATGAGATCGACTAATACCAGCATATATGATATTGAAGGACAGGCATAAGATCAGCACATCTCTACCTATACATACTTACACCAGTAAATTGCATCCAGACTCAATATAACAACCCATTAATACTCCCTCTGAACTCATTGCACTAGCAATAACGAACATTGAACGAAGACAACCAAACCCAAAAAGCTATATTTTCCATTTCTTCGCCTAAAAACAATCGATTACTAAGAAATGAAGCAATCAATGAACACCAATTAAACCCTGAAACCAATTCTGAAACATTACCAGATCACAAATATCAATTTCATAATATGAGCTAAATTCTAACAACAAACATAACAGGAAAGGTTGTATACAAAACTTTAAATCAATCATACACAAAATACATTTACTAACATGATAATTTCCATCAATCCATAGACTCAATTCACAATAATTATAAATCAAACCTTAAACCTTACCACAAGACCGGGGCGATGAAAATTGTCATCCATAACTACACTTTCAGTACCCCAAAAACTCAATAACAACACCACCAAAAAACAAAGTTTGACAAATGAATTATACGAAAACAGATACAAAATCAATCTTTACAACCCCAAAATGCTAAAACAACAACACCAAAAAAAAGAATCTTGACAAATGAATTGAAACAAAACAAATAAAAATTCGATCTTTGCAACCCAAATATGCTAAAACAATAAAAGCTTACAAGAAAAACTAAAATGAGCAAAAGGGTCAATAAAGAAAATAAATGCAAGATGAAAAAGTCAATACAAAATTGGAAAAAGTCAAAATCAAGAAACCCAAATGAGGAAGTTTTTTTACCTGAAAAATATGCCCCCCTTGAGATGTATAAATGAGTTGAGTTGGATGGGTTTGTTTGGAATAATTGTTTGATTAAGGAAGAAAAAAGACAGGTAATCAAAAGCAAAGACAGAGGAGGCAACAACCAATGAATATGTAATAAAGTACAATTGTGTAATATTCAAGGAAAAGAATATACACCTTGTCTTGGATTGGGTCATGGGTTTACTTTTTCTTTTTAGATACAGAAAAGTACATAGTTAGTACGGTTAATTTCAATTGTCGTTTTCGTTTTTAGATGTGTATAATTTGTTATGAAAAAATAGAATAAAATAATATTATGAAAATATTTGAATTCGACATTAAACTCCATCAATATTACTTTGTATAACATTATCTGCTACACACCCAAATAAATAAGGATGGATCCTCTAGCGACAATACTATTTTGAATAACATTGTAAGTACCAAATCCGAAAAGGAGGAAGATTGTGTTAGATCTCGACAACCATTAAAAAACTTTGTTGAAATCATATTATGAATATGTAATACAATCGACCCCAACTTAATGGGATGAGGCTTATTTGGCTTGATTTACTCGACTTCAAAATTATCAGGGATTATATTCAAATACAATGGAAGAAAGCATCTGGAAAAGAATAACCATCTATTTAACAGGGGAAAATGCCTCTTTGACATTTCAATTAGAGGAAACCTATTATCATGAAATGCCCTTATTGGAACACTACCAAACTGTACACACTCCTTAACACCTTGGACATATAAGTGGAAAGAACAGGGTTCACTATAACACACAAATTAGTATTTCGAGCTCTCATCAACAGTGGAAACGGTATCCAAGCACTGTACTGATAAATGCTACCACGACGACATATAGAAATGGGAATCCAGCCTGAACGCTTTTCCTTGCAAATGGCGTGCTCTTTGAAGCAACCTGTGCATGAAACGAGATAACATTGTTATACTGGCCTGTGTGCTATTTGTTAGTATTTGACATGCAACAAAAAGAAGAAATTCCCAAAAAGCTTGTGTTTACAAGAATTTCTATTTCATAAGCTGCAAAACAAGGAAGTTGATCCAAATACCCTCGAAGCCTTTAGACAATTCCATCTAGGCATGCCAAATTGCCAACAAATTTTAACATCGATTATTGAAAGAATAATCAGTCTTTCTTTCCGGAACAACTACGATACATTATCAGTTTAGGCCTATGTTATATCATGGATAGCTTATGAAATTAAAGATAGTTCAAACATTCTTGGCAGGTGTTTGGCTAGAGCTTTTTTGGGTAGCTTAAAAGCTAGAATGTGCAAGAAAAGCTGACTCCATGCCTTTCTTCTTATAGAAGCTCCAAAAAAAGCTTAGCCAAACATCCTTTTAACTAGTTTATTAACTGAGATTCCAAGGAAATTTCAAGATTTCAATTCAGAATTTAAGAAAATGATAAAACATACTTCTTTTCTCGGGTTTCTCCCAGCTCCCTCTGAGCTTAATCTCTTCTTCTCTCTTCCAGTCAACTTCAAAAATAGTTATTTAAAGCTGGAAATGGTGACCAAATACAATCCAAACCATCAGAACTTAGTTAGACCGTACACATAATTTCTTATCCTAAAATGAGCCAATTCTTGACAAGGTACCTGAACATAAAGAGAAATTACATAATCTTGAGCACGGCATACTATTAAGTAATACAGTAAAAGACGTACTAATCTTGGCAAAGAAGTTGAAGCTACATAAGATGTGTAGGAAATTATGGATATACACAAGAAACAAGGATATGCAAGTTTCAAAGGGACGCGGTGCTCAAGAAATATGTGAACTCCACAGGTTATACACTGGTCACTGGTTTCATTGACCATGTCAAAAACAGGGGAGGACATCTCCACAGAGACACCCTTTAGATCATGACTACTTTTCACATTTAAGGACAGCACTGATACACTTTAGATCATGATACATAAACACGTGACAAGAGTTATGACAGAAAATCTGTAAAGGGCAGAAAACAAATCCTAGTTTAAGAGTAACGGTTATTACAACATCCTTGACTGCTCTTCACATTAGGTATCGGAAGATCACATTAGATGTGTAATAGAAACTAACGAAGAGGGTTTCGAGCCTTAGAGAATCAGGCAGCTGATTTTGCAACTTCCGGCGGTCATATAGAGTATAGATAATAGATCTTTCACAAATAAAAAAGATTTAGGAACAGAAAAGGAAAATCGAGCTTGTCACGACAAATTTAACACCAACCATCAGTATCCTAGAAAAAAATGGTGCTCTAGTAACTTTGAAGAAGATGAAATGATTATTTACCATTATGGATTGCAAGGAAGATCAACTAACCTCTCTTAGGTTTGATTCAAGGCCATTTAGTTTTGACTTCAAAGTTTCAATGTCCTTAACGAGCTCTAAGTTAGTGTCATCCTTCTGCATCCCAAAGTCCACTGCTACTGCCTCTACTTCACTATCTTTTGGAACAGATTCTGGTGAAGTGCTGGCCACCTGAAAAAGCAGAAAAATAGAGGGAAAACATGTATATATCAATTACCATTTTCATGAAAAGGTTGGAAGCTCAATCACATATAGATAATTAGCAATTACGAAATTCCAGTGTTATGGATAGGATTTTTCAAGGAAAAACCTAATAACATATCTTGTATGCATTGAAATTCTCTTACTTTGCTATCTGGAATATCTTCAATGTTATGTTTGGTTGGTGGGACAATTCCTGGAATGGTGCCTTCTTTCTGTATACTGATATCTCCAGTGGTATCATTCTTCCATTTGTTAATATCTTCAGTGGTCCTATCCTTCTGGAGACCTTTGTCTTCATTGTCATGTTCGGTTGATGAGGTAGTTTCTTTAATCGTATTATCTTTCTTCATGCTGATATCTCCAAGGAATTCATTCTTCCATGCATTCATTTCTTCACTAGTCATATGTTTCTGGAAACCTATATCTTCAAATATCTCCTTCTGCGGTACATTGATATTTTCGATTATCTCTTTCTGTGGTACATTGATATTTTCACTATCCTTGTAGTTCTGTGTGCCTACATCTTCAATGATTTCAACAACCTGAATGATTTTATGGCTTGGTGATGTAATTGCTTCAGTGATATGAGTCTTGTGTAGCTTGGTGTCTTCTAGGTTATGGTCTTTTTGTTGACTGGTAATATCAATACCATTGGAAACATGGTCTTTAAGAAGAGTAGCTTCATGATCTGGCATTTGGTTGATGGCTCCTTTTTCTGACGATAATTCTGGTGAATGAGGTGGGTTTACAAGGATAACTCTCAGCCTGCTATCTTCAACATGCTTGCCGTTATCTTTGACAAACTGGCAAAGAAATCGATAAAAGAGATACAGAGTATAACTAATTACTTACATATCATATACTACAAGCATAGAGCAATTTAAGAGAGAGAAAATGAAAGAACACATCCAATACCGTGCTAGATGTAATATCTTCCTCTGCGGTTCCATCAGGAACAATAGTGCTTTGAACCAAAAACTTGTCTTTGCAAATTAAGTCAGGAGGCGCGGCCCTCTGCCCTTGCATTGTAACTACAAACAACATAGCCAGCATAAATCAGATAATCATACCACAAACATGTAATTCTATTTTGAGGAGTTCACAATCCTGCTATCTGGCACACGCCTCACATTAGTGATCTTCAATAATTATTTTGAAACAATTTAGTCAAACATTACAGGTGCTGCACAAGAACAAACAAATATGTAATTCTATTTTGGAGGAGTTCAGTCATTATTATATGGCACATGCTATTAGTGATTTTTCAATAATTATTTTTAAGAAATTTAGTCGAACATTACATGTGCTGCACAAGAACAGTACTACTATAGTCTTACGCTGGTCAATCTCCAAGGACCGTAGCAATCTACAAATGGCCCTGAGAGGTAGCTCTATGACAAACAGCACAATACTGAATGTAGTACTCATTATAAAAAATTGAGAAGTAATAACACGAAATAAAGAACTCTAATATGAAATAGATAGATAATACCAAACCCAAATAAGCAATTAGTATATCATCCTAGATTATGCGTCTTCATAAAATTAGTATCTTCAATAACAAAATACATTCGTTTTGTGTGTATTCTATTTAGCGATAAAGCACATTAGTCATAGTAGAGACAAACAACGGTACCTATAAAATCACATGACGACTTCGGCTTCACAATGCCTACATTTGGCCGCACACAATATTTTCTTGGACTTGTAGTCTTGACCTGCCAATTAATCACTTCATTGCTATTAAAATTTCGAGTTTGTAAATTAGAAATCCAAAGAAGTGCACACTATAAGTAACAAGAGCCTAACGGAAAAACATAACTCATGTAGTCATGTACCTTATAAGCAACCGGAAAATCAGTTTTGTTGACAACCCGAACAGAACATGTACTCTGTTTCTTCACTTCAACTACTTCAACCAAATAGCAAACAGTTAACATTATTATAAAATAATACGTACCTACTAAAATAAATTCCCGGTTGCAGTGCGATATTTATATGCTCCTAAATTGACTTCAAATATTCAAATTACCATTATGACTAATTCAATATCACTTATAATTTATTGCTAAAAACGGAAACATTGTGCTGTCTGGTGGAACTTCTACCCCCTCCCGGTTCCCCTTCTTGTGCCCCAAGGTTCATATGTTTGTACATTATACGCTGCGTGATTACTGATTAGACACACGATACCTATGCCATGGTGTTGAAACATATGAAACACGATGCAACGAAGCACAAAAAAGAGCATCAATATCATATATGTTGCATATACCCGTACAATGATGTATACAAGTTCGATATAGCAACTTAAGCTAAAAAATAATTTATGCCACATTTCTTCTTCCAATTTTGTTTCAAATTCTACATCAACATTAACATAATGGTCTAATTTTATCATCATTACTGGTTAATTCCTATTCATTCCTTTTTGGTCAAATTAAGCATAAATAATCTCATCTAATTATTAAAAAGAAAAATCATTAAAAAATATACAATTTGACTTACAAATAAATTCGAGATCCCTTGGTTGAATATCCAAAAGCTGATTACTCATTTCGCTATCATACACCAAACAACGCTTAAACCTGCACAAAAAACAAATCCAAAAAAATCCGAAACAATAATTCATCAACCTCATCATCATATACAACAATAAATTAATTAATTTTTTTAATTAATAAAATAAAATTAATTAAAAAATCAAATAATAAAAAACAATACGTCAGCAGCCTCATCATCATCACCAATTAAATAAAACTAAAAAACTAATAATTTTTTTTATAAAAATAATAATAAATTAGTGAGTTGGTTTGACTAAACATTGACTGATGTAACTGAGCTGAGTAAACGCACAAAAAAGTCAACGAATCCTAGAACGTGGGAAAAATATTGTTATTATGAAGCTGGTTGGTTTTATAGAGTGATTTTGCCGCTTAAAATTTGTCCCATAAAGATTGGCCAATTGAACTATAAGTGTAAGCGTGCACTAGTGATATATGGAATATAATTGAATACTGATATGAAGCACTCACTGGATAATAGTGGTTTGGCTAGGGAGTAGTGTCTAAGGCAAGTTTGGTTTGGGAGTATTCAATGATTTTTGGGTTTCAAAGGAGTTGTGCATTGATTAGGCGCTTTTACAGTTTTTAACGTATTTAATTCGAGCGGAGATCAGGTTATTCGTTACTTTAATAATATTATTGATAAATTATCCAAATAAATTTATTAGTATCGAATAAAGAGCAATATTCAAATCCAACTTCCTAGGACATCGTGTTGTGGTATCGGGTTACTGGGTCCATTCAAACCCATGTGTTGTTCTATCTATATCCGATAGATTGTGAGGTCGAGAGGGTTAAATCACTATGTGACTTAGGATTCGGACAACATGAGACCAGCGCTTTGATACTGCGATGAGCTCACTCCCTCATACAAAAATCATAGTTCCGTCACGAAACATAACATTAAATAAATATATTTATTCACATATCCTAAAAAGAAAAGGCAATAAAAGTCAAAAGGATACATTACAAATAAATTAAATAAAATTCAATTATCATCCAAAGCCACCCAAAGCCTAGTGGGAAATACTACATAAGCATCTAGTCCACATACGCCAGCTCTGACGTTTTCTCCAACTAGGAGGGCCCCACATTATACATAGGAAAGTCAAAATTGACTGAACCGTTGAAAAGTCAAAATTGTCTCAAACCTTAAAAATTCTTAAACCGGTGATCGAACCGAGTCAGACCGGACTAGACTCGTTTCCATTTCATCAGAGCCTTTTGGCTCTAAACATGTGAATGATGGCATTTTTACCACTGTTTTTGGAGACTTTGATGTTGAACCCGGCCCAAGAGTTGAACCGGACCCGGTTTCCTTCGGTGACTTCATCGATAAAGCCCGAGTAAAGAAAGCCCACCGGTCCGACCGGGCACCCCGGTCCGGGATATCTATTCTCCTTGTGTTGAATCTTACACCTCTATTACTTCCATCACCACCACCACCGGTTCGGTTCACTCCTCTCATACTACATTCACCTTGAAGAGTCCTTACACAACTCTCATTCCGGTTCAATAAGGCCCGGTTCAGCATCTCCTTCCGTACTCCTTCGGGTAGTCTGAGAGTGAACCGGTCCAAATTCTCGCCCGGGACTACCAACGAGTGCCCGGTCGAGTGGGACCGGAACTTCGCAAAGCTAAACATTTTCGATTTTCGTATCGAAAAAGACCTGGGTGGCCCCCGGTTTAAGCTCCCAATACGGAGTAAACCGGGATTCTCTACCTCTGGTCTAGCATTTTGATCTTCTTGACTATCCACTCTTATCGCAACCTCATCGTTTCTAGGTTGTTCTTGAATAGTTACCTCAACTTGTTGAGTATTTCCTTCACCTTCACCCTCCACCACCACCACCGTGGCCTCGTCCTCCGCTCCCGGAGCGAGGTTCGCCCTACAAACCGGACAAGTAACATGAGATTCAAGCCAAGCATCAATACACTCAGGGTGAAAAACATGATCACATTTAGGTATCAATCTCAAAGTCTCATCATCTTCAAACTCATTCAAACAAACAGCACACTCCAAAGCACCTTTACCAATCCTTTGATCCTTCACTTCGGCATAACTAAATATCGGAAAAGTTTCTATTACAGCCTCATCAAGCCCACGTGCGGCCGCAACAGCTCCTCTCCGCCGCATGGAGAGTGTCTGCCTGATAGTTTGGCCGGCCGGGGCATTGCGGTGGCGAATGTAAACTGAGAAAAACCCCATGAAGAAAAGTGCAGCTATGAGGATGATGATGATGATAGCCATAGATGGGCTTAATCTTGCTGTATAGAACCCTGGTGGTGGAGGTGTTTCTTGAGCTTTTGCCATAGGAAAAAATGGTGACAACATCAAGAAAGTCACCAAAAGAAACCCACGTTGTAGTTTGTTGTGTAGTTGATGATTGATGCTTCCCATGATGTTTTTTTTGGGGTTTGGGTTTGGTTTTGTTACATATGGAGAAGGAAAAATTAAGATGAGGATGATAATATGATTGGTTATTTATGCAATGGATTATATATGTAATAAGAAAGAGAGTGAGAGGTTGAGTTTGATATTTGGAGAGGTGGAAAGGAAAGAGTCGTATGTTTTAAGAAAAGTCAAACAAATTTGGGGGTCTTCTTGACTTTTTGTGGAGTATTATTTTGTCAATTCCATGATTATGGATTAATTAATCATTCTTTTGTTAATATTTTATGTTAATTTTCTTGAGAGTTACAGGATGGATTTTATAACTTTTGAAGTCACTTCAAATGTAGAAGTTTTTACTCTCAAATGTTATAATAGATTATCTTTATTTTCAATCATGTTTAATATTTTATATAATAAATTTTTATGTGTTGAAGCTCTAGCTACTATTTTGATTTATTTGTAATTCTGATTATTATCTATAAAAAAAAAATTACATTTTGTATAGTAAACATATGAATTTGCATGTCACATTGTACACCTTAAGAATATAATGCTACGGCTACCCCTTCTAGAAGCCAGCCATGTAAGACCCCAACCCAACTTGCCTACATCGCCCACCTACACAGCTAATATAAATGTACACTATTATATATTATGGAAACTTAAATTATGGATGTTTATTTGATAATTCTCACGGAAGGTTCTAATGATCACATCTAATGATCACATCAAATGAATTAAACCCTCCTATAATTTTCCATAAATATACCGAACTTAAATTTTACTACTCCTAACTATAGAAAGTTATCACACTACAATATAGAACATTCTACAACACTTAATACATTTCCTACTTCATTTCCCTATATCAAGTTGTATATACATTAAGTAATAATTGGTCACATATACCATCTAAATAATTCGATAAGAGTAACTAAATTTTATTATACATCTGTTGATCGATAATGTTTAATTACCCCTACTTGTGTTTAAGATTTCAAACGTTTCAATGATAGTGAAATATCTTATCAATACAATGGACTTTATTGTCGTTGATCATACTATTAATGGACTTTATCGTGGCGGCGGGGCCCTGAATTTTGACTATTAATGGTCATCAGCCATTACGTGTGATGTGCATATAATTTATTCTACTTTTCTATATTGCAATTTGCACTACTTTTCCATGATCATTATCACATTTAAAAGAGATAGAAGTTCAATAGAGCCTCTTCATGGTATGAATACATAACAACTTTCTATATATTATATTAGGCATGAATAATGTACGTATTTGAATGTATATAGTCAACTCTTTTCAAGTGTATATATCTATATAGTTATAATTATACATATTTTAAAGGTTCTTATGTGTCAAAATATAATCTTAGCAAAAGTGGCAAATGCGTAAGAAAGCAATCAGCTAGCTGATGCTTGAAAATGTCGTTGTCACCGAGATTTTACGGAGGAGGTGAATACGCCGGAATATGCTCTGTTAGTGGGGCGAGTGCTTATTTTAAGCCACTTGATCACGAGATTACAAAGCATATTACTCCATGTAGAAAATCTTAATGTCTTGATATTTTAATACTCTAGATTCGCTAAAAACATAATGCCATTAAAGCTATTGAAATAGGTAACTTGCAAAGTTGCAATTGAGCCAATGCTCGTTTGTATACATCATATTAGTTGTGTTCAAATAGATTATATGGTTTAATATTTCAAAATAACAAATGTAATTATTTCGACTTAGATAATAATAATAGGGAGTATGTGATATTGTTGGATATATTGGCTCAGTAATCCATTTAGTCCAATCATTGGCAACCAACATACTAAACATCTAACATATTCCTTTATAGTCTTTTAGGTGTTTAGTGTGTTAGAGTATGACTTGCTTTTCTTGGAAACTTGTGTCGTGGGTTGGAGGAAAGAAAATCCTAGTTTAGTGTCTTAGGGTAAATCTTTGAGATTTTCTTCCTTTATTCACTTTTGAATCCCTTTTATTTTCATCCCAGTGGTAAGTCTTTAGTTAGGACTTAGGTGTGTGGAAGTTAAAGAGTTGGTTTCTTTCTCTTGGATTCGATTGAGGGTGATAGAATAAAAGCTTGATTAGGGATCTGAGCTACAACAATTGATATAAATTTCTGTTCTGATTTAGACCCCTAGAATTCATCGAAGTTCGATCAATTAATGACAACGACATAAATTAAAGTGCGTAAATAAATAAATTTTAAAAATTATCTGAGTTAAGCACTTAATGTGAGTGAAATTTGTCATTGTTCTAACTGTTCTTGGAATAAGCTATTGTTAATCGGGGAAGATTATTCACAATCTTCACCATTAGCTAGTCATCGGTTAGTGTTTCTTTATGGCATCTATTGTAACTATCGAGCGAGGAGATAAACTCTGAGATTCTTCCAAAATATTAAGTCTAATATTCTTCATGTGATGATTATTCTCTATTCTATGTATTTGTGTGATAATAACTCATAGCAAATAGCTATCTATTTATAGGCAAAGACATAAACTAACTAGAATGTTCCTGGACCCTGAAAAACCCAAAAACCGCCTTAAAAGCGCTGCGTGATTATGGACTTGGTCAAGTCGAGGCCAAATCTGATTGAAGCCACAGAAGTCACTACATATTAAGTTGAGGGCTTGGGTTGGATAGCCATAAATACATGCAGGATATCAAGGAGAAGTGCTTTTCGAAGTGATTAGTTCAAAAGCGAGAAGATCATTTGGACGGGAGAATTGATTTGTTTTAATATTGAAGGAAAATTCCACCCATACCCTCCGCTGCTGACCCTGAGAAACATCAAAATTAAAAGATAACGGAAAAAAGAAGTTGGATAATCTAAATTTTACGAAGTGCCAAGGCTTAAATTATTTCGCTAAGGAAACTTATTCTCCGGTTTATAATGCTCCACAAGGAACGCAAGTAAATGAAGCCTTAAGTTGACCCGGACCTACAGGTTCCGCCAGAAGGGAGTTTCATATGATGGCGTTTGGGTTGTAGAGGAGCAACCACCCAAATCTTTTTGTGAGAAAAAATTGGACAAACACTCATAAATATATTTACTGACAAAGCATGATTTTAGGAGTATCGCGGGATAAATATTTTTGACTCATCATCTTTGGGATTATACGGCTCGTTAATGGTGGGAACCATACTATCAAAGTCCATTTCAAACAGACACTTCGCTGCAATCACTACTTTAGAGTAGTTACTTGTCCTTGAGTTAACTAAAACAATGAAATTACTTTTTTTGGACCCCATACTCACTTAAACATGGGGTTCTAAACATTAATGATAGTCAAACTGGAGGGATCATCAGGATGAGATTGACTATTGGTGGATTGGATTGGTTGGTCAAGGCCATTAACAACATTAAGAATTGATGATTTAGGTCTTTTTATGACTTCGACTATCTCGACAAACAAAATCATGTCATCCATCGTGAACACTTCTCTTTTTAAACCCGGCCCGACCTTTTTGCTGCCCAATAGACATCATGAAATAAGTTCCTTTATTGGGAAAACATCACGTAAAGAGAGCGCCTGCATAAAATTTCATATCTCAATAACTATTATCTTTTTTGCTAAAGGAATTTACTATAAACAAATGCTTTTTGAAGTGATACTTGACTTCAGTGATTGATCTTTAAACATGAACAATTATGAATCCTTTGAAAATTCACTAATCTATTTTTTCCTTGAGATAACCCACGTATTTGAAGAATCCCAATCAATCATCTCAAGATCCAAAGGATACGGTTATAAAATTTTCTTTTTATTGGATATAAGTTCTTGAGTGAACTTGATAATCAAATCCAATTTTCCATCTCGAATCAACCCATTATTGCCGCTTGTGTGGGGGTGATTATAAAAAATTCACGAATCTATCTTTATTTGACTTGGTCAAATTCTTATTCTTGAAAGTTTGGTTCAACTAAGCGCAGCTCATGAACCTTTTGAGATTGTAAGGACTAACTTTGATAAATACATATTCTTTTTGGTTTAGCAAACAAATTTTCATGAGAGGAGTTGGAGGATGAGATAAGCCCTTACCAAAAAATTTAATGGCAGCCGGGTGGAAAGAAATCTTCACGCCTTATAGATTCTATTCTTTGGTTCCTTTTATGTTTTAATTTCTCCTGAGTAAGCCAAAGTGGAGAAGAGAGAAAGGTTGAAAGCAGCTTTGCAATCACTGATTTTATTATGCTCCTCTTAGAACTAGGAGATGAATTAGAGAAGAAGCATTGATGGCTAGTTGGAGCGGTAGAGATTAGATCTGACGGCATTGGCAAAAACTCTCATCGGATCTGAGATCTGATTTGGATCAGAGATGAAGATTTGTTTGGTGGTGAAGAGATTTGGGTTGATGGGGTTGGGTTTTTGTGTTTCGATGGAGGAGGAATGCCCAGCACGAGGTGGCATCCGATGAGTTTCCGGCAAGAAATGGCCGGCCGACTGTGTCTTTTTTCCTATGCGTATGTCGTACTGCAGTTTGCTTGGGGAGACATGTGTCTACAGCGTGATTTATACATTTTAAGCTTTTGTTACGAAAATAAATTAGAACAAACAATACCTTACTATAATTAAATACAAGTGACCAATTTATCAAAAAACCATCATGATTTGGTTGGTCAATACCAAAATGATTACCTAGAAAAATCAGTAAAATTGACTTATGATAATTATCTTTTCTTCTTGTTGCTATCACAGTTTTGGAAGCATTTCTCTCCATTTCTTGCATACTCTAGATTAGTAAACGCAGGAAGAAAATAAAAAATTAAATTAGAGGTAATGTATATGTATGTTTACAGTTTTAGTACAAACTACATGCATAGCTAGATTCATATCAATAGTTTACCTTGGTAAATCATAAGCATTACTACAAATATCACAATCATGGAGATGTATGGCCTTGCAGTAGCAACTCCATCTGACATTGCTGACCTGCAATGTGAATCAATTAGACGTTAACGTTTTTAGTCCCCCGGTGTATCAAGCTCTCGCTGTGTGCATAATTTAGCGTTTTATAACGCTAGAGGCTGTTTCTACGAGTTAGAAATATAAGAAGTCGAAGACAGTAACAAGGAATGTATTATCTTGGTAAATCACTACGTGTAATTGTATTTACCTGGCAGCGACAGAAGAATTTGCAGTTAATCCAAATCCAAAGGGAAAGAGTGGATCATAATGTGAATCACCAATGTTCATTGGTAGCTGATCAACGGTTTTGAACCATGTTCTTGGAAGTTTTCCAGTGAATTGATAGTCGCCAAAGAGGACATCTGTGATGCCTTGGCCTTCAGTTCCAGGTAGCCAGGCTGCAACCAGTGCATCGATAGATGACATGTATGGCTCGATTACTATAGGCCGCCCAGAAATTATAATGACGATGCACTTTATCTTTCCACAAACGTTACTGATAACAGTTGGTCCCGGATCTGCCATCGTGAGAGTGTCACTGTCGCCTGCTGTCTCAGTGTAAGGAGGCTCACCAACAACCACTATCGCATAATTGAAGTTATTGGATCCTAAGAATTCATCATCAGGGTCCTCAACATATACAACATCTGTGTCTTTGTCTACAGTGGATTTTATAGCACCAAGAATGGTGGTACCTGACAATTCAAGAAATTATTCAATGAATTCAATTGCTGATTAACCGCAAAGCATTTGTACTCGAACACTAATTAAAAAAAAAGGAAAGAAAGAAATTGATTAAATTGGTTACCACTTGTCTCATTGTTGCCGCTAAATCCTTGCCAAGCAATTGTCCACCCACCACACTGATAACCTAGATTATCAGCATGGCTGCCAGCAACTAAAAGTTTCGCAACCTTTTTGGGAAGAGGAAGTAATGGATCATTTTCACTCTTCCCATTTTTTAACAAAACAAGTGATTTTCTGACAGCTTCTCTTGCTATATCCCTGTGTTCCTGTTTAAATAACCAGATATGTCTTTAGCTATAGCGAACGTTGTTGCTTAAAAAAGAGAGAACTGAATTTCTTCACTAGGAATGCTTAAACTACACTATAGTTCAAGGTAAGGCAAGATGAAAAGTTAGAATAAAACAATCAAAATGCAAATATTGAAGAAACCCTTGTCGTACCTGTTTCCCGACCTCATTGACGAGACTAAGATCAGCCAAAGGGTTCTCAAAAAGTCTCAAGGTGAACTTCACTAGCAATATCCTTGACACAGCATCATCTATGCGGTTCATAGGGATAAATTTGTGCTTGACCAAGTATTTGAGATCAGATATGAACTCTGTGTAGTTGAAAGGGATCATAACCTGTCATGAAAGAACGTACTTTGCTTAATATATAACTTTCTACGATTTTCATTTTCAGATAGATCATGGGATCCGTTTGCTAGGTGCTGACCATGTCGATCCCAGCCAGAACACCAGCTTGAACAGAGTAAGTATAGTTTGGTTGTAGTGGAGGGTTAATCCTGTCTATCCCCTGCCAGTCTGAGATAACAAAACCCTGATTCAAATGCAATAGAACAAGTCAATATACCACATTAATAGACAGCTTTAACTACTACAACGAGAATAACCGGACGTTGTTGCCCAGTGACCAAGCCACATGCTCGTACGAGAACTAGAGTATACCTCCCAAGCTACAAGATCTAGTACGATATACTAGAAAAGAAAGAAGCACTCAGGCAACGTGAAGAAAATGCATGCTTATATTTTTGCCATCCAATTCGAACTAACCTTGAACTTGAGTGTTCCCTTGAGAAATCCAGTGACCATTTCTCGATTTGCATGCATCTTTTCTCCATTCCAGCTGGAGTAGGAAACCATAACTGTTGCGACACCTTTGATGATTGAGTCGTAATAAGCAGGCATGTGGATGCCGAGTAACCCATGCCTGTCGATAATGGTGTTGTTCTCATTTCTGCCTCTGGTTGTTCCACCATCACCAACGAAGTGTTTTGCACAAGCAGCTACCTTGTTTCTGCATGACTCAGAAGTCAGAACCAGTAAGTGTCCACTCAACTGAAGTTGGACACACTATAATTTTTAGATTGATTTAGGCATTTAGCCATTTATAGATCTAAAAGTCACTGTCCCAGCAAGTAACTAATATCTAGTTCATCATTCTTTTGGAACTAATATAAAATATGGAGCCTTCAACTACAAATCTAGTGAAGGTTTGAAAGCTACTTACTTCCCAGCAATATATGGAACACCTTTTCGTGATCCATTGGGGATTTCTCCTTGTAGACCAATTATAATATCAGTCATATTCTGGACCAGTTTTGGGTCCTCACTGTAACTTTCGTAACAGCGACCCCATCTAGGATCTCTGCAGACCTAAGATGATTAAAAGAAACCCCATGTTATATAATAATTGCGAAAGACCCCCCAACAATGCTTCAAGAAAAGAAATACAAGTGGCTTATATGGACATTATTCAAAGTGACTTACAGCAATGCAAGGAGCAAATGTATAAGGAATCCCTGTAGCTCTTACTTCAAGGGCAGTTGCTTCACCAATCCTTCGCAGAAGTTCTGGATCCCTGATACAGTTATCTCGTCAATTAACAAGAAAAAACAGCAGACCGATCTTTCGTTCCACTATGATGGTGAAGAACCGACTTAAAGTTTACATGCTTCAAAACATGATGAATTCAAGTAATCAGTATCTTCTCAATGTAGAAGGAAACATAAACAGGAACCAACTTGCATCAAAACATGAAATGCGGAAAGAAATACCAAAAAGTGGAAAAGTTAGTATAGGTTTATTATCATTGAGGAAGGTAATATCAGTGGTTTAGGACATTCAGTGGTTTACTTGCCTTGTAGCCCCAAGCCCAACATTGTGAGGAAATATTGTCGCATTGTAGACATTGTTATGTCCATGGACAGCATCTATCCCATATATCATAGGAATACCAAGACGTGTAGATAGTGATCCATTTTGGAACTCATTGACCATATTCACCCAGTCGGCTGCAGATGCTTGTTCTCGCGGTACACTCCCTCCACCGCTCAAGATACTCCCTACATGGTCAAATGAATTGTTAGTTGTATTTTTTAGCCTATTTTAACTCAGCTTCGCAGTAATGCTCCGTTCACTGACTCACTACCCTTGCTTCCTCCAGATAGGGATGAGGAAAATCCAGTAGTTACCTCACTTTCCCTCATATACTAAGCCCACAACTAGCAAGAAAATAAGTCCCAAACTAGGAGAAAAATTGCATACACAGCACCAAATCGTAGATTATGAGGCCATGTGCAAGATATTACTTAAACCACTTGAAATATAGATGTCTTTGTTCAACATATTATAAGAGGACCATATCAGTTTGTCACATAACTGAAATTTCTGAAGATTACTTTACTTGTCAGCATTTCCAAGTACCCTAAATCCCTAACTGATATATTAATCACATCTTGAATGCATTATATTGAAACAGACCATTAAACATTATATAATAGAGAACATAAGACGAAAGGATAGTGTAACGATTAATGAACCATTTTGTTTTATTCCATTATATCCGAGAGCCATAGAACATAAACCTCACTCAACATTCTTGATAAAAAAAAAAAGGCCAACAATATCACAAAACACAGACTCACAATATAAACTCATATGCTGCATATATGTTACCAATGAAGTAGTTCTTCATGACATCAGGGCTAGCAACACTCCTATCAATCTGGACCATTTGGCCAATCTTCTCATCCAAAGTCATCCTACTCAGAAGATCTTTGACTCTAACTGCTACTGGCTGATTTGGATCCTGATAAACCATGTCATCCTCCTTCCCCATTGTGACAATGCTGATCCACCATAACAACATCAGCATCCCAATCCACACTACCCCTATTCTCTCAACCATTATACCTAACTGAGTTGAACCTCCCTCTACTTCAAAGTCAACTATCAAAACTTGAAACTTCAAATGCCCAAAAAATCAAGATTTTCACTCCTAACTTGAAAACTGACCCCAATGCAAAAAACCAACTAAGACTAGTTGAGCAAAGATGCTAAAAGGCAATACTCTTTGGCCAAAATACAGTATTCTGTGACTCATTCCTCCTCTTTTTGATCAACAAAATCAAGAAAATGACAATTTGTTAAGTTCTGCAAATTAAACATGTAAATCACTCAACTAAGATTAGTTGAATAAATCTGCTAAAAGGCAATACTTCTTGGCCAAAATGCAGTATTTTGTGGCTTATTCCTCCTCTTTTTTATCAAGAAAATGACAATTTGTTAAGTTTAGCAAATTAATCATGCAAATCACTCAACTGAGAGACTAAGACTAGTTGAATAAATGTGCTAAAAGGCAATACTCTTTGGCCAAAATGCAGTATTCTGTGACTTGTTCCTCCTCTTTTTGATCAATAAAATCAAGAAAGTGACAATTTGTTGAGTTTTGCAAATTAAACTGAGAAGTTAGTCAGCTAATTAGTGAAGTAAGTTGTTTAAACGACTATTTTGTCTCCCCCCTATTTGTAAGTCAGCTGCGAATTACGTAAATTACGCCGCGTATAAAATACTATTTCGCAGATAAAAAACACTATTTGAATATGTGTATATTAGATCCATGTTACTAAATCTTGCTGTCTAACACAAAGCATTGCACCCTTGAACCAAGTCAAATAGTTTTATCAAGTCGGGTTATATCATTTATTATTAAGCATTTATTATAAATTCTTTATTTTAAAAATATCATCTAACTAATTTTAGTTAAAAAAAATTAACATATATAATTTTAATTTTGAATCAAAATAATCATTATATTAACATGCGCTAATAACTTTAAAAAATATCATGCCTATGCATTATAAAAAAGAAATTATAAAAAAGAATCAAATAGTACTCTTATCAGTAAAAGTAACCATGTTCATATAAAAAAGGTTTAATTATTATCTTTTGAAACAATATTCTCCAAATATAATATTCCATATATAAATATATTTAATATCGAAATTTCAAACCAATCATCAAAATTTTACAAATATTTAGGAGTATAGAGATCGCGGATTACGTGTTGTTGTTATTTGTTACCGCCCGCTTCCGACCGGTTACCGTATCCATTCGAAAATCGGGATCGTGGCGCCCGTTTCTCGGGTCCATTCGAATCGACCGAAAACCGCTCGAAGTCAAGGATTCGGACCGACCTATCCGTCCAAACCGATCCGGCTTCGCCCATCCGAACCGTTCGGTTTCTCGGCCCATCCGATTCGATAGTATTCGATATCCGATATCCGATATCCGGTTCCGATAAGAATAGGTTTTAGTTTTTTTTTATTGAATTACCGTATCCTAAGCCGGATAATCGTCCGATCCTCGCTCGATACCGGATCGGTCGTTGATCCGACCGGATCCTGGCCCATTTTCGGATGGACTTTCGACCGGCCGTTCCGGTTCCCGGACGCCGTTCACCAACAAGACTACACGTGGCCAGAGCAGTTGAGGTCATGTTAATTTGTTATTGAATCTTGCTCTGTCATACTATTAAATGTAGGATCAATAAAGATAGTTAAGTTTGCAGAGAATGAACTTCAGAATAATAAAATAATGATTTTGATTCTTACTATCAACACTTTTTTCTGATCGAAACACACGATCCTTGTTTAGTGTATATATTACGCCACCAATCAATACGCACTCAATACTACGAGGTTATGGGTCCCCGCTAAAAAAAGATTTATTGTTTGGGCTATATTTTTAATTTCATTTTTTACCCATCAAATGATTTTTATTTATTTGCTCCCCTAAAAAAATACTGTGGTTGTATTCATCATCTAAACAGATAAACCTCTGCACACTATGAGCTGAACCAAAATACTTCAGAGTTCAGACAACATTTGCTAAACAATTTTTACAGGTGAATTCAGTTACCATTTTCAACAATTTGAATCAAAATTTTAAATGTTTATTTTTCATTTGTCTTATATTATTTTCCTATATATTTACATTTAGTTTACTTAGTTTTTTTACTAAGTAATAAAATGGTTGCAATTCAATTGAGTAGCACTTTTATTGGTATATCTTATACTGAAAAAAGTGGGAATTTTTTCAACTCAAATAATAAGTTTTCATTTTCTTGGAAACCATTTTTTGGTATTGCTTTGAAGAAGCAGAGGTTTAGGAATAATATAGTAATTAGAAGCAAAAGGGTAGTTAGGAGTGCTATTATTGAGAAGAAAGATTTTGAATTTAAGCCTGCATTTGATGAGTATTTGAAGGTGTTGGAGTCTGTTAAAGCTAGTAGAATTGTGAAAGAGAGTAAGGAGAATGAGGAAGAACATGTAAAGAATGAATCTTTAGCTTTGTTGGATGAAAATAATGAGGGGGTAAAGGGTAAAAATGGAGAAAATGGGAGGACTAAAAGAGTGATTATTGATGGTAAAAAGGTAAAAAATGAATCTTTAGCTTTGTTGGATGAAAATAATGAGGGGGTGGATGGAAAAAGTGGGAAAAATGGGAGGCATAAAAGAGTGATTCTTGATGGTAAAACTGTGGTGAGTAAAGGGTTTAAGGTTGTTAATAAGGAGGAAGTCAAAATTGAATCTTTAGCTTTGTTGGATGAAAATATGGAGGGGGTGGATGGAAAAAGTGGGAAAAATGGGAGGCCTAAAAGAGTGATTATTGATGGTAAAAGCATGGTAAGTAAAGGGTTTAAGGTTGTTAATAAGGAGGAAGTGAAAATTGAATCTTTTCCGAAAAACAGAACTGAGAATAGGGAGGGGATGAATGGAAAAAGTGGAAAAGTTGATAAGCCTGAAAGAGTGATTTTTGATGGTAAAAGCATGGTAGATAATGGGGTTGATGTTGTTAATAAGGCGGAAATTGGATATGGAGGTGCGAAAGTGATGGGAAACGCTAAGGGAAATGGAAAATTTGACGGGGGAAAAAGAGAGATTCTTGGTGGTGAAGTCAGGGTGAATGGAAGGTTTAATGTTGTCGATGAGAAGAAAATTGGATATGGAGGTGCGAAAGTGATGGGAAACGCTGAGAGCGCTGGGAAAGTTGAGGGGGCAAAAAGAGAGTTTCTTGGTGGTGGAGGCAGGGTATGTGAAAGGTTTAATGTTGTCGATGAGAGGAGAATTGGATATGGAGGTACAAAAGTGAAGGCGAGTACCAGGAAAAGTAAGGGGGGTGTATATAGTGAGGATGTTAATGATGATGATATGGATCGAGCTGCTTTTAAATCGTTGAATGAAAATGAGGATGCTTATGATATGCCAAGAGTAACCAGAGCTGACATGGAAGAAAGGATCCAAAAGCTTGCAAAATGGTGAGTTTAAAATTTTGATTATATCTAGAGTAGTTGACAGCATGGCTTCTTAAACCTCAGAACAGCTGATATAATATGGTTATATTTGTTGTAGCTTTAGTGCATACTTCAGACTCTTGAGTCGGCGTGTAATGTGGATAATTATCTGTTTGCGATTTCCGTCCTATCATTTTCTATTGATGACAGAAAAATCTTTCAATTTCAACTTGATTTTGCTTTGGTATTTTGTTTCAATGATGAGAATGTAAGTATATTTAGGAGTCTGGGTTGCAGCATACCAGTCATATTAAGACAACCATATTAATTGTTATATTGGCCTCAATTTGAATGGCATATGTGAAGATGTCAACTATTCAATTTCTGCCACTACTCATAAATAAACCAGTTTACTTCTACAGTTTGAACGGTGCAGATATCGACATGCCTGAATGGATGTTTTGTAAAATGATGCGAAGTGCCAAGATAAAATTTTCAGATCATACAATATTGAGAATAATCCAGATACTGGGAAATCTCGGAAACTGGAAAAGAGTTTTACAAGTTATTGACTGGATTCAATCCCGAGAGCGCTTCAAATCACACAAGATAAGGTAGTTTCTATCTCTCGTGCTTGTAAGTATTCCTCATCTCAGCCAGGGATAAATAGTGTGTCACTCCACTTGAGAATTTCGCTGTCTTTCTTCAGATATGTCTATACTGCTGCACTGGATGCCCTTAAAAGGGCTAGGAGGCCAACAGAGGCCCTCAATCTATTTCATGCAATGCAGGTATATCTAATCTCCTCTATCCACACACTATATTAACTTGCAATATAATATCTCTTTGAATCTTATGTGCTCGGTGCTCCCCTTCTTCTTTTGTAATTGTTCCTTATATGATCGAATGCCACTTAGGAATATATTATTTTGCTACATATTTACTTTTCTTGTTTTGTAGCAACAAATTTCCTCGTACCCGGATCGAGTAGCATATCACTGTATTGCTGTCATCCTTGGTCAAGCAGGATATATGAAGGAACTCTTTGATGTGATAGATGTCATGCAATCTCCACCCAAGAAGAAGTTCAAACTTGCCATAGTTGGGAAGTGGGACCCTCGACTTGAACCAGATGATGTTGTATACAACTCTGTGAGTTTTATATATATCTTGTTAGACATTTTATATAGACGGGACGGGAGTTAGGTTCTTCAGAATCTCAGAGCTACATGTTCTATATCAACTTTTATAACTCCTTAAATGCTAGTGTAGTATTTTCATTTCCGATCATGTTCTATTATTATTGTCTCTCTCTAGCAAAGCAAGTATGTTTAATAGTTCTCCCCATCTTTCATTTGAAGGTTTTAAATGCTTGTGTTATCCGGAAAAACTGGGAAGGTGCCTTTTGGGTAATGCAGCAGCTGAAGCAACAAGGTCTGAAGCCGTCGAGCACAACTTATGGATTAGTTATGGAAGTAAGTCTATGACTACTCCCTTTTGCTTAATTCCAGTGTAGACGTGGTATATCATGAGACGTTTGAGTCAATGAAATTATTACTACCGGTTTGTTATTAAATGGAAACTTGTCACCACCGGGCACTCCATTCTCTTGTTAATTAGTTCTGTTTCCTTTCAAAAGTATCACATACTTTTTTGCAGCTAGTATAGTGCACATTTATCACAAAAAATTTGACAAGAGTTTCACTTTTTTATCAGGTAATGTATACATCTGGAAAATACAACTTGGTTCATGAATTTTTCAAAAAAGTGCAGAAATCGTGTATACCAAATGCTTTAACATATAAAGGTATGAAGACGAGACCGTTCTTGTTTCATATCATATAATGTTTCCCCCCCTTACAACTTGTTATTTCTTGTCTTCAGTACTTGTGAACACTTTGTCAAAAGAAGGTAACGTAGAAGAGGCCATTCTAGCTGTGGAAGACATGGAAAGGCGAGGAATTGTTGGTACTGCTAGCCTATATTATGACCTTGCTCGCTGCCTTTGTAGTGCTGGAAGGTGCCAGGAGGCTCTCAAGCAGGTACGTGTTATTTGTATTCTTAAGTTAATGAGAAATACCAAAAGTATATGAAAATGGTATTCTTAAGCTAACGAGAAATATCAAAAGTATATGAAAATGATATTCTTAAGCTAACGAGAAATATCAAAATTATACTAAAAAATTGAATTATTAAGCTACCTGGCAAACATCAAACCATATAAAAATGGTAACTTAAGCCATCGGTAAATATCAAAATCATATAAAAACGAGCATTTTAAACCATCGGTAAATACCAAAATCATATAAAAACGATATTCTTATTTTCAATGAGAAATACCATAACATATAAAAAAAATGGTATTCCTAAGCTAATGAAATATCAAACCATATAAAACGACATACTTAAGTTTCATCGGTAAATCAAAATCATATATTGGAGTAAATAATATTCTTAAGCTAATGAGAAATTTCAAAAGTATATAAACATGATATTATTAAGTCAATGAAAAATACAAAAAACATATAAAAATTATATTGTTAAGCTATTGAGAAATATCAAAATTATATAAAAATAGTATTCTTAAGCTAATGAGAAATATCTAAAGCATATAACAATGGTATTCTTAAGCTACTGAGAAATACCAAAATTATCTAAAAATGGTATTCTTAAGCTACAAAAATACCAAAAGTATCTACAAATGGTATTTTTAAGTTAATAATAAATATCAAAAGCATATAAAAATGATATTCTTAAGCTACTGATAAATACCTAAAGGATATAAAAATGGTATAGTATAAAATCATTACTTATTTGTCAGGCAAAATTACGACATGAATAGCATAATCATATATAAGTTGTATTTCATCTTTTCAGTCGGTGTATTATCGCTTTCCTGTTTCTGCATATACCTATCTCGAATGATCTAGAACACATTGCAGATGAACAAATCATATCTTGAGTTAGATCCCTTTAGCAGAATAATAGAAACTCTAATTCCCCAAATCCTTCTAATCAGCTTCGACTTTTATTCCGTCTTTGCAGATTGACAAGATCTGCCGGGTTGCATCCAAACCCCTGGTTGTGACGTACACTGGCTTAATTCAAGCCTGTGTGGACAGTGGAGACATTAAAAGCGCATCCTACATATTTAGTCAAATGCACAACTTCTGCTCTCCGAATCTTGTTACTTACAATATAATGCTCAAAGCTTACCTTGATCATGGGACGTTTGAGGAAGGCAAACAACTGTTCATGAGCTTATTACAAAATGTGAATGCAATTAAAAACAGATCAGATTGTAGAGATAAAGTTATACCAGATATATACACGTTTAACACAATGCTAGAGTCCTGTGCCGAAAAACAAAGGTGGGACGATTTTGAATTTATCTACTTCCAGATGCTAAGACATGGGTTTCATTTCAACCCAAAACGTCATCTTTCAATGGTCCTGGCTGCCAACAACGCTGGAAAGGTATCATTCGTATTCTGTATCACTTTCGGTAAATTTTTTGTAGATAAACCTTATATAATGTTTATCGTTAACTGGCTTCAACACTTCCTGTGATAAGATCTAATATAGAACCAGTTCTTGATGAATGTTCTGTGATGCTTGGGAAGTGTTTCTTATGATCCTAATACTACCATAATGCATTTTCTCTTCTTGTTCTTCTTTTCTTATTATCATTTTTATATTTTTCCCAGAGAGAAGTACTGGAAGCAACTTGGAAGCAGATAATGCACTCAGATCGTGCTCGACATCATCTGCTTATAAGGGCAATGTTCTGGAAGAAGTTGGAGCAAGGCGCTTACGCCACTGCAGTGTCTTACATTACACAATATGCTTACTCTGAATCGCCTGTATTTTCAGTGAAATCATGGAAAAACTTCTTCAACGAGCGTCGCCATGAGCTGCAAAAGGGTGCTCTTGAAGAAGCATTAGTGCACATGCAGGAGGTAAACAAATCAGCGTCGACCGGTTCGCCAAATCTGGCACTTGAGAATCTCATAAAATCCTGCAAGGAATTTCTGGGGGTAGACATGAAAATCCTGCAAGGAATTTCTTCTGTTATGTGTAAGCAAACAACTGAAAGTGTTCAAAGAACTCTCCATTTGGAAATTGCATGAAAGCATTAGTATGTTATTGTAAGTAGTAAAGTATCTCTTATTTGTATGCCTTGTAGTCAACTTGGAAACATTAATTAAAATAGATTAAAATTCATTAAATCTGAATTCCACAATGAATTAGATTTTCTATAACAAAGAAAGACGTAGGAATCTTAATTTCTTCCTGGGCCAAATTTCCATATCTATTTAATTTTAATGTAAAAACGGTATACGCATTAAATGCATTCATTTAAACGATACAATTCAAAAAATTCAAAAAAGTATACCAAAACTATTCTATGCACTTAATTAAAATGTATATCAAAATTCGTTGAACAAACTAATACATATTATCTTGAAGTTAAAAATAAGCTTATATAATTGACATTAATAGATTTTTCTTAGAAAATGGTACGTATTAATTAAAATGTACCAAAAAAGAATAAAATATACTCCATATTATAAAATGGTATAATTTATATTTTTTATCATTAATTAACAAATTAACATTAATTTCCCACAATATTAGAGGGCAATTTAATTGAAAATATGTAGCTTACGTGCTTTATGAAATAAACATTAATTTTAATCACCTAAGACGAGGGACAGTGGTGTTATAAGCACACCCCAAACAATGTTAAAAATATGTATGAAATTATTATTTTAGCATCCTATTTGTAAGTGTAGTATTTGAGGAACTTTCATTAGGAGTAAAATAGTCATTTTCATAACTTTTAACGCTATTTGGATGTGCTTTTAGTCCCACTCGACGAGAAACGAAAGTTTGATGTTGTGATTAGAAACTTTCTTTTTAACTCGATTCGAAAACTCGAATATATGGAACTCATGCCCCTTCGTGCATCTTTTCTTTAGCTTGAATCTTCTTTCTTGTGCCTTAAAAGAAACCTCTCAATTTCAAGCTTAAATTCATCTCTTTCAAGGTACAAAACTAATCTCTTATAATACCAAATTTATTATTATTGTTGTTTTCATGTTTATTCAACTAAACCACTTTATTATCTCCTGCTTAATCTTTACATATTTGTACAAAAAGTGTTCAAAAAATTTACAAAAAGTCGTATAATAGTAAATTTTGAATCATGGGTTTGTATAATATTTGTGTATACTGATTTAAACTGTCTAATATTAGTAGATAATAATAATATTATTGTGTATGTTTTTAAAAAATGACTAGTCGCCACGGAATATTATGGTCGATTTTTAAAGAAAAAAATGTATGTGTGTATGTTTTTTTACTGTTATGAGTGAATAAATGTGGACCCTTTTGTTTGTATGAGTGGTAAACTGAGATTCTGCTGCTTTGAGTGAATTAATGTAGACCCTTTTATTTGTATGAGTAGTAAACTGAGATTTCGCTTATTGGGTGGTGATATTTTGTTGGTATGTTTGTTTTTTGGTATTAGGATTTGTTGGAATAAATTATGAAACCCCTTTTTTTGATCTTTGAAGCCCTAAAATTTGTTGGTGTTTTATGCTCATTGGTATTATTTTACTTCAAGATTTGGACTTTTTACATCAGTCATATGTTAAAGTTAGTAGTTAGTATGTTATTGTAAGTACTAGGGCCAATTACATATGTCTGTATGTCGGTTTATACGTGTTGTTTTATGGATTAGCTTGTATTTGTTTTTGTCTTTTTGTTCTTCGTATGCCGGTTGATCTTTTTAGTCTCTAATTTGTTAATTTGTTTTTGGCTTTTTATTTTGTCTGAGCAGAGTTTCTAGAGTTTGGTGTGTATGGAGACAGGAGGCAATTCTTTACTGGCAGGGCCAGATGGGATGAAGCGGAAAGTGAGTTACTTTTATGATCCAGAGATTGGAAACTACTATTATGGACAAGGACACCCTATGAAGCCACACAGAATTCGCATGACTCATGCGCTTTTGGCTCACTATGGGTTACTGCAAAATATGAATGTGCTGAAGCCGAATCCTGCTAGAGATAAGGATCTTTGCAGGTTTCATGCTGATGACTACATTCACTTCCTAAGGAGCGTTACTCCTGAAACATTGCAAGACCAGATGAAGCACCTTAAGAGGTTTAACGTCGGTGAAGATTGTCCTGTATTTGATGGGCTCTACTCATTTTGTCAAACGTATGCTGGTGGTTCAGTTGGTGGTGCTGTGAAGTTAAATCACGGACATTGTGATATTGCTATTAATTGGGCTGGTGGATTGCACCATGCCAAGAAATGTGAGGCTTCTGGTTTCTGCTATGTTAATGACATTGTGCTGGCAATTTTGGAACTCCTCAAAGTTCATGAGGTATGTAAGAGATGATGTATTATCGTATTTCTTGCCCACTTATCAAGTGGTTACTATTACTAATATTGAATTTTCATTAAGCTTTGGTTATCTCATATTGGCAAAGTGAAACAAATAGGTTATAATTAATAATAAGGGGTATTAAAATTTAGGTGATGGGAAGTGTTTTTAAAGATCTATAAAGAATCTTTCCAGTTTACGCAGCCTAATATTTCGTTGATACCCTCATATTTGTTCAACTGTATCACTGCTACTCCGTATACTCCTTTATAGCTGAAGATTTAATTCCTTATTTTGTTTTCGAAATAGCTGCAACCTTTTGTCATACTATAATCTGCCTTGTCCATATGCTTGATCTCTTTGAGCTCAACCCCACTATGACTGAAAAATTTGCTCCAATTAGAATCAAATAAATAGCATCTGACTTATTGTTTGCTGCTTGCTAGAGTCATTATGTATGTTAACATCTGCATATCAAGTTTCTTACAATTTAAATAATTTCAAATGTCAATGACACTTATGGTTTGATTCTTAAATATGTTGTTACAGCGTGTTCTATATGTGGACATCGATATTCATCATGGGGATGGTGTGGAGGAGGCCTTTTATCTTACAGACAGAGTCATGACAGTTTCCTTTCACAAGTTTGGGGATTACTTTCCTGGCACCGGGGACATAGGAGATATTGGATTTTCGAACGGAAAATACTATTCACTCAATGTTCCATTGGATGATGGAATTGACGATGAAAGCTACATGGCCTTGTTTAAACCAGTAATGAGAAAAGTAATGGAAGTATATAAGCCTGGTGCTGTAGTATTACAATGTGGTGCTGACTCACTGTCTGGTGACAGATTAGGCTGCTTTAATCTTTCAATTAAAGGCCATGCTGAGTGTGTTAAGTATATGAGATCTTTCAATGTGCCACTACTATTGTTGGGTGGAGGTGGCTACACGATACGCAATGTTGCACGTTGCTGGTGCTATGAGGTAGCTCCTTCCTTCAAAACTCTATGCATGAGTTTTTCTTACATTTTTAACAAACTGGAGTGTTAAAATTTTGTGATTCATGATGTCGATTATCTCGTTGGCCCAGGATACATATCTTATCATTTTTTCGAATCAGTTGATAGTAAGCCTTAACTTTTAGCATGACATGCTATCACTATGTACAAAATTAATAAAATCTATTCATGTCCTTCTGTGATCCGACACTTGATATGTTAATATTATACTTTCTATTTTCTAATGCCATTTTAACTTTTGACATTGCTCGTTTATTTTCTGCAGACAGGAGTTGCTCTTGGTGTTGAGCTTGAAGATAAAATGCCACAACACGAATATTATGAGTACTTTGGGCCAGACTATACTCTTCATGTTGCTCCCAGTAACATGGAAAACAAGAATTCTCGTAGCGAATTGGAACAGATAAAAAATGCCCTTCTTAAAAATCTTTCTGAACTTCAGCACGCACCAAGTGTCCAATTCCAAGAACGACCACCCGAGACTGAACTTCCTGAGGTTGGTTTTCATAAACCTTTCTTCTTCTTGTTCTTCTTCCCTTTTAAACCTTTATTTCCTCCCTGTTTTGTTCTTTCCTTTTTCTTGTTTGGTTCGATTGATGTTCTATAGATCTCACTTCAATTTGAATGAATGTATAGGAGAGAGTGAAATAAATGATATTTCTATGTATTAAATAGAACATTTGGAGATCTTAAAGCAGAAAAACATCTTGGTACCCGAACTCCTTTAAGCATTACGTCTATAACACTTCGGCATCCTATGGAAACCTATGGGCAAGGGGAATTAAGAATGCAATGAGATAATCTATTCATGGGTGCATAATTGAAGTTTTTTTTTTTTTAATTCTGCATGCTAATTAATGACATCGTTCGACTTTTAGGCAGACGAAGATCAGGAGAACCCAGATGAAAGAAATGATCCCGATTCCGACGTAGATATGGATACTGAGAAGTATATTCCAACTGTTCACTTGCAAGCTTTTCACTTTTTTTTTGTTGTACCTTGTTAATAAACTAATTTTACTCTTGATTTTGCCAATACTATATGGTAATCATTTACAGGAAACCAGTGCCTAGCAGACCAAAGATGGAATTTGCTGAACCTGGAGTTAAAAACGCGGTATGCTTTGTTAATTTTTTATATATTCTCTCTTGAAACCATTTCCTCTTATTGATAAATACTAGAAAGTAAATTGTCCTGAGCATGTATTTCTCATTTCTCACATCTCTCAGGATGCTATGGACATCGACAGGAAAGCAAAAGAAGAAAATTCCTCGATGAATGGTACACCAAAGGTTCCTGGTGTATCTTTGCCGCCAGTGGTTGCAGCACCAGGCGAAGCACTTGTCAGTTGTCAAATCGGAGCAAGTAACCTGGAATAAACCCGACCAGGGCCACGATGCTGGTTCTTAGAACATATCCAGTAGGTAGGCATGAAGGATATTTATTCATTTGGCGTTCGATTCTATTCCATTCTTGCTGTAGTTTTAATGTTCTGCAAGTACATTGGAAGTAAGAAATGGGTGTATATGTTTTGTATTGTTGAAACTTGGTGATGGTGGAAACACACTGAATTTTATTCAAGCAAATTATTTATGATTGAAAGTTGAGGTGCATCTTCAACAGACCAATTAACGAATCATTAGTCATACTCAACCTTTCAACAGACCTCGAATTTTTTGGAGAGTATGAACTAAATCGTAGCATCTTACTATTCAAGTCAAAATCGTGGTACTTAGGTAAACAACATCCAACAATCACTTTTACTTAACTAATACAATTATGGTTGTGTTAGTTAGAGGGGTGGGTGAGTTATTTGAATGTTGTTTGTCTAAATTGTCCTTTAAAAATAGATTTTGGCTTCGAAAGTATAGGTGCTACGATTAAGTCAAAAGGCTAAAATGCATTGTGACTATTTGAAAGATTACTGGGCTCAAGGTTCAGATGCAGTTTAGCCTTTGCATAATTATATCTAGTTATCACAAAACTTTGCCCAATGGATACTTCTTGTGGCACAATTAAATTAAGGTCTTTGATTTACTAGTTTGATTTAGCTCAACATATACTTCAACCCTCACTTAGAAAGAGATAAATAATTATCAAAAAGATAAATAATTAACTTAAATAATTATATCTAGTACAAACTCAGTGACAATTGACAAACCAAGCTATACACCAAGCTGGATAATTGGACAAATAGTAAGATGTATGACTATTAGGTATTGATAATGTAGCCTAATTCCAAATCGAACTCGTTGAATTCAATTGTACTTCATTTATATTGGATTCGACTCGATTCTATGGTGCATGTGTACTTGGACATTCGAACACTCAATTCGACTTGACCTAATTGACAAAAGAGAAGTTTTAGACTTGAATGACAATTATGATTCGTACTCAATGACAATCAAAGTTGCATAATCAGAACATTGGCAAGATATTCAAATGAGTTGAATCGGATCAAATTTTCTTGGTTCTACTAGACTCGATCATTTTATGTAAAACGTACATGACTACATGTATATTCGAAAATTTGATTTGACCTGACCTAGTTGCCAACAAAACAAGTTCTCTACTCGATTCGAGCAGTTGCTCATGAAAAATTTGATTATATGCATTTGCTCATGAAAAATTTGATTATATGTCCACATTTTTATATGTTCACATTACTAATTTAATACTTATATTTAATATATGTCGAGTCTAGTATTAGACTCGAAATTGATCGAATTCACAAGAAACATTTGACTCGATTGCATCCTATTAGCCGAGCTTTTGAGTCGAACCTTGTTGGGCTGTTCGAATTGTCTGGATTATGGATATCCTTGAAGAGCCCAAAATTAAATAAAATGGCCCAAATCCTAAAACCAATTCAAAACCCTAGACACCTTCTCTTAAAACTATCAATTTCTTGAACAAATTCATTTTTCAACAAAAATAGCAGCATTTCAGTCTTTGTTCAGCAATGGGTAAGCCTCTTTGCGTTGACTTTTTTTTGTTTTAGTTGACTTATTCTTAAGAAATCCATGAAATTAACTACTTGTTTAATATTATTATTTTTCTTATTTATTATGGTTGCAAATTTGCTAGGATATAGTTTAAAATATGTGAATTAGTGAGTAAAGGTTCAATCTTTTTAGCAATATTTTGAAACCCACAAAAAAATTTACATTGAAAAATCCATGAAACTAGCTAGTTGTTTGATATTATTATTTTCTTGTTTATTATACTTGCAAATTTGCTATGATATAGTTGAATATATGTGAATTAGCGAGTAAAGTTTCAATCTTTTTAGCAATATTTTTATACCCACAAAAAAATTGATTAATTTCCTGTTGAAAAATCCATGAAACTAGCTAGTTGTTTAATCTTATTATTTTCTGTTTTTGTTTTCTCAAATTATTGTTGATATAGATGAATATATGTGAATTGATGAGTAAAGTTCAAATCTTTTTAGCAATATTTTGAAACCCATAAAAAATTTTGTGTAAGAATAGGCCTAATTGTGATTGATTTCTCATTGTAGTAAATTGAGTGTAGTGCCACTCCTTTATGCTTGTTAGCTCACCGTATTCGACTAGAGTTACTAAGATGAGGTGTTTCTTTGACATCGACATTGCATTTAATGTATGGAGAAATATGGATGTGTTATGCTCACATGTTTTGTCACAATATCCTTGCATGCAATGTTCATTGTTTGATTAGCATTTTGATATGTAACATTTGTCCTCATTTCGTAATGAATTTAAAAATTGAAGGTGCTTATTCCTATGTGTCGGAGCTATGGAGGAAGAAACAATCCGATGTAATGAGGTTCTTACTAAGGGTCAGGTGCTGGGAGTACCGTCAGCTTCCTTCAATAGTCCGTGTGACGAGGCCTACCCGCCCTGATAAGGCAAGGCGTCTTGGATATAAGGCTAAGCAGGTACCTAATATATTATCAACCACCTCAATATTTAAACAAGTGCATAATTATACATTTACACCTAGTCAACCACCTTAATATTTTCAACTTTAAACAAGGGCATAATAATACATTTACACTTGGTCAACCACCTTAATTTTCTTTTCCGAAAATTTAATTTATGTCATTCATATAAAAAATGGAGGGGGTAATAGTGTTGTTGTCGAACTTATATCTATAGTTATTCTTCTGAGTAGATGAGGATATTATTTGTAGCCGGATGTATCTTGGTTTTCAAAAGCTGCAACTGTTGATGATGCTTATGTCTTTCATGCCTTTGTGTTTATTTACACAAGAACTAAGGCTGTTTGTTACTCTGTTATTTATGTTGCAGGGATATGTTGTTTACCGTGATCCGTAAGAAGGGTGGGAGAAGAGACTGCCCCAAAGGGTATCGCAGGGTGGTGTAAGCCAAATCAGGGTGTTACCCAATTGAAGTTTCAACTATGTGCCGCTCTGTTGCTGAGAGCTGGAAGGAAGTTGGGCGGTCTCAGGGTCCTCAATTCTTACTGGATCAATGAGGTATTAACACATTCACACTACAAGCAGGATTCTACCTACATTCACACTACATTTTAGATCACACATTCACACTACATTTTATTAATTGCAGGATTCTACCTACAAGTACTATGAAGTGATCATGGCCGACCCCGCCCACGCTGCTATTCGTAATGACCCAAGGATCAACTGGATCTGCAACCCCGTCCACAAGCACAGAGAGCTTCGTGGTCTTACATCTGCTGGAAAAAAATTCAGAGGTCTTCGTGGAAAGGGACACAGGCACCACAAATCCAGGCCATCAAGGAGGGCAAACTGGAAGAGGAACCAGACCCTCTCTCTGCGCCGTTATCGTTGAGGGGCATCGACACTTTGGCATATGCTTCTTTTACCCCTCTTGCTGGTTTTTTTGTCGTCGAGCTTGTGATCCGAATACACTATGTTGGTTTTTGTTTCCTTAATTGACATTTCTAAGCATATGAAATTGAGTACCATATGAGATTATGTTATTTGTTTCAGTATAAACATTTCCTTGGTATTTAGAGGTGGATATTCTCCTATGAATTTTCATGTTTAGTAAAGTTCAATGATATTCCTATCTTACTTTGGAGAATTTACCTAACTATACACTTGCAATAAACTCAATCAAACCAAGTCTTATCTCATTAATTGAGAAATTCATTAAGTATTGCTTTCATAATAGGGTTTCAACAAATTTTTATGATGGTTGTCGAGGCTTAACACAACCTCCTTATGTTCGGGTTTGAGATCGGTAATGTTATACAAAATAACACCGGTGGATGACCTCTCCTCTTTTATCCTGACTTAGGACCGACAATGTTATGCGAAGTAACACCTTACATTCAGTCAACTATTTACCTTAATATTTATACATAAAAATAGAATAAGCCATTAAAATAAAAATATAAAAAATATTGCTTTAGTCTTAAGAAAGTCCACTGGCTCATCAAGATGAGTTTTAAGTCTAAAAATAGAAAAGCAATGCCTATGCAGAAATCCCATAAAGAACCTCATCTATATACTAGCGTACAATTTTTAAGATCTGACCATGCTCACATCACCTACTTATACAAGTTGTATAATATGGCCAATCTGATTTCTTGATTAGTATTTAGTATAATCCTAAATTTGAAATATTGTACATTTGGGAGAAATATACCATAGTAACCTACATACATGATTATGCAAGATAGCAAAGTGCTAAAAATAGGACTTCAAATTTCCATGACGTTTCAAAGCTCAATGACCATTCCTATAATAGAGAAGACAAACTTGTTTTTCATTAGCCCATGAAAGATATGATGGGTGTGATTTCACGATTTAACATTGTTCTTCCCATTTTAGTATGACGTAATAAAATTTGAATTTGTTTTATTCTTTTGAATTTGCTCGCATATTGTAACATATAAACTTAAGTTTGTGCCTAGCATACTATGCTACTTGATATTATGAACTCCAATAAAATGATCTTACTTGAGTTTATGAGATACTCACTACATTTTAATTTTTGTTTTCTTGATGGGTATTATAATTATATGTGCAAATGTGCAATAATGATTTGATGTGATCAATCTTGTCCAACAAACTAAAATCCAGTGTGATGAAGATGAATGTTAATTTAATTATATTCACCTAATCACCTTGATTTAATTAACAAAGCTAAAATATTTGAAAATCACATTTGTAAAACATTCACCTCAATTATTTTAATTGATATTAAATTTAAGTTGAAGTCTTACATCAATTAACAACAAGCCATCATATCATAAATAGAAGATATTAATTACTCCCTCCATTCTAATAAAAACACATAATAATCAAAATTAACTCCATATTAAAGAATATTAAAAATACTAACATTCAAGATATTTAACAAATATTATACACCTTTTATATAAATATTCAAATTTAAACTTTAACAAGAATTTAACATTAAAATTTAAAACTGAATAATATTTTTAAAAAAATAACGAGTCCAAAGTAAAAATGATAAAAAAAAAAGTTTTTTTGGGGGGGAAAAATAGATGCAAAAAGATTAGCAGAAAAAGGGCATGGGCACGCAAAAGTCAAAACGCAACGCACTTTATCATACATTCATACGTATCGGCTCAATCAAAGGAAAACGTAGACAACGCGTATCACCATACATATACCACGTACTCTCTTTTTCAAGATATAAATAGATTATGCGTGGTTACAATTTATACGACACTATATATTTATGCTTTAAATTAATACGAAATAATCAAATAAGTCATACATTAGAAACTAAACAAGTGAAATTTATTAATTAATAGAACTATTAATTTGAAGAATTTCTATTGTATTATGATAAATGAAGAATGATTGAAAGTAGACGATATTAATTAGATAAAGGAAGGCTAACGAACTACTATAAAGTAACTTAAAAACCAAACATAGAATATTTATCACCATATTAATGAGATAGAATAGACATAATATAAAATTATTAGATTTTATGTTACATTTCAAATGACACTTTATATTATTAATATCACACTCCACTAAAATATTGACACGAGTCTTGTCATTTTTAAAAATTGATTTATAAACCAAAAATCGAAACACTCATCAAAGTATAATATTATGTTGTTTTATCTTGCTGGCCCATTGAAAGAACCAACTTCCTTATCAAAGTAACATCAATGAAAGAATCAAATATAATGAAAGACACGGATATAAACAGCACAAAGACAAATCACAATCGAAAGCATCATTTGAAAGCGTGATAACAACGATCCGAATATCAATATATATATAACCTATAGTCTCCTATACATACCAATATACATATATCACCCCTTCTTCACTCTTTTGCGTACTTTAATTCAGCTTCACTCTTCTTCCCTCTCACACACTAAACACACACTACGTTAATTGCAGAAGAAACTTGTACGTTGCGGAAGTAAACTTGTACGTCAATTTTGATTTATTATTATTCATTTATGTTAATTAATTAAATCGACTAAATCTCGGAATTTAATTCAATTATTTATATATTTAATTATGTAATTAATAATGTTCGTTTTGTTGTTTAATCTATGCAATTATTTCTGAATTTTCAGTGCCTCATTTCATATTTTTGGTGTTTGTACTTTGTGGAAGTAAACTTGTACGTCAATTTTGAACTATTATTATTCATTTATGTTAATTAATTAAGTCGACTAAATCTCGAATTTAATTCAATTATTTTTATTTGATTATGTAATTAATAATGTTCGTTTTGTTTGATATCCGCAGCTATTTTTTTTTTGGTGTTTGTACGTTGTGGAAGTAAAGAGGTACGTTAATTCTACTCAATTTTGAAGTATTATTGTTCATTTATGGTAATTAAATCCACTAAATCGCGGAATTTAATTCAATTGTTTTTATGTAATTAATGAAGCTCGTTTGTTGTTTAATCTCGCAGCTATCTCTGAATTTTCAGTATCTCAGTTCATATTTTTGGTGTTTGTACGTTGCGTAAGTATAGAGGTATGTTCATTTGGTGGAAAGTTATGGTTCATTAAGTTTTTTTTGTTTATTAATGGTACATTTTAGGTAATACGTATCATTTCGTCAAAGAAAATTCATTAACGACAATTATATAAGCGTATTTTTTAAATTTAGTTAGTCTATACCAATTTGTTCTAACCAATTTTGGTACAAATACTAATTAGTTGGATTGAATAATTTAATTGCATTTTTTTTGGTTTTTTAAATTGAAGCATCTTAGAATCATATATTTTGGTAATGTGTACCATTTTTACATTGAAATTGAGTAGATATGGAGATTAATGAAAATTAATAAACTGTATTATTAATGAACCGTAGTCGTCCTCGTTCATTCGACTCGATTTTGAACTTGTATTGTTCATTTATGGTTATTAAAATCGACTAAATTGCGGAATTTAATTCAATTATTTATAATTGTGTAGATACTAAATATGTCTTATTGTTGTTTAATCTCAGCAGCTATCCCTGGATTTTTTAAGTCCAGAATTTTGGTGTTTGTACGTTGAGTAAGTAAAGAGGTACTTTTGTTTGACTCATTCTTGAGCTATGATTCTTCATTTATTGTGATTAAATCGACTAGATCTCGGAATTTAATTCGATTATTTTACTGGATTAAGTAATTCATCACTTGTGTGTTGATATTAATGGTAATTAATGTTTGAAGAATGTTCTAGATTTGGGAAGTTTAGCTTTAGACTGATTGAGATTCGAGAGCTTCAAGCTAATCATTTTTCATTTTTCTTAGATATTACATCTCATTCTTTTTAATTGCCTTTTTTTTTCGTTTTTCTGTGTCAAGTGACCATTAATTAATTTTTTAGTCATATTAAGTAGAATAACAAGAAAATTTTAATATGGATATATTTTTAACGACGAATCCATTGACATAAATTTTAATTTTTTTAGAATAAGGAATAAAAAGTAATTGATGATCAAAGCGTGATACGGAAACATCAATTAAAATGAATTGGAGGGAGTATTGTGAAAATACTTTTGAAAATTAACCAATTATCTATTTAGTAAAGCATGGAATAAAAAATAATTAATGTTCAAAGCTTCGACACGAAAATCAAAACTGTCGATTAAAATGAATGTGAATCAATACTGCCTGTTTGTCTGTCTTTATGCGAATGAGTGTCTGCAAACATGTTATGTTGTGACTAATATGTACTTGTATTTGTAATATTCACATGTTTGTAAAAATTAAGGGGTTAAGACTTGACATCTATTGGTCTCTGCTTGTACCTATATGCACATGTAGTATCTAACACATTCTGTATGCGTATGTGGATTTATGTATGCTTATATGCACCGATTTATGTACTAAATCGATTCTGCATCAAAAATATGCAATAATGTAAATAAAATATGAAGATGGGTGACTATATATGCGTCTCCATGTGGACATGGACCAATGACCATGTATTAGTTATGCAAAATTTGAGCATAACCACCCAACTAATTATTTGGAAATGTTCTTTTACACCATAATTTACATTAACTTTCAGAACATATATCATTTGGCCCCTTGAATTTGGCATTTCCTGTATATATACCTAATATTTCTATTTGGCTCCGTTTTAAAAATTATAAGTCCTCCCATGTATGTATGTGTATACTTATTAAAGGCAGATTTGATTGATTTGTAGTTTTTATAATTGTTAGTTGCATTTGGAACACTGTCGTTCAATTGGATGCGTGCAAGGGATTGGGAGACGGTTAGCTTGGGAAGATGGGCCTCAATAGTTGCAGAACTAATGAAAGTGATGATGAGGTGCTCTCTCCAGATTCACCTATAATTGGTGAAGGTGGTAGTAGTGGGGGGAATTCAAGTGGAGGAGCCATTTTGAAGAAAGGGCCGTGGACATCAGCTGAAGATGCAATGTTGGTGGAGTATGTGAAGAAACATGGTGAAGGGAACTGGAATGCTGTTCAGAAGCACTCGGACCTGTCTCGTTGTGGGAAAAGCTGTAGACTGAGGTGGGCAAATCATCTGAGGCCTAACTTGAAGAAAGGGTCTTTTACAGCTGAGGAGGAGCGTCTGATAATTGAGCTCCATGCCAAGATGGGAAACAAATGGGCACGGATGGCTGCACACGTAAGTTTGCTTCTACCGTCTAATTTGTGTCTGCTAAGTGGGGTAAGGGGGTCGGATAGTATACCTGTCTAATTTGCTTCTACTGTGATAACACATGTCTATCATATGTATACATGTCTATCATTCACTTTAAAGATGATATGCTAATGGTAAATTTGTTTAATGTGCGGCTTTAAATGTGCTTTGTTATCTTAAACAGTTACCTGGAAGGACAGATAACGAGATAAAAAATTATTGGAATACACGAATAAAAAGGCGTCATCGTGCTGGTTTGCCCCTTTATCCTCCTGAGTTGTGCGCGCAAGCTTTTCAAGAGAATCAGCAGAACCTTAATGATGATGGGCTCAACACTGAAGATAATGGATTTGATCCTTTACAAACAAACATTTATGGTATACCAGATTTCATGTTTGGCAATACAAGCACCACTCAGCCATTCCTTCCTTACATGCCACCACTTCCAGAATTTTCTCCTGCAAGCCCACTGATGAAAGGTCTCGGTTCTCCTCAACTCTATGGTTTTGTCCCTTCTGTACGTCCTTGCCAGAAGCGTTTTCGAGAACCAGAGCAGCTTTTATCCCAGTATGGTGGTGGCATGCTTTCCCAGTATGATAGGGACCAGGATGATATTTGTAGAAGTAGCAGTTCTCAACTCCATAATATTTGTTTCGCAAACCCTAGTTCTATCACCGAGAACTTGTTTCCCTTCGGTGCAAATCAGGGCCGCCAACCCCTTTCAACTGGCAACTTCTCTGCTTCTAAGCCCATGATTGGTGCTGTGAAGTCGGAGCTCCCTTCACTCCAATATCCAGATACTACTTTAGATGAATGGTCAGCGAACCCTTTCCTTCCCCCACTTGAATCAGTTGATTCATTTATCCAGACTCGTCCTCCAATACCAACCCAGTCAAACTGTCCTTCACCACGGAGCAGTGGTTTACTAGAGGCTCTTGTATACGAGGCAAAAGCATTGACTGGCACCAAAGATCATCCATCGGAGAGAAGTTCAAATTCTTCTGTAGTCACACCTGAGGAGTTGACTGATTGTTCTCCTTTCAAGATGAGTTCTACAGAACATGAAGATTACACTCAATCAAACTCGACTTTTGGTAAATCATCAGCATCTATTTTTAGCGACTGGACTCCTATTAGTGCTAAAAAATGTTTACAAGAAGAAAATCTGTCTCCCGATGGCTTTTCAGGCAAGCAATATTTTCGCTTCTTTTCATATCAAGAATCTCTAACCAACTGTAGATGAATTTCTAATCTGCCAACTACTATAACAATGAGTTTCATTACATCTGTTTGTTATCTTGTGGACTACATAATGATGTTTTTCAATGTTTGTTTTCCTTCCCTTAGACATGTGTTCTCCTTAATGCCATCTTTCGTCCCTGTCCTTAACTCCCGTACTTGCTGCTACTTTTTGGTTTGTTGGCATTGTGAATTTCATTGATATTATCTGCGAGTCTGTTGAAGTTATGTGTTTGCTCATAATGAACTTCCAACATCAACGGGTATCTTAGTCTAAATGTCCGAGATCAACCAATTCAAACTATTTTGCATTTAAATCTCAATGTCTCAAATTTATCGTCCTGTCCTATTTCTTTTTTATGACACCGGTGTGGTAATAGAATGTAAATGTTGCTGCTTGTTTTCTTGGTATTGTCAGATCAAGAATCACATAGCTGCTTCATCCATCACTTTTGTCCAATCGATTTTTGGCTCTTAGTTCACGTAATCTATTAGCTAGCCGATGCATTAACAATTTATATGTGATTTATGCAGGAGGTAATCTGAAATCAGAATCAATGGACTATTCTTGGAATTTCGATGACGGGGAAAAGAAGGAATCGACTGAGGTTAATTATTCAAGACCCGATGCGATACTTGGTTCTTGCTGGCTTGGACACACTACATCTTGCAGCAAAGGACAAGGCATTATAACAGCTGATATAGCAGAACTGCTGGGAGATGATTTAAGCAACGATTTCAGAAACACGGCAACTGGAACTTCCACTCCAGTTAACTGCTTTGGATTTGGTTCTTGCTCGTGGAACACTACACGTTTGTCGAATGTCTGAAGTTTCTTGAATAGTTCTGCTAGTCCGCAGTCTCCTCCAGAAAAATGGTTCCTTCTGATAACACCTCCATTGAAACCTAGATAGAGTTCGTCGTTGTGTGATGCATTCAGAGGGGTGCACTAAGACGCGGATGGTATCGTTTTTCGGTTATCGACATTTCTTTGAATTGCTGATGAATCATGAATGTTCGTGATATGTGTACAAGGTAGATGGTTCACATATCACATATCTCAGATTGTATGACAAATTTTATTGATATGTATTTTTAATGAGTGGAATACATTTCGGCATGACTTATTCCAATGTTAAAGATGTTTGTAAGACAATATGAGCACTTATAACATCCAATTAGTTGTTGATGAATTGTAATGCTCATGTAAGATTCTTGTTCAGTTGGTTTCCATCATTATTCTAAGGATTGTCATATTGATTTAGCAAAACATTCAAATTTGTTTATTAAAACTATTGTAGGAAAAATATTTCAATATGAGAGATTCCACACGAGTATGGTCCAACGATTTTGAAAAGACTACTACCTAAGCAATGAAAAAGAGAAAAGACGGATAAGATGCGGACCCCATTTCTCCGATAATTAAAGAGCTTGTTTCCGAATTGATCCCAAAAACAAAGTGCAAAATAAGGAGGTTGTTTCCGAATTGATCCAAAAATGGAGTGCAAAAAGATGTTACTTCAACACGAGATACCACTAGAAATCTTGATAAGAGTAACATGTTGAGATAAGTTACATAGCCAATACCCAAAATAGTGATTCAAGACCAAACAACAGGCCAAAATAGCATATCCGCTGGGAAATGCCAAGTTCAATGCCCTAAGACGTCGACATCAGTTTATCTTCGCTCTTGAAAAGTCCATCTCCGGATGCTGCATGTAGTAGAGCCGAACATTGTAAGTAACTGGGCATACAGAGTCTATCGTGGGTAAAAAATGTGGAGATAATGAGAGTGGCAAATTTCACCACATGAATTTCTTTTGACAATATCTCCTTCTTTCTGCATTTCATCACTTGATGGAAGCCCCATAGACTTCTGGCGCTGATCAAACTGCATGTAGTATATATTCGTCAGATAAAAAAAGAAGCGGAAATATGCTATGAAATATGAATGCAAGCGCCTTGACTACCATCACCATCTTTTCGACATATTTACAAATGGTATTAAGAAGTATAAGTATCCCTACCATCATCTTTTCGACAGTAGATCGTGTCTCTGGGTCCAAATCGGACAATTTGCTGTTTTCAGGTTCTACTTTCTGAGTATCGATTTCGGGGTCACCCTTGACCAAGTACTTCCACCATTCCATCTGGTCATGCTTAGTAAGAAGTAGGGAAATAGATTTTTGATCCTCTGCGAGAAATAGTGGACTCGGTAAGCTGGTTGAATTTTGATTCTAAATTCAGTTTCTATAAAGACAAAAAGTTTGCATGCATGCAAAGTATAACAACCAAAAAATACAAGATTCCTTTAGAAATTCTAGTAAGAAGCCTAACAGCTCAAGTAAGACTCCAAACATGGCTAATCGAACAAATGAAGATACAGGTATATGAAAGGCGCATGCAAAGCACAGGAGGTCGATATCACAAGGCCAAAACACAAAATGCCTACCCAAGCTCCAAAAGCAATCATCCACTTTGATAGGCTTGTATAATTCACCCTGTAAGGAGATGAAAGCAATAAATCATCTTCCAAACCAATGTGAAAGTATATCAAATAATAAATTGAAACTGAAATAAGGTAACTTCAGTGTAATCGAAGAAAAAGAATGACAGGTGCCATACTTACATCAATTATAGGAGGCTGACCCTTGATTCCAACTTTAAGATGATTCTTCTTTATGTCGCACACAATAAACCTCGATTTGGTGCCTGGAGGCACTGGTACATTGACAGTCACCTCTTGCAGGGATTGAACCCACGAGTAATTATCCATATCAAGCCCGTTACCATTGTTAGGAGCTGTAAAAAATAGCAGATCAAATTTGAGGTTACACTGAGTATTGACTCTGAATCTACAAACAAGTCGACAGATTTGAAATCCATCCACACTGCATCAGCAAATCAATCTCAGGGAGGGACAACACCAGTTATTTTGGTTAGTTAAAATTGCCTCGTGCTTCATTAACTCACCCAACACTTCAATTGTCAAATTTACTCGCCTTATTGAGCATAAAAAACTTGAGAGATCAACATATACTACCCCCATCGCAACAATATACTCTGGCTTGATTTTCAATGGTTAAAAGTAACAAACTTCTCTGCTTTAATGTACACACATAACTTTCATTTGAACCAAAGTTATCATGTTAATAGTAAATCGCATTAAAAATACCATAACTTTGATCAAATCCAAAGTGGTAGCTTAAAAATCCTATCCTTTCACTTATTCTTCACCAAATATCATACAACATATACAAAAAAAAAAATTCAACCCCAAAAGGTCAACACCAACCAAATAATTAAAATTCGAACATTATAAAAAATGTACCTTTAATCCTAAAATCTCCTTTTTTATACTTTTTTCACCAAATATCATCCAAACATACACACAAATATTAAATTCAAAACCCAACATCCACAAACATTAAACATTATAGCTTAAGCAATTAATTCAAACTCAAACATCATTAAAAAAAACTTACCTTTAAGGCTAAAATCTCCTTTTTTATACTTTTTCACCAAATATTATCCGTAAACTGATTAATTGATTTTGAATTACACCTTAGGCAATTAATTCAAAACCAAACATAATAAAAAAAATGTACCTTTAAGCCCTTTCTTCTCCTCCTCTTCTTCCTCCTTCACCTCCTTCAATTTCTCTGTTTTCGTCGTTTTCGCTTCACTTTTCCCATTTCCTTCACCACCTTTAACCTCATTTTTCTCCTTCTCCATATTCTTTATCTCCTCCTTTTTCTTCAATTCAATTTGAGCAGCATCAATTTTATCCTTGACTTTTTTAACCACCGCGTTGACTTCATTCACTACAGTATAATTCTTGAACAGATCAGTCTCCGCCGCAGCAAACTCCAGCGCCGCCTCGATAAACGATAATGGGTTCGATACATTCAGCTCCGCCGTGAACTGCTTCTTCACCGCCGCCGGAGGAGGTGGAGATGGCGGCGGCGGCGCCTCTTCCTCTACGTAATCGGAGAGAATAGCCATAATTAGGGTTGACTTTTTTAGGGGTTTTGGTTGAGAAAATTGGGGAAATTGAAAATAGAGGAGTTTATATAAAGGATAGGCTTATTTTCATATATGCCCCGAACTATTATTAATATTTCCAAATCGCTTCAACTTTTTCTCTCGCTTTTCAAATTATCCTCCGAACTAACTAGCGCTAAGATTGTCCTCGAAACACTATCATTTCGCGTTAACCTCGACTAGAAATTTTGACAATTAACAACATGGAACACAATGCAAATTTGGAATAACATTAACAATTAGATATTGGGCAAATTTTAAATAATTAAAGTTACAGGTCTATTTTAATAAAGGCTAAATTTCATTCTGGCACCTGAACTACTTTCATCATTTCAAATAGGCACCTAAAGTTTTCAACCTTTCAAATAAGACCTGAGAGTAATTTTATCAATTAACTTTGAAAACGCTTTTACCGTAAACATAAAAGGCAAAATGTACATTTTAAATATATTAGACTTTATGGGTAATTTTTAACAAATACTTAATTGGGTCAAATATTTAATACATCAATTTTGGCTGCACTAAAAAATCAACAAAACATCATCTTCTCGACCTACACCCCATCCCCACCCTACCATTCGGTATACCTATGAGCATTGCCCATATCTTTTCCAAAAACCCAAATCATTAAGAGATTGTGATTCAGCAAGTTAGCAGGCCGATGCCCAAATACATAACTCCCCGCAAATTTAGGTTGTACAAAATTATTAGAAATGGTAGAAACATTTGCACATAAAGCATACAAAAAACTATGCATACATGCGTAATAAGGCATTACAAATTCACTCCTTGAAATGAACTTAAACATGCTCAAAGTTCCATTTTCACAATCTCATTCATGCTATTCAGATGTATAATTTCAAAGCCAACAAAGTTACCGGATGTAATCTAAAGGAGTTCTCAAGAACAAGGGACTAGAAGATGTAAGGTTAATTAATTGATGAAGGTCATGCTACATTAGCATATTCTACTTGCAACAAACGATTCCTTTAGGGACATCAAACATGGATAAAATTGGAGACGTTTGACACGGACCTGTGGTGCAATGACCTACAAGTAGTTAAATTTCACCAAGGCCGAAGCATAATTTCCAAGTCATTCGAAAATAGAATATCAAGTCACAACCAAATGACGACGAAATTAGGGAAATCAATTGCTTGTAGGTGGGGCGTAAAGCAAGTAGAGGTGTCAAGACGCATATTTTATTTAATTTTTTAATTACTATTAAAATTAATTAATGTATTAAATATCAATTAATTAAGTGTTTGTTATTTAAAACACTCATAAAGTGTAATATATATTTTAAAATGTTTGTTTTGCCCTTATGTTTATCTCGTTATAGTAGAGTTCAGAGCCAAAAAATATTTTCAAAAGTTCAAAAGCCAAAATCCCTCCCCAGCTTATTTGAAAGGTTGAAAACTTGCAAGCCTATTCGAACGATGAAAGTAGTTTAGGTTCCAGAATGAAATTTAGCCAAATTATTTTTTAAAAAATGAAAATCCTTGCCCTTAGGCGCCCAACCTCGTTCCCATCCTCAAAATTTGCCGAAATATCTAATTCTTAATGTTATTCCAAATTTGTCCTTGTGTTGCTTGTTTTTAATTGTCAAAATTTTTGGTCGGGGGCAACTTGAAATGATAGTATTAGTTCGCGCAACTAAAATGACATAGCTTCGTGTGATAATTTGAAAGATAGAAAGTTCGGTGGATAATTAAAGATGTAGTGTCTATGGGGCAATTTGAAATATTAACAATAATTCAGGAGGCTATATGAAATTAAGCCTAAGGGATATGATGATTCTAGATGATTCAAGATTGTGTTTCGCAATCGATCCGTCTCAATTTAACACTGGACATTCAAATTTCAAAAAATATTATTCGTATGTTTGTTCTAATTAAGCTTGCATGATGGAAAATAAAAGATACTAAAAGTACACATGTAAACGTAACGATAATTAATCGAAACCATATGTCTCGTAAGAAAAAGTAGTAAAAAATTTGTAAACGTAGAAGTACGATTTATATGCTAGAATGATAAATATTTTGAAATAAAAAAGTAGGCTAAAACGACAAATAAAAAAAAACGATATGGGTATTTCTTTTAGGGATAATGGCAAGTTAAATAAGGCATGTTTCAAGACATTCGTCATTCGTTCACATTGTTTCATTTTAATTCACATGTTCATATATTATCGGTCTAATCAATGGATCTAATCATAGATGTATATGATTAGAATTCGAGTTAGCGTTTCTAATCATAATCGGTCCGATTTAATTTCAACTTAAAATTAATCATAAATATCAACTTAAAATTTAGCTCAATTTAGACCGAAACTGGCCTCGGCTCTCGATTCACTGAGATCTCGAGCAATTGTGATCGAGCTCCGATATACCAGAGCATCAAACCCTACTCCTATAGATCACCTAATCCCTAATCTATTTAAAACTTTTTTGCAAATTCAAAAACTATTTTGGAACAAATTAAAGGTAATAATATTTATACAAATTCAATTTTTTGTTCAGAATACTAAATTTCTTTAATTTAATCAGTTAAAATTAAGTTATAGGACATTAATTTGGGGACAAATTACCCTTTTTTTTCAGGTGCAAATGTTCAAGAACACTTTCCAATCAGGGTTTCTTTCAATCCTATACAGCCTTGGGTATGTTTCATTACATTTAATTATTATTTTTTTATTACCAATTATACTACCTGTGTTTAAAAATATTGTGTAGTTTTGTTTTCAATTTTGATGTTTGGATTTTTATATTATGAACTACAGTAAATTTTTTGTGTATGGTGTATAATATTTAGTGAAAATGTATCAAAAGATGGTATTTTTTATCCTAATTTACTATTAACGTGATAATTTGATTATGGTGTAAAATATTTAGTGAAAATATATCAAAAGATTGTATTTTTATCCTAATTTACTATTAACATGATAATTTTGATTATGGTGTAAAATATTTAGTGCAAATATATCAAAAGATTGTACTTTTATACTTATTTACTATTAACATGATAATTTTGATTTAATGTATGAACTAATCTAGGCTGTAAAGTTTGTTAATTTTGACGATTGAAAATCAAAATTGAATCCTTTTTTAGATAGAGGTTCTATTTTTTAACTATTGTTCTCAGCCCTTTAAACTTTGTATTGGATGATTTTCGGTTATTTGATACTTGCTTTATTTTGTATCAGGAGTAAGCCTTTGCAGATATGGGACAAAGAAGGTAAGTTGAATCAGTGTTGTTTTTGTGATATTGTTGGTCTTTCATGTTCGTTATCTCGAAGTAGATAGAAACACTATTTCTATCCCAAAAAGATTGTCGAGTTTTAGTATATGTTGTAATATACTGGGAAAATATATCAAAAGATGGTATTATCAACATAAATTTATATTAATACGAAAGTTTTCATTCAAATCAATGTTGTGCGTCTATTTATGCTGCAAAGTTTGTTGTTTTGTACTTAAAGATTATAACTTCACGATCTTTTTAATTAGAGGGAGTATCTTGTTTCTTGTTATTAGATTATTATCATGCTCTTAGTATCATTGTGTTGTGGGAGTGTTGCTAGCTACATATTTTATACCCATTTGTTTCATAGTCTAACTTAGTGAATATTGTTAGTGTTGATCTTTGTGTTTGTTTTGTTGTTATTAGCTCTTCAAAGAGTTCCATTTCAATAATGCTGAGATGACAAGCTTACTATTGTTGGTAGTTGTTTGTTTACTTTTGTACTTCGTTTCTTTGCAGTTGAAGATGGTCATGTGAAACGGCTACAAGATGATGACATACAGTCGAATGTCTTAGAAATAGTTGGTACAAATGTGCAGTCAACATATATCACTGTCCATTAATCTAAACGCACTTGGCATAAAATTGCCTTTCCTTGTTATGATTGTGAAGAATGTGAAGAAGTTCTTTACATTTGAGATCCAAGTGCTGGATGATAAAAATGTTCGGAGACGGTTCCGACCTTCTAATTATCAAGTGTGTAAGTCTTGCCCAAGATTTTTATACATGATTATCAGACTATTATAGACATTTCTTATATATATAACTCTATTCTATTTAGATAGTGTTATCTCATGATTAGTAACTAACTATCATGTGAATAACTGGGATTTTGTATCCTTGTATTGTTATCACAACTGTTTATAAAGTTTAGTCTTGGATGCACTAGTGAGTCGTTATGAACTATGAAGGTTATATTCAGTGAAGAACATCGGAAAAATGGAGAACTTCAAGAAAGTATTGGGCCGTGTCTCTACTTTCGTATTGATTGGTTGCGAACTAACATGTTTAACTTATACGTTTTAGGCTGTCACACGTGTGAAACCATATATATGCACCATGCCCCTAAGGTTGGATGAGGGATGGAACCAAATTCAGTTGAATCTTTCTGATCTTACAAGAAGAGCATATGGAACCAATTATGCAGAGACCTTGCGGGTTCAGGTTCATGCCAATTGCCGTCTTAGACGCATATACTTCTCAGACCGCTTGTATTCCGAGGAAGAACTTCCACCAGAGTTCAAATTATACCTACCAATGCAGGTTGGCCAAATGTTATCCTTTTACTCATCCTATTACAATTTTCTCCTTGAGACGTTCGCCTCTTTTTTGAAATATGTTCTGGAGCTCACTTATGATACTTCTTGTTTGTAGAAGGCTTGAGTTGTTCTGTTGAAAAGAACGCCTAGCTCTGGGTCATATGCATCGTCCATGACGTTCACTCGAGTTTAAGCCATATTTGCACTGGACTTATGTCGTGTTCACCATAGATTTCGTTCTATTGTTATCGATAACATGAAGAATGTATTGGAGTTTGGTTTATGTAAATCATACATGCTAATGTTGGTGGGACTTTTGTAAACAATTTATATTGTGTGGACAAGGAACATTTCTTGTTTATTTTTCTTGCAATTTCAGAGTCGTACACCAGTGATCACTGATTAGTGCTATACTGTGAAATAGTAGTGTACCAACATTGCTCTGAGTTCAAAGTGGTGACCAATGTTTAATCATAAAGGTTAGAATTCGAGATTTGTGAGTAATATTTCGTGGCCACTAATAGGGTGCTATTAATTACTAAGAGTTTGACAATGTTTAAAGTATTTCTTAAAAAATTGGTTTGAATTTAGATTCCGTCAGAATGTCTCAAAGGCCACTAATAAGCTTCCATTCTACTAATATGACCCAGTGCTTTTGTATGCAATTAAAAGTTTTTTTTTATAGATATCATCCAAAAGAGAAATAGTTACATGGATAGTTGTTCGTCCGTCCTTGGGTTTACATTGTCAACATGACAATCATTCATGGAATTATAAAACGAGTATTACTAAAAGTTTTGCAAAAACTAACTCATGACAAGCAGAATAAATTGTCAAAACATCCAATGTCTATAGGGCGCTCATAAAATGCTCATTTTTTATGTTATCCATTCTGCTTCCAAGTTCTTCCATTCTTGGGAATTCCTAATAGTAGTGAGGTGTTTATGCCCAATTTGCGTAAAGAAACCATCAATAACAATAGCAATTATATCATAGTCGGTTGGGGTAATCATAAAAAATCCTATAAAAATAGCTTCAGCAAATGTCTTAGGAGCAGGAGACTTCTTGTCTTCCAACCAATTGAAATGCTGATCTTGGCCATTAGAAGTTTTGTTGTTGATGAATAATATGGATCCCAATATTGTTTTGGTTTGTCGAGAACTTGATAGAGATCACCCAGCTTCCTGTTGATTCACTTATGTCATTCGAAATTCCAATACAAAGGTATGTGATTTGTTGTTGGGTGGTGTTTTGATGGGAGAATTTACAAAGAAAACGACAACAATTAATAAGAGGGTAACATTATATGGGTTGCTAGAACCTTTGGTATGAGAATTAATATTTTGTGGTACTTTGCTTTTGATTGTGATGTATTTTCCATTTTGTAGCCATACTCCAGCCCTGCAAAATTTATAATGCCAACGACTTTAATTCTATCCAAATTAAACATAGAACCGCAGTAATATCGCTCCTACGGAGCCGTATGCTCCAAATCAAACTTCCAACTTTAAGAACATTCAATTTATCATATGTGGAAGTTTCCGGCTTTAGAATTCAAGGAGTGCTAATATCATAGATATTGTTCAAGGTGCTACCAACGGTGTTGTAGGTTCCGAACCAAAGGTTGTTAATGGCTGGGCAATTTAGAAGAAGATGAGACAAGTCTTCTTTAATGGAGTTACAACAACATCAATTGGTGTTTAAAAATTTGGTGGTCCTTTTTTTTTTAAGGTTGTCTTTAGTTGGAAGTCGACTTTCCAAATAAAGACTTTAACTTTTTGTGGAAATGAAAGTTTCCATAGCTTCTTTCCAAACCTTTTGGGCATAGTACCATAAGCATGGTTGGTTTTTGTGTAGTGCAACTGTGTTTGTGGTTAAATTTATAGTAAATGTCTCTGGTACAAATCTTTGGGTTTAAACTAAATCCTCAGATTTTCAATTCTGACAACTGATTTTAAGGATTTCAAGACCATCTTTGTCGGAATATTTTAATAAAACAATGTTCCAAGAAGCAATTAATAGTAAGTTGGGAGAACTGTGCTGATACGAGGTATTTTATCGCTTATAGTAACGCTTAAGCATCCCAAAAAGAACATCTGCCGGGATCATCCCAAATATTAATGGATTTTCCGGAGTTTATTTTCCAAACCAAGTTTTCATTAAATTTTGAGAGATCATGTTGAAGACTTTTCCAGACCCAAGATGCGTTAGGTTTTGAATTTGCTTCTAGAGGTGATGAAATAGGATAATATTTTGGTTTTGGGGATTTATTTGTAGGTAAATTTGGATATTGAAATAACCTACACCCATTTTTAGCAAGAAGTGCAAGATTAAAATGATGTAGGTATTTGAAACCTAAACCCCATCTTTCATATCGAAATGAAGGAATTCCTAATTAATCCAATGAATCCGGTCCGGATGAGCTCCCCCCAAAGAAAATTAGCAAATATCTTATCAATATCATGAAGAGTGGAAAGAGGAAATTTGTACAGACCCATATGGTATACTAGAGTGGATTGGAGAATAGATTTAATAAGAGTTGATCTACCGGCAAAGTTAAGGAATTTGCATTGCCAAAATAAAATTTTCCTTTTAACTTTATCAATAATGTTAAGAAAAAATTATTTCCTATTAGTGGAGATGTCAATAGGAATTCCTAAATAAGTTTCAAGAGAGGAGGATTCATTGATTTTGAGAGTAGAAATTGTGTTGGACTTATTATTAGATGGAGTACCAGGGCTAAAAAAGATATTTAATTTATTATAGTTAATGATCTGGCCTGAGTCTGCACAATAAGTCGATAGAATAGAAACAAATTCATTAAGACTTTTATTATTCAGATGTAAAAAGAAAAAATTATTATTTGCAAAAAGTAGATGAGTGAGAGGATTTCTAGTAATGGATACCCGTTTAATGTTATCAAGAGTTTGAGCCATAGAAAGGGAGGCAGATAATGCTTCAGTACAAATGGAAAAAAGAATAGGAGAAAGAGGATCTCCTTGTCTAAGGCCACAATTATGATTAAATACATTAGTGGTACGACCATTGACAAGAATATAATATTGGAGTGTGAAAATACAATTATAGATGATTTTGATCCAGTGATCCGGGAAAGCAAGTTTTTTGAGAACTTTAATAAGAAAATCCCATTGAATTCTATCAAACGCCTTGCTCATATCAATTTTAATTGCAGCAAGTCCATTTTTTTTACATTTTGAAGTTCTAATGTGATGTGTTATTTCTTGAGCAAGGATTATATTATCATGGATAAGTTGACCATTTATGAATCCATTTTGATAAGGTGATAAAAGAGAATTGAGGCGAGGCTCGAGTCTATTTTCTAGAGTTTTAGAAGCAATATTATAAATAGTGTTGCAGAGACTTATGGGTCTAAAATCAAAAAAATTTATAGGATTGTCAATTTTGGGAATAAGAGTGATAAATGTATTACTATATTCTTTGAGAAAAATTCCATTGTTAAGAAATGCGAGAATAGAGGTAATGATATTATCCCCATAAGATTTCAATTTTTTTGAAAGAATTCAGTTGAGAACCCATCAGGTCCACAAAATTTATGAGGATGCATTTGAAAGAGAACCGACTTAACTTCTAAGGGTATAAAAGGTTGATTGAGGTCAAAAAGTTGAATATCGGTGAACTTGGAGGATATGTTATTAATAGAGGCATACTCAATTGATTCTGAAGTTGTAAAGGGAATAGGAGTGTAAAAAGTGGAAAAATAGGAAAAATAATAATTTAGAATATCATTTTCAATAGTGAGAAGGTTGCTACCTTCATCATTAATTTCAAAAATAGAGTTTATTTTTGTTTTATGTTTGACATAAGAATAATAGGATTTCGTGTTCAAGTCACCACTTTCTATTCTAATCAGTTTGGACCTTTGAAGCTAATATTGTTCCTCTGCAGCCCGTAATAAATCAAGTTGGGCTCTTGGATTCCAAAAGAATATTGTTGTAATACTGATGTCTGTTTTGAGGTTAATATCAAGCAAATATTAGGTTATCCGTTATACAAAATTTGTAAATTTACATGTATACATGTTTTGTGAATGTATTTTATTGAGTTAGATAATTACCAAATTATTTTTGAGTACCAAACAATATTTCATACTGGTCACGAGTTAATTACGCAGATCAAACAAATCTAAAACGAATAAGATTTCAGACAACATCGAACATTTAATTGACACTTATCCGGCTGAGAACCGAAGCCCAACATTGTTCTATAGCTCACATGTGTTATACACACATCCAAATACTGTTTATTAAAGTAACGACTATTTTACTTCTCTATTTTTAAGGTAATAATCAAGCTACATTCAAGCACAAATACATTTCAATATTAAAAATACTATTTATTTGTGTGTATAGTGTTGCGCACTTCGGTTCGAAAAACACTATACGCACACCACTTCAGTTCCCATAGGCTGCTGTAGCCACCATTACCCTACCCCCACCCACGCCACCATTACCGTACCCCCACCCACGCCACCAAAATGCTGAGAACCCTCATATCTCCCTCCACCACCCTACCTCCACCACTCCTCCACCACCTCCTGACCCTCCTAACCCAATCAAGAACCATGTCCCAATCCACCTCCATCCCAAGAAACCAACTAAGAATCCGTGATCACTCCTTCGATGACTACATGGAAGTAGAAAAAAAAATCCGCAAAGTCCACAAATTTCAAGACCTCATTTTGACACAACCCAACTCTTCACTTTCCATTTCAAGACTTGACAACTTTGCTACACGTTTAGGGTTCAAACAATTTGAAGCTGGTCAATTTATCCTCAAATTTCCACATGTTTTTGAGATTTTTGAGCACCCAGTTCAAAGAATTCTTTATTGTAGGCTTACTAGGAGAGCACTTGAACAAATAAGTCAAGAAAAAAGTGCCCTTTTGGCTCAATTGCCTCAAAGTGTTGTTAGGCTTAGGAAATTAGTTATGCTTTCGAATACTGGGCGTTTGAGGTTGGAACATGTGAGGATTGCTAGGAGGGAGTTTGGGTTGCCTGATGATTTCGATGTTTCTGTTGTTTTGAAGTACCCCGAGTTTTTTAGGTTGTTTGATGGGAAGGAGAGTAGGGATAAGTATATTGAGCTTGTGGAGAAGGACCCGGGTTTGGCTGTTTGTGCTATTGAGGGGGCGAGGGAGAGGGAGTATAGGGAGAAGGGTGTCGATGCTGAGGATGTGAGGTTTTCGTTTATTGTGAATTTCCCGCCCGGGTTTAAGATTGGGAAGTATTATAAGATTGCTGTTTGGAAGTGGCAGAGGATGCCTTATTGGTCGCCTTATGAGGATGTCTCGGGGTTTGATTTGAGGTCGCTTGAGGCACAGAGGAGGATGGAGAAGAGGGCTATTGCGATGATACATGAGTTATTGTCGTTGACTGTGGAAAAGAAGATTACTTTGGAGAGAATCGCGCATTTTAGGATGGCGATGAATTTGCCTAGTAAGTTGAAGGACTTCCTCCTTCAGCATCAGGGGATTTTTTATATATCGACTAGGGGAAACCATGGGAAGCTGCATACAGTGTTTCTTAGGGAGGCGTATAAGAAGGGAGAGCTAGTTGAGCCGAATGATTTGTATTTGGCTAGGAGAAAGCTAGCGGATTTGGTACTCATGAGTCCAAGAAAAGCGAAGATGAATACAGAATTGGTTAATTATAGAAGGGAAGGGGAACGGGATAGAAATAGGTACGGGGGACATGGCTACACAGATGAAGAATATGTCGATCATATAACTGACGATACAAGTAGACAAGGCCGAGACGCTAGAGAATATTCGAACTCTGATTTAGACGATGGTTCTGAGTTGGATTACACAGACAATGATAGTAAGTGCCAAGAGTCTATTGTTGAGACTCGAGAATAGTCACGTTTGTCTTACTTCCGAGCTCCATCTGCATACACGTTATCGTGACTTGAAGTTTCGGAGGGTGTGCATTGTTGGTTGATGGTCAGTTAACTCAAGAATAATGAAGTAGCAATCTTCACAGAAAAACCTGTAGTATTCGCCGGAAAAGTCCATATATGGAACCCGGAAGGCAATGTTTCGAAAAAGGTTTCCTCTGTGAAATTGCCACCCTAATAGAAAGGAGATGTATCATCTTGAGGAGATAGTGATCATATACTTAGTTTTGATCCCTTTAATAGAATTACTTAAATCTGGTTGCAGGATCACCTAGGATTATCAGTTTTCTGATTTTGTAGTTTGTCTTCTTAATTGCCCTCTTGGCTTGATTCTGCAAGCAGTCTATATTATTTGTTGTTAAACTATAGACACACATATGTAACTTGTACTAGCAATGAGCCCTCAGATTGTGTAGACATTCCATATGCTCGTTTCAATATTTTGTTAAAAAAATATGTTCTGTAACATTTGTGGACTGGTTGACAATTGTAGTTGAAGGCTTGAAGCTAATTACATCATATCCTGATGACTTTGAATACGTTGCTACTAAGTAGGGTAAGGGTGGTTCATTTTATTTTGTTTTGAAGTAAATTTTAAATAAAGAAAATGCAGGTCGGTTTTAATTATATCCAAATATCGTTTTTCACGTTTTTTATTTGAAACGAAGCACCATTTTCCACGTTGAGTAGATGTTAACGAACCAAACTAAATACTCCTTCAACGTTTTGTTTTTTCTATGTTAATCTTTGATCATCAATTTTTATTATTCTTAAAAATATTATATAATATCATTAAATTTATTTTTAAATTTATAGACTGCAAATGATGCATTCATGCATTGTAGAAAAGAAGTACCTGTTGTGATAGAGACAGTTACAATAGCATACCAACATTACCACTCACCATGTCTTTCCCACCACCTTCCAATTGTTAGGTAATATAGTAAATTCAGGAGTCAAATCTCAAACTATTGTGGAAACTCTAGTGCTCAACCAATCATAAAAAAATTATTCCAAAACAAATGTTACATTTGTAACAGTAAAAAGGTAAAATAAAACTAAAGAAAAAAGAGCCAAAGCAGGAAAAAGCCATATGTCTCTCTTTATACTACTATTTTACTTTCCTTTGTCCCAAATAAAATGCAAAATTAAAGAAACATCTCATTTTTAATTTGTTTAATTATAATTTGAAGACTTATCCAAATAAATTTGTAATAATAGTAAAAAGGTAAAATCAAACAAAAGAAAAAAGAACCAAAACAGGAAAAAAAGAAGAAGCCATATGGCTATCTTTATACCACTATTTTGCTTTCATTTGTCCCAAAATAAAAGAAACATCCTAATTTTTTATTTGTTTACTTATTATTGATTATTTGTCCAAATAAATGTGTAATAATAATAGTAAAAAGGTAAAATAAAACTAAAGAAATAAAGCCATATGTCTCTCTTTATACCACTATTTTGCTTTCATTTGTCCCAAAATAAAAGGCAAAATTAAAGAAACGTCCTCGTTTTTATTTTATTATTATTATTTGAAAAATTTATCCAAACAACCTTTTGAACCAGAGACAAGAAACAACCCAAACTGTACATCATTTTCAGCAAACCAACAATAAGACAAGAACAAAAGCACCTGTTTTGTTGTTTCTTAGTTTAAGATTTTTTGTTGTTTTTTTCATTGGTGTTTACGTCATCAATTGTAAAGCTCAAATCTTTGTAGTAAAATCCAAAACCCCTTTTGACAAAATCACAAAAAAGCTCACCTTTTTCATGTTATCATTGCATTTTTCCTAAGGGTCAGAAAATATTTGTAGTATTCAGCATTGTGTTTGATATATTGCAACAAAAAAATTCGTGGGGTCATTTTTTTGTGTTGTTGCATATCAAGAAATGGTTGTTTTGATGATATTATTGGAGTTTGCATTATGGTACAAAAAAAAATTGATCTTGGTTAAAAAGAATTGATATTATTGAAGTTTGCATTAATGGTACAAAAAAAAATGATCTTGGTTAAAAAAATTGATAATATTGAAGTTTGCATTAATGGTAGAAAAAAAAATTGATATTGGTTAAGAAAAGGAGAAAAGGGTGGGATTTTTTTGATGAGAAAGGAAGTTGGGGGGTGAAATGAGCAAGGAATTGAGTGGAATTCTGAAGGTTTTTGGAAACGTGAGAAAATCAAAAGTACTATTGAAGAAGAAAAAAGGGAATAAAATATTTGCACCTATGTCTGTTGCACATGTTGATGATGATGATCTTCATAAAAATGTGGAGGTCTATAATATAGAGAAGGTGTTTCAAAATGGTGATATGTATACAGGTCAATGGGGTGATGGATTACCTAATGGAAATGGGAAATATTTGTGGAATGATGGTTGTATGTATGTTGGTGATTGGGAGAATGGGAAGAAAAATGGTAGAGGGAAGTTTAGTTGGCCTTCTGGTGCCACATATGAAGGTCAATTCAAGAATGGTTATATGGATGGTGAGGGTATTTATATCGGTCCGTCCAATGATACTTATAAGGGGTCTTGGGTGTATAATATGAAGCAGGGGAAAGGGACTATGAGTTATGAAAATGGTGATCATTATGCGGGGGAATGGCGTCGTGGAAGGCCGAGTGGGCAGGGAAGGTATTTATGGCAGAATGGGAATCAGTATATTGGACAATGGAGGCATAGGAAGATGCACGGAAATGGGACGATGATGTGGTCTAATGGGAACAGGTTTGATGGATGTTGGGAGGATGGTTTGCCTAAAGGAAATGGTACATTTAGATGGGCAGATGGGAGTTTTTATGTAGGTGTTTGGACTAGGAATCCTAAGGAGCATACTGGGACTTATTATCCTTCTGATTCACAAAGTGGCGATTTTGATTGGGATCCTCAGGAGCTATATGATGTTCATTTGGTTGATTGTAAGGTTAGTCGAATTGGAAGGATAAGGACGTATCCCTCGGAGAAGATTATTATCTGGCATTCTGAAGGGGAGGACCAGAATCAAGAAATGGATAGAACTCCAAAGGCAAATGATGGAGAGTTTCTGAGATCACCGAAGAATGAGAGGGTGAGGATTGGAGGGGGACTGAGTATCGATTCTGAATCCGATTTAGGCTCTGATGGTACTCATGGTTTTTTACCACCTGTAGCTGTAAGGAGGGGAGATGAGGAGGATGAAATTCACTCTTATAGTAACACAGGTACACCAAAGGAATCCAGACTGCATCAAGTAATCATAAAGCCACCAAAAAGGCAAGGAATGACTATTTCAAAAGGGCATAAGAATTATGAACTTATGCTTAATTTGCAGCTTGGAATCAGGTACATATTCATATGATAAGTTTCTATGTTGATTGAAAACTTCCTTTTATGTAAAATAGTCTTTTACTTGGTTCTAGTATAGAATCCTTGGATCCATTTTAGTATTATTATCATTTAATTTCAGAAGTTCTTGTAATATATTGATAAAATCATGTGATCATCATGATGCTAGTTTCTGTTATGTTACGTTTCGATCATTTATGGAGGTTCTCTTTTAGATCAATATTTGTTTGTTGGTTGCATATTTCACTATATGTAGCTTACTCATGGTGGAATTGCTCAGGCATTCGGTAGGAAGGCCTGCTCCAGCTTCTACACTGGATTTAAGATCTACGGCTTTTAACACGAGGGATAAGTTATGGACCAAATTTCCTCCAGAGGGATCTAAACACACTCCTCCTCATCACTCGTGTGAATTCAAATGGAAGGACTACTGCCCATTGGTTTTCAGGTCTGAACATTGAATTTAATAGCAATTTATGTCTTACAAAGATGTCATATGTATTTATGCTTTTGATATATACCTCATCGAATACCCTAAACATTTTCAGGACACTGAGGAAATTATTTAAGGTGGATCCAGCAGATTACATGATATCCATATGTGGAGACGATGCCTTAAGAGAGCTTTCTTCTCCTGGAAAAAGTGGAAGCTTCTTTTACTTGACCGATGATGACAGATACATGATAAAGACGATGAAGAAGTCGGAAGTAAAAGTGAGCATCTTTCTTCATTTTTTACTTGTAGCTCTATACTCGAAATGTATGAGATCATGATCCTCATAAATACATGCAAAGTTGCAAGTTTGTTTTCAATTTGCTATGTTTCTTTAACTTGTATTCTTATTGATCGAAACATTTCAGGTGCTACTGAGAATGCTGCCGGATTACTACAAGCATCTCCGAACATTTGAGAATAGTCTAGTTACCAAGTTTTATGGTCTTCATTGTGTCAAGATGACTGGGCCTACCCAAAAGAAGGTAACGTTGAAGAAACTGGCAACTTCTATTCATGACTAAATAATTAAGATCTTTGAATTTGATATTGAATTGTTGAGCAGGTGAGGTTTGTCATAATGGGGAATCTCTTTTGCTCTGGTGTTAGCATCCATAGGCGTTTTGACCTGAAAGGTTCTTCCCTTGGTCGCTTGACGGACAAACCTGAATCTCAAATTGATTCAACCACAATTCTCAAGGACCTCGATCTCAACTACATATTTAGACTGCAAAAAAGTTTGTTTCAAGAATTCTGCAGGTAATTCTTTCTTACCTTTCACTATAATTATCATAGTGTAAAGATATTTAAAATCTCGCTGTCCATGAAACCAATAAAATTAATATATGCCCTCGCTTTCCTTACAATAGGGGACTGGTTCAGCATTCGTAAGTTGCCAGCATAATTTTGTCATACATACATACAGATGGAATTTGTTACGTCCAATGAAAAATATGTGTTTTATTGGAGGTTGTAAGAAACATTCACCAACATAAACTATGCATAGTCTCCTCCCTGATAAATTAATTCTTCATGATGATATTTTTTTCATGAATAAATTACAGCCTTTTACTTTTATTGGCATGCAGTCAGCTCCACAGAGATAGTGATTTCCTTGAACATGCAAGGATAATGGATTACAGCCTTCTAGTGGGCATTCACTTCAGAAAAGTTTCCGAAACAGGGGAACCCATCAGTGTGCCTCGTTATCAAGGCACACATACTCCTTCTAATAGGTTTCTAATAGTAGGAGAATCATCTACATTATATGCACCGATTTTGGAGGTCTAAATTGTTTGTTTTGGCTCCCTGCAGCTAATAGAGACTTCGACAGTAGAGGCCCGTTAGGAATCCATATACCTGCCCTTGCTGAATTAACAGCGAGGAGGAAAAATGACGGTGAGGTTCAGTTAGTAGGAGAACCAACAGGAGAGTGCTATGAAGTGATCCTGTACTTTGGGATAATCGATATTCTACAAGATTACGATATTAGCAAGAAGCTAGAGCATGCATATAAATCATTCCAATATGATCCAACATCAATATCTGCTGTAGATCCAATACAGTACTCAAGGCGTTTCCGTGATTTCATATTCAGAATTTTTGCAGATGACACGTAGAAGTCCAACGATGAAACACAGCTTATATTTTTTATTTGTTGTCTCAAAGGTGCAAGTGCTCTCGACTTGCGCCACATGGTCACAGCCAAGGGAACTTATGCCAAAGTTGGGCAGAGGCGGCTGCTAGGATGACATGCCACTGTATTCTCCATAATGACACGTTCTCCTCAGTCGTAGCCACCGGTACAGAGTATGTTCGATACATGATGAGGATTAGAATTATGAGCAGATCAGCAGAGGGGTAGATATAGCCTGTTGCAAATTGTACATGATATAGAAACATGAAGTTCAATATAGGACATAAAATATTCTAGGCTATTTTTCCATCATTCTTGTACTCAATTTTTTTTATCTCAGGGTATTGCTAGTTGCCACTCCTGAGACTTCACAATGAATATAATTGTATAGAGGAATTTAAGATGGATATGGTTGGAAATGGAAATGGTAATTTTTAAGTTTCAACTGTGTCTATTTGGCTTCATATCATACTAGAACAGATTATGTTAATAGATGTCATGTCATCTTATTCTTTTGTTGGATAAATGTAATAGTTTCAGAATACATTGCCATTTTCAATACAATGTACATGATCAATCATTCAATCCCCTCCTCTAGCTGGATAAATGTAATGGTTTTAAGGTGGAACATATGTCATCTTAATAATTGATCATGCGCCAATTCTTGGTTAAGCCCATGTGTATGTACAAGAGGGTAGAACAAGACAATTCAGGCAAATTAGTAAGGTCATGATCTAAACTAGTTTAGATGAAACCATAAATTCTTAATAAATCTTATCATCGACGGATTTTTGTCATTTGTTTTTCTTGTGAAGGAAAAAATGATTCAATCCATTAAACACGGACAACTTTGATCTTGTATGATTATTTTATTATACAGAAAGTCAAATAGTAAGATTGATCCATCACTATCAAAAAAAAAAAGAGGGGTCCCTTGGAGGAATAGTTTTGTGAAGCTTGTAGGTGTGGGGAAGAGGTCCTCCATGAAGTCATTAAGGGGATGAAAATAGAGTAGTGGGCACCTATGAAAATGGTCGGTGTCAAGAAAATTAAAGAATCTTAGTTGCAAGCACTTTGGGACATGTACAACTTTCAATATGGTAAACACTGACTTCTACAAATTCATCAATTTGGAAAATGAATGTGAAGAAAATTATGAATGTGGTCCTGCTCTCTAGACAACATATTTTAATCCATCTACTTTGCATGTTATATGCAATACTTTAATTAAAACCCATGATACTTGTTATAGTGTAGATGACGAGATCCCAAGTTAAAGATATCGCAATGACCCAAGAAACAAGTTCCATTTTCCACAAGTCCATAATGCCTATTTATGATCTGAAGTAGGTATGAATAAAGAAGTTGTCATTTTAAGATATGATCTGTCCAAGAAGTGGTAAACCTTAACCTTGTGGCATCATGTTGGGGACATTTGCTTAAGGATGGGCACATCATGTTAGGCCTAAACAAGTATTGATGGGTCCTCTTCTTGATGAATGCCATCAATTACTTGTTATGTTTGGAAGAAACATGTCATATCAGTGAGGCTTCAAAACATGAACTTGGGTTTCTTCCAATGTAGAAGAGGAGACAAAATGTCAAATCAATAGAAAAAAATTGATGAGTTGGGTGGTGTAAGATGGGGATATGTAGCCCCTACAATCCAGTTCATATAAGTTGTGTTACTCATTATTCCTTGACAAAATGACTGAATAAGACTGGTCTGCAGTCTCCAATCTGTATGACTACAATAAACTTGCATGTATATTATTTCGATTTTAACATCCATTTATAATATATCGATCCAAAATAAGTATAGTATACGATTAATATAATTTAATTGATAATACTCGTATCATCAAGATGTATATGATGTACATAGATTAAACGGTCAAAAATTTAATAAGATAACATTAGTGATGTGTTTCAATAATTCAAGAACTCCACCATGAATCCCTTTGTGAGAAAAAATGTTAACTAGTCCTGGTTTTAGAACACCACTCCAGCATTTTTATGAAAAAGTGTATTTGAATTACTATGATATTGTAAAATTCTTCATACTAGATGGGATAAATTATTTAACTGTTGAAACCTAAACAGAAAATTGACATCTTAACATAAAACAAATGACTATTTCATTCAAATCTGAAGGAATATATGACTAGAAGATATGTGAAGAAAAACATTTACTAAGATACATTCTATAATCCATGAAAACATCCAAAAAGAAGTCTTTACATTACAAGAAATGTAATTCCTATCGTTCGTGAAACAAAAAAAATCAGAAGAAATCCTCCTTGCGCCTCCTGGAAATGCTAACATCCAACGTGACAGAGTCGTTGCAATGATCTGATATCTCCCTGAGGGTAAAGGTGCAAACATCTCCAACCTCTAGATTATGGGATTGATAGAAAGCAGACCAACCTTTTCTCATACCAACTCTCTCTGAGGTAGTAACCAGAACACCAACCGGCCATTCGTCTCCCATTGAATCTCTAAGAATGATCGTTTTCTTTTTATCAAGACCATGAGCTTTCCAAAATGCTATAGGGATGTACTGTTTTATGCAAAAAAAAATGCAGATGAAGTTCATCAATAATGACCTCTGTGATAACCTCAAACAGTTACAGTAAGGCAATAACAAAGGAAGAACATAAGAGGGAAAGACTAAAAATTCAAGAAACTATTAGTAGCTCGTGTTGAGAGCATCGAATCGGTCTAGCAGTAAACGAGTGTAACAAAAAGTCATGATTCTCCCAACTTTGGTTGTTCGATATATACTATGGGGACTTATAATCGACTTGACATATTAACTTAGACATAAAACATAAATGATTAGTAGTCAAAAGTTTCTCTGCAAAAAAATTGATTGTTCAATTGAACAGGCCTGAGCGAAAGAGTGGCTAACGTAGCTCAGATGACGGTATGCAACATTATCACTGAAACCTTACCTTACAAGGAGAATCATGAGTAATGCTATGTGGTTTCATCACTGATGTGAAATAAGGACTTCCCTTGTGCTCAGATGCATTCGTCTTCCTTCGTTTTTCCTCTCCTTCGATGAACATTGAATAATAACATAAAATCAGTTACCAATATAAAATTCTGCAGAAAAAAATAGGTGTAAAGCGAGAACTTACCTTTTTTATGCTTCTTTTCAAGACCATCCCTTTGTTTTTCCTCTTCTACAATGAACATTGAATAATTACATAAAAAAATCAGATAGAATATCAAATCTGCAGAAAAAATAATTGTGTGAAGTGAGCATTTACTTACCCTTTTTATGCTTCATTTCAGGCCCATCAACTCTACTATGTACTCCATGTTTTTTGTTTGTTGAATTGACAGAGAAATCTTTCTCACAAGCAGTTAAATCATACACAGTGGCTGTAAAATGCATATTACCAATATGTTCGAAAACAATCAAGTCTCCCGAACGCAATTCGTGCTCGCGAGCAAATATATCCCAGCCCTCAGCAAAAGAAACCAGATCACTGCTGCTTTTCTCAACATTCACCTCCCATTTGCCCTTGCAGCTAGATATAATCGCCACTTCCGAATGTTCTCCCTCCAACTTTCTACAGAAAGCTCTCGGAAGAGGCTGTCGATAAGAACATACATTTGCATAAATCCTAATGCTTAAACATGACCAAATAATACATCAACATGCCCCATTGCCTCCCACCTAAGCGGGGTAACGAGGGGGGGGTCGGATAGTAGCCTAGTAGGCAGCCTTACCCCTGTGATAACAGGGAGACTGCTGTTTTTCTTACAATAGATAAGAAGCATAGGTAGCTTAATCGACCAAAGAATATTCATCCAAAATCGAAAGACGGTAACTAGAAAGGTTCTGAGAATTAAACCAGTTTGGATTTGTGTTCAGGTATCACAATCTTGAAGAAATGGTTACTTCCTGATAGCTTGTTTTCCATCTGAGAATTAGATACATATACTATAAATGAACATGTATCTAAATTCATACTGAATGATCAAGTACAAGTTATTCATCTATGAATCTATGATACATATAGAATTGAATCATAATAAGGGAAATTTGTAGTTTATTATCTTGACAAATAAAACAGGCCAAAAAGTTAATGTATTAATGAATGATTATGGAACCATGTCTGTTGAATTGCAGCCAGTATAACTACTACTGCACTTATCTGCCTCCATTAAAGAACAACTGCGACAAAATAGGTCATTCAAGTAAGAGAGAAAAAAGGTAAATTCACGGACAAATTCCTTATCCGTTTATCAATTCTAAGTTCTTCGTTTTGATCTGAATCAAAATCATCTTAACATTAGTAAATTACACGAAATATAGTATTCATCCATATAATTTTCATCCAACATTATAAACACATTATAAAAATACTCGAGTTCAAAATATAAAACGCCAATCATACATATTCAATACACGGATTAAAAATAAATTGTTAGGGATTAATTTATACCATTGATGTGCTAGTGTTTGAGATTCTTAAGGTTTGATCAATATCAGATAATAACATGCAAAGCAAGGAACAATATAGTTCAACAAATTTATTTCAAGAAACTTTAACTACATGCAAATAAATAATCCAAGTTGCACCAAAATAAAAGTCCTGTTCCAATAACCTTTTGCACTTTAAAAAACACGTATATATTCATGCAAGAAATCAAAGAGCTAATAATACAAATTTTAATATATTGTATTCTATGTATAATAAAAAAATTAAATTTGGGTTTAATTAAAATTCGATTTTATAGTATATAGTAAGAATTTTTATATAATAAATACGGAGTATTAGATTTGATTGGTGATAGATTAAGAATTTTATAATTTTTGGGAAAGAAGAGATTTTCTACCGCCTAGTGATGCCTCGTTGGTGATTTCTTGCTTTGTAAAGTTGTATTAACATCTTATCATATGCTCTCATGCTATATTTTAGAAAAACGATAAAAATTATTACCAAAATTGAATAATTCCTTGAAGAAAAAGGTATCATCGACAAAAGATATAGTACAACAAAATCTAGAGTCCTCAAAAAGGAGAAGTCATATTTAAATAACAACTGATAGTCACTAGAAGTCTAGTACACATAATCTTCGGCCCAACATGTGACCACCTAATGCATGATGTACGATTTTTAACGAATAAAACCCGAACCGCAGATATCCTGCTAGCTAAACTAACCAAAAAGACTTGTTAGTTGTAACAAGATTACATACAGATTGTCATACTCCAACAGACAGCAACATAGACAGTACTACGTTAGCGGCATTTCAGATGCCCTGGAAATGCTTACATCCATACATAAATCCGGTGAGTCTCTGAATTGGAAGGTGCAAGTGTCTCCTACCTTTAGATCGTTTTGTAGACAGAAATCAGACCAACCTGTTGTCATTTCAACTCGCTCTTCGGTGTAGTGTGCAAGTACAATAGGCCATTCCTTCCCAGAAGAATCTCTAAGAATTATGCTTTTCTTTCGACCAAGTCCATGGGCTCTCGCGAATGGCTTAGAAATGTACTGTGAATCACAAATGCAGGCACTCATTAGTGATCGCTGCTACACCTTCAAAACACTATAGTTAGACGGGAAGTTTAATATGTGTAGTCGAAAAACAAGAAAATCAAGACTCTCTGTAGAGTACCAAATTGCTTCAGTCGTGAAGGATTTTTACCAGATCCTTAGGTTCGGGCATGATTCTTCCGAGAGAGCAAAAGTTTAAATAAATGAGCAAAAAAGCAGCTACAAAGTTATAATCCATTTGAAACAGAAGTGAACCTATAAATGATGGCAGACAAAAGATTATGGAGACCATACCATAGTGTTAAACTGGCGGCGAACATTAAGTGGTGTGATTACTGTTGTGAAATGTGAACTATCAGAAGTGCGTGTCTTGGTTGGTTCTTCCCCTGCTTTGATTTAAACAATTATAGTACAGTAAGAGTTTTACTGGCGAGGAGCAGAACAAGACCGTGAGAACTTACTTGCATGACGGTCTTTTTCATGCCTACCACAGAAACCAGCTCTATCTGTTATCTGATCTATTTTGTTTGTTGAATTCACAGGGAACTTCTTCTCACAAGCAGTTAGATCAAACATTGTTGCAGTAAAGCGCATGTTGCCACAATGTTCGAAAACAATAAAGTCACCCAAACTCAAATCGTGCTCACGAGCAAACATACTCCAGCCCCTGGCAAAAGAAATCAAACCACTGCTGTTTTTCGCAGCCTTTACCTCCCATGTTCCCTTGCAGCTAGTAATAGTCGCCAATTCCGAATGTTGTCCAATCAACTTCTCACAGACAGCTTTGGGTAGAGGCTGTGCATAAATTGTTCCAAGATTCATTTATTTGGGGATCCATTAATTCACAAATCAAATCATTTTGCTAATGCATGACCTCAAAAACATATTGAACATAAATAGTTCCAAATTCGTGATAATAGTTATTGGCAAAAAAACAGATGACACTCCACTGGTAGCTCAAAACCAGAAAGGGAAAGTTCCAGAGGCACGAGGTAACTAATTAGCTATGCAGTACGAAGCTTAGAAGAGACCAAGGGGGGTGACAGTCCTCCCTCAATTTTGGAAAAATTGTAGTATGTTATACAATTACAAGTTTTTTTGCACAAAATCTGGCAGTCCCCTCCACCCCCCTCAATAATGAAAAATCTTTAATTTAAATATATTTAATGCTTTTGTCCCTTGCAATTTTGGTTCAAAATCTGCCACTGTAGTTATGCATTCAATAATGATAGAACATTGTCATGTGATTGATAATATATAGACTAATTAAAATCGTTTCAAGAAAACAAACCAGTTCTGTGTTGAATCCAGGCATCATGATCTTGTAGAAATGCTGGCTACCTAGTAGTTTGTTTTCCATCTGAGAATATAATAAGTATAACATCCCATAATTGAACATGCATATATTGATACCCACAACAGTTTCAAATTAATCACTCTCTTATCCAAATTGAGACTTAGATCAAATACCATCAATATAGCTACATATGATTTCTCATATCTTAGTTGATATCCAACAAATTTTAGAAGCCATTACTAGAACATATTACATCATGCATGCAACCAAACAAAATAGTATCCTCTTATCACAGTGTAAGGTTGCGTACTATCCAACCCCAACTCAACCCCAACTCGTTTAGGCGGGAGCCTCTTTGGGCATGTTAATTTTAATGTTATGCAACCAAACAAAACCTTACACTTCCTCTGCACACATGAGAAGCTAACCAAACAACTATAAAGGAATACTCAGTTTTACAACCTTTTAGCAACATGCACAATCCTCTATTAACTTGAACTAGAACAGTGAGACTTGAAGTAATTGTGATAACATAGAATGCATCAATGCATGTAGATAATTCTAGTAGAGCAGAAGATCTTACAATGTGGAGCAATGTAGTTGAAGGTATGCACAGTGAACACTACAATTTCCCTAGAAGAGAGGCAGAGAGCAGAGATATCAATGAACTTGTCATGTATGTCTACTTTCTTGATTCTAACAATAAACAGTAACTCGTAGTAAGTATTCTAGTACATGGTTGTTGGTTGGTGTGTAAATCTAACAGAGAAAACTAGCTATATGACAATTGACATGTGAACTTGGTCATTGGTCATGATGGAGCCATATGTTGCTTTTTCAATTGATTTCAAATATAAATATTTATTGTATATCAAAGTTCTACGTAGTAAAAAATTAAGATGATTAAGAAAAAATATTATTGAATTTAAAGAAAGTTATACGATAAAAGTAATATTCGAAAACTTAGGAGCACAAACCCGATGAATTACACTTCTTCATGATCATGACTAGCTAACAAGACTCCTCTTGTAAAGTGTGAATTATGAACTTGACTAGTTGACTTTGAATATCTGAGAGAAATGTTGATAAAAAGTGATTAATTATCAATTTAGCATACTTTTGTTTTGAATAGTTGTGTGACATGTAACCAAGGATGAAATATTTAGTTTACATATCATACACTAAACTAAGAACATAGTCTAAAGCTGACCCTCCAAAAATACTTGTACATAGGGTCTGTGATACTCCAAGAGACATCTAACATAGATGCAGCTACATATTAGGTGAGAGTCAGATACTGGGAAATGCATACATCCATCAAGACGAAATCACATCCATGCGGCGATTCTCTGAAGCTGAAAGTGCAAGTGTCTCCTATCTTTATATTTTTTGCTAGACAGAAATCTGACCAACCTTTTACCATTGCAGCTCGATTTCTGGTGTAGTATGCAAGTGCAACAGGCCAATTCACCCCAGTAGAATCTTTGAGAATTATGCGTTTCTTTTGAACAAGTCCATGAGCTCTCGTGAATCCTTGAGGGATGTACTGTCAATCACAAATGTAGAAACTTATTAGTGATGTCCGCTACAGCCTAAACACTTACACTTAGACCTGAAGTTATATACGAGCTAGCAGTCGAAAACAAGAAAATCAAGTAACTCTCTGTAGGGCATCAAATTGCTTCAGTCGCAAAGGATGCTTACCAAAGCCTTAGCTTCTGTATGATTTTTCCAAGAGAACAGAAATTTAAGATCCACCTCAAACAGCAGTGAAATAAAATGATGGTATGGGAAAGATTATGGAATATACCAACTGACTAAAATGGTAGCGAATGTCACATGCTGTGATTGCTTTTGTGAAATGTGAACAATCAGATGCACTTGTCATGGTTGGTTTTCCCCCTGCATTGATGAGCAATTACAAAAATTGAGTTAAACTACTATACACTAGTGCAACACTAGTGTATCAGTAAGGAATAGAACTAGACGGAGAGAACTTACTTGGATGATCATCTTTTTTACGCCTACCACAGAAATCAACTCTGCAAGCTGTCTCAACGTCACATGTTGTGATTGCTGTTATGAAATGTGAACTATCAGATGCACTTGTCTTGGTTGATTCTTCCTCTGCATTCATGAGCAATTACACAGCATTAGAGTTATCAGTGAGGAGCAGAACTAGACCACGTGAACCTACTTGCATGGTTGTCTTTTTTACACCTATGACAGAAACCAACTCTACCTGTTGTGGTAACTTTTTTGTTTGTTGAATTCACAGGGAACTTATTACAAGCAGTTAGATCGAGAATTGTTGCAGTAAAGTGCATGTCGCCACAATGTTCTAAAACGACGACGTCTCCCATACTCAAGTCGTGCTCACGAGCAAACATCCTCCAGCCTCTGCCAAAGGAAAGTAGATCACTGCTGTTTTTCTCAATCTTAACGTCCCATGTGCCCTTGCAGGTAGTTATATTCACCATTTCCGGGTGTCGTCCATTCAACTTCTGACAGAAAGCTTTAGGTAGAGGCTGTGCATAATATGTTCCCAAGATTCAAATTAATGAGGGGTTACATTAATTCACAATCAAATCATTTTGCTAACTCAAGACCTCGAAAAACATACTGCACATACAGAGTTCCAAATTCATGATGATAGTAAATGGCCAAAGAAACATAGTACACTCCTTTGGGAGCTCAATACCAGAAAGGGCCATTTCGAGAGGCATGATGTAACTAATTAGCAATGAATTCAATAACATACATAAACAACGACATGTGATTGATAATAGAGAGGAATTTAGATCATTTCAAGAAAACAAACCAGTTTTGTGTTGTGTCCAGGCATCATGATCTTGAAGAAATGCCAGTTAAGTGGTAGCTTGCCTTCCATCTGAGAACAAGTAAACATGCCATAATTGACTACATATATTATGCTCAAAACATTTATGTACTGTCTACACTTTGGATTAATTAAATGGTTTCACACATCTTAGACTATATCCCTTAAATTTTACAGGCCATGACTGGTACATAATACATACATACTCTCAACTCTCAAGTCCAAGAACCAATTATGAAAGATCTACTTTAACTCATTTTAGCTATGGAAGCAAACAGAATTATGCAAATGCAAAGTAGTCGACTTCACCCTCACAAGCAAATCAAACAAATAATTCCCTGAAACTTTAGTTTTTTTATTGACAATTGTGCACACACGCAGATCTCGAACCAATATTAAGGGTATATATCATTAAACCGAATTAAATAGATTTTCCAAATATAAGGGGTACCAATTACTGTACTATGTATATGTAAAAGTAACTCATCGTTTTTATAGTGCAATGCAAGTTGAGGGGCACCTTGATTAAGACTAAGCTTTGCTAATGATAGTGGAGTGGGGACTTCATGTCTACCTACAAGTCTACAACCCCTTTTCCTCTACCAACCAAATTAACTAGCAAATACATATATAGCCTACCCCCATTTCCTCCCTACATTACAATTTATATGACATCTTGCATGATACCATTTAGCAACAATCCACCATACCAATTCCCTTGAACAATAACACAGTAAGACTCAAAGTTAAAATGTATCAGTACATAAAGATAATTCTAATAATGCAGAATGACTTACAATTTGAAGCAGTGAGGTTGAAGTTTTGTACAGTAAATCCTCAAAGTACCTCAAGAGAGAGAGGCAAAAAGCATATATAGCAATCAACTTTTTATGAATTTGTACTTTCTTATACATATCAAGAATAATTAATGTTCCATATCTTTTGTTGGTTGAAAATTATCATTGATTTGACTAAATTTTCCATGCTGTAATAAATTAGTCATAAATGATTTTGAGATTTGAAAGGTCCAATCTATTGATCATTCAAGACATCATAAAACCCACTTCCAACTTTTTAATCAATTGTTTATGACTTTTCTTTATTTTTATTAATAATCATGACGATTATATTATTTTAAAATTGACATATATATCTATGACTTGATCGAAAATATCAACATATCAAAAATCAATACTTTAAAAATATTATCAACTAATACATTCATGAAAAATATTATAATTCAAATCAAAATAATTTAATCCAAAATTAAAAGAATTACGAAGTAATAATCATAGTTCACAGTTTTAGAATCTTTTAGGATGAAAGAAGTATAAATAATTTATTTATTACTAATGACTTCCTTTTTTCAATTTTTACCCTCTACATCCATAACTAATTAATGCACATATATATTTATGATTTCAGTCTCTTTCTATGTATTAAAAATACTAACAATATGATTTATTTTAACATGATAATAAATTTGATTTTATGTCAAAGTAATATACATCGATTATCGCAATATATTTTACTAATTTCAATAATTGAAAATCAAAATTATCCCGGATATAATTTAGTCGGTAAAGAACTATTCCGTATAATCCTAATAAGTACCAACAACCTCGTCTCTTTAACCTTATATAATTATATTGAAGTGACTATAAGTAAAAATCTAGTTCACTCTATTAATTGAATTACATTCCACATTTAAATCCATCCGTAATATTACATAACATGATCTCGAATGGTCGTTAATATGACCATTTTACACTTTTTAAGTTTTGATAATTGAAAATCAAACTTGACAATTTGATCGTTAATGTAACCATTTTACACTTTTAAGTTTTGATTGACAATTTTTTAGATACAGGACTACTATAATCATCAATTTTCATCTTTTAGCTTTCGGTGCCAAGATGCGACCTCTGCTGTCTCCTCCTTTTAAAAAAGAAAGCTATGGCTACCTCTTATTTTCTTCTTCATCCTTATATCTATTTCATTACCTTCTATCTCCATTTTCATTCATTCATATTATTGCTGTTTTTCTAGCTTTTTATCCATTACCATTGCATATAAAAAAAGAAACATTATTTTGATCGAGTTAGTTGTTCATTAGTTCTAAACATATAAATATATTGTACAAATGAAATCTCAAAAAACAAGAAATTGTATGTAGTTGTTTATGTTGCTTCTATCTAAGAAATTGAGTAACAATTTTTATTTTTTATTACTTCGTCTCTAAAAAATTATCAGCTTTATCATTTCACTATTTCGTTTCTAAAATATTGTCCAGATTATCATTTTTACTACTTCGTTCCTAAAAGATTATCCGATTTATCTTTCAGCGGTCGAAATTAACAAATTTTGTTGTCGTAAAATGGAATGTTACAACACCATCAACCAAGAAGGAGACATGGAAAGAGCAACGAAATCCAGGTCAGTTGGCAGATCCTTCAGCATGCATTCAACATCCATGCATGAAATTACCAGAAAGCCCCTGTTGCAAAGCTTCAATCGCAACGGTTCGATCAAGAATCTCGCCATTTCCACCGTCGGATCAACCTCCTTAGGGACGACTTTTTTCCGGGGAAAAGTCAAGAAGTTGTGTTCAATTTTCGACAAGAGTTCAAAGTCGTCGTTGACTTTATCGAAACTATCTAATACCGAAAATGCCCCTGGCCCTACTAGGTTATCGTCGGCTTTCGAGGGGAGATATTTGCCCGGGGCGGAGGGTAAAGTAGTCATTTACTTCACAAGCCTACGTGGCATTAGACGTACGTTTATTGATTGTGGTTATGTATTAATGATCATGAGAGGATTCAGGATTGAATTAGACGAGAGAGATGTTTCCATGCATTTAGCGTATAGGAAGGAGTTGGAGAAGGTATCTTCTGGATCCATCTCGATAACCTTGCCTCAGGTGTTCGTTAAGGGAAAATACATTGGCGGGGCTGAGTTGGTCAGGCAATTACATGAGACGGGCGAATTGGCGAGGATGGTTAGAGGGATTCCGGTTAGGAGGACGATGAAGGCTTGCGAGGAATGTGGGGATATTCGGTTCGTGCCATGTGTGAATTGTAGTGGAAGTAGGAAGGTGTTCGATGAGGAGGAACAAAGGGTTAATAGATGTCCTCATTGTAATGAGAATGGACTCATACAATGCAACATTTGCAATTCGAATGTTGTTAGTTCAGGGTATATTAATTGTTGTCTATCAACCAACTTAATATTATTTTGTATTATATTGATGTGTGTGAATGTATGGGTGATTTGATATTTCATTTCGTTGTAATAAACATTATGTTAAAAATCGTAGGTGTAACTCAGTCCATCAACGAACATGACTCAATCAATTGAAATAATCTAATCGAATTCGAATAATAAAAATCAAAATGTTGCATGGCATTTGATTGGGTACAATATGAGAATTCCCACGTGGTTAAACTTGTTGGTAATTTGACTAATAACCAGAAATTTAGTTTGACTTTTATTTGGATTTCCGACAAGAATACGGATAATCTCTCACAAAAAAGAAAGTACAAAGAATAATTAATATAGTACAAATTTTGGAATCTTTGATGATTTTTGTCAAAATTCTTGATATTTTCAATATTGTTAGATATCAAAACCATCGAAATATCAAGAGTATTTGGACAAATTGCTGATAGTTGATGACATTAATACCAATTCAATTTCCACCATTTTGGAAATTCCACAACTTCATTGGTTTGAGGGGGAGGGACCCTTTTGTTGAAAATGTAAGATTTTTTAGTTTCCTTAATGATTCATGTTTTTCTTTAAAGACAAGTTAAAAATGGATTTTGTTTTAATGCATTAATGTTTTTCATGCAGTAAGGAACATGGTAATATGACAATGTTATGGTTGTAGTATTGGTGTTAATTTCTTGAATTGAGAAATGGAGAATTTGTTGGAGGCCTCCTTCCAACAGGAGAATTCACAAGTCTATGATGAATCCAGTGAAGGAGGTATATATATGCATACCCTTCTTTTGGCTTCACTTTATGGTTTTAACATGCTACATTTACATCTTCTCAACAATTTGTAAATATTTTTTTATGTTCCATGGAGGATCCAATGAGGTTATTTGGTTTTATTCAGTTTTTTGTTTCTTCCTATACATTTTTGGCATATTTGACCAGTATTATAATTGTGGTATTCTTGTAGAGTTGTAGTTTCCAGTTATGATCACCTTAATTCGGATGGAACTAGAGGGGCAAGGGAGGCATAACCAATTAATGTGGTTCGCCCCTAGTCGATCTTTTAAATTTTGCCCCTAGGAAAATCTGGTTTCGTCACTGATAACATGTTCACATTACCTAAAAGAGCATTCAAATGGTGATTTGATTCACTCTATATCGCGACACTGTTTCAATTGCCTAGAATGATATGTTGGTTGTGTGGTTTCCATCTAATCATTGTCTATCAAACAGGTTTGAGTTGCCATTACCTGTCAATGTGGTTCTGTTGAGATGTCCATATGGTTATTGAAGTATTTTGTGTATAACGCATCATGCTTATTCTTTGTTTTAGGTAGTTGTCTTTATGACCTCTTGCAAATGGAATCTAAGTCGCATTTTGCTTGCTACCCCGTAAAGGAAGAAGAGGATCCATCTCTCAGTAAGTTAAATTTTAATCATGAACTTATCTTATATGTTCAAACATAATACCCCTTAGTTGTTACCCTCTATGGTATAGTTAATGTAGAATCCAACTCAATTCTGAGACATTTATAAGACTTAACGGGTGATTCCTCATAATTAAATATCACTTATGTGACATGATTAAGTTCAATATCTCTGACACTTGGATGTCTTCTAATAATAAGGTTCACAGAAAAGACTAGAGAAATTACTGTCTGAAGCGGGCAACAATTTTTGTGCAGACTGTGGATCTCCAGATCCTAAGTGGGTGTAAGTACCTCATATGAAATCTCACCTCTTTCATCTACTTAAGTATCGACGAAGTCAAGAAGAGAAACGACCTTCTTCTCTTTTGAAGTTAGACTTTATTAAGTAAATAGAGATTTGTGTTTATCTGTCAGAATGTTATATTGCTCTACCACATTTTTCAATTTGTCGTTTCAGATCTTTTAATTTGGGTGTTTTCATATGTATAAAGTGCTCTGGAGTTCATAGAAGCCTAGGGGTGCATATATCAAAGGTATATATGGACTCCATATTCTCTAGTTTCTTTATTGATTACTGGTTATTTATACAAAATGAAGCTGTCTTAACAGAATGCATCTATCATGCCAGGTTTTATCGGTAAAATTAGATGATTGGACAGATGAGCAAGTTGATACCTTGATGGAATTGGGGGGAAACAGAGTTGCCAACATGAAGTTTGAAGCCTGTCTTACAAAGAATGATCAAAAACCAAATCCAGATGCTACTATTGAGGAACGAACAAATTTTATCAGGTAGTGCGAATTCTGTTTAGTCACTCAAATCTTATACTAGCATATTGTATTCTGAGTTAGTTGTTCTTTTTATGACTGTGCAGGAAAAAATATGAGGAACACATGTTTATGAATTCAGAACTAGCGCTAGGTAGCCACTTCTCGCATGCACCATCCTCACGTAGTATCTCTGGACGATCCCTAGGTTCAATTATAGATATGAAAATAAATGGCAAGCAAAGTAGTTCACATCGGATTCATGGTTTAGGTAAAACCTTCCGTCACACCTGGAAGAAGTCCGTAAGCAGGGCCAAGAAAAGCAACTCAATGTCAATGGTAATGATTTCTTGTATCAAGATATCCTGTATAAAATTACTGAAACTTAAGAATGTCTATTACACGTTTCATTCTCCGCCATCTCTCGAGACCTCATGGTTACCCAATTAAAGAAATGCTTTAACCACCTGAAGATGAAATAGAGTAAATATATGCTAATTTGATTTGGTACTGAAGCTTATGATTTTGTATTGTTTAAAGGCTGGTATGATCGAATTCTTAGGATTGATGAAGGTCAATGTGGTCAAAGGCACCAACTTGGCTGTGCGAGATATGGTGTCAAGCGATCCTTATGTCGTAATTGCATTAGGAAATCAAGTAAACTTCTAATCTTATCAACTTCTCATGTTACAATATATAGTTTCCAGAAAGTAAGGTCCGAGTCTAACTATTGATACTCATGTTTCATACCTTTTAGACGCTCAAGACGCGTGTTATTAAGAATACCTTAAATCCGGTGTGGAATGAATGTTTGATGTTTTCCATCCCTGGAGATATACCTCCTTTGAAAGTGGTAAGTCTCCTGAATAGAGGCATATCAGTTTACTGATTCTAAACAGCTCGAGTTGTACGTGCTGCAGCTGGTATATGATAAGGATAAATTCACAGCTGATGATTTCATGGGAGAGGCTGAAATTGATATCCACCCTCTCGTTTGTGCTGCAAGAGTATCCGAGTCTTCTGAACTACAGTTGGGAGGGTGGACCTCGAATAAAGATAGTGCAGAAGCAAGGGACGGTATGATCAGTATGGAAGATGGTAAAATGAAGCAGAAAATTGTTGTAAAACTGCAGAAGGTTGAGAAAGGACTGCTAGAGATTGAGCTTGAATGTGTTCCTCTTGCCAAGAGTCTTTATTAACTTATCTCCTGGGTTATGTATAAATTTTCAGGTTTTCCATGACAGGAATCCTAGGGAATTAAAGCTCTTAACTGAATCGTGTTCGTTCTTCGTTGTACTTCTGATTAGATGCAAGATTATCTGTCATCAGTTGACCTTGCTTGTACATTCATATTCTTCTCTTGTGACATTATTTTTTACTTTGTCTTTTTTCTTTGTCTTGTTCAGTTTATATGAATGCTTAGATGTCAATAAACATTGACTTCAGGTTGTGGTGCTACGAATGGTAATACATAAGTCTACATAATTTAAAAAATTCGAGCATACACCTTGGATTGTCCAAAACTGGAATATAAAGACGAGGACAAAGGCATTCTACTAACAAAAAATCCACATGAATGGGCATGTTTCAGTTAGGATAGGATGGTATGAGAAATGTTGGGTGAAGTTCAGTAGCTTCACATGTTTCAAACCTTCAAACAAAACTACAAACCTTGGATACACATTCTGTAGATCCTCAAAACTGTATTTACTAGTCATAAGTGAACTTGAGATGTTCCTAGAGACGAGCTACATAGGTCTAGAAATCGGAGCACATCAACCCTCCGGCAATAATCAAAATTCCATTTTATGGTACCTTGCTATCCAAGCTTGAAAAGTTTCCGGGTGGCTGGCAATAAAAGAAAGACCTGTCACCAGTTAATTGATGATGTTGTAATATATAGAACACACTAATATGGAGGAGATAAAGGAAATAATTCCCCTCATAGCTAATTGTATGTTATTGAGAGGTTCCAGTAGTGAAAACAGAAGTAGCGGCAGCTTCATCAGGTGGTGAAATTTCAGGAATGTCTAGACCTGGGCTCTTTCTAAGTTGGTCCGCTTCAGTAAACAAGAGAGAAGCTTTTGCTCCATCATGAGAAACATTAACGTCGTTTCCCTGACTCTGCGGCAGTTGTGTAATAGGTAAACTCATCAACTCAGCTCTTCTTTCAAAAGAGAGATTTGCAGAAGAGGATGTGCCAGGCCTCTCGGCATGCTTTTCTGATGAATCTAGAGGCCTATGGAACAGCAAATGAGCAACGGCTCGGTCTATTGGATTAGTTTTAGTCTCCACAGCATTCATGTTAGAAACCCTGTCAAGTGTCAGAGACGTTATGGACTTAGCACAATCTTTTAAATGTACGGCTTGTTGAAAGACCCTTTTGCATTACCTAGCATTTAGTTCTCACCTGTTTTGGCTATATTGTTCTCCTTCATCTCTACCACTCCTACTGGTACTGCTTGTATCACTGGAATATTGTCGTTGTACTGCACTTCGAGCAAGTCGAAACAAGCTATCCCTAATACAGAGTCTTATTCGGATGTCTAACTGCATGCAATAATAAAATTGCTGAAATAAAGACGAAATATTCAGTCACCCATCAGTCAAAGTTTAACAAGCCTTATTACGAACCTTCTCGATGATTTGTTGAAGCTGAAAAGTGGATGAATTCTATTGAAAATACCCAGGGTGTACACCAATTGTGGAATCATCCTTTTTGAAAAGCTTGCTAGATGGAAGAATTGTCATTGTTTCATCAATTTCACTATTTGCACCCTCCAAAGTTGGTGTTTCAACAGATGATGCTTGATTATTAAATTGCTCTTGTTGTTTCTGGATTGCAAGCATTGCTCTCATTTTCTGCTTCCGTCTTAGTTCTCTTTAATTTTCTCCTAGTGTCAATGGCAGAGGTTATGAGAGGCCTGAAGGCTTCCTTAGAGCATCTGGATTAACAAGAGAAGTTCCGAAATCTGAAATAGTATTTTGATGGCCGTCTTCGCCAGAGTGATGTTGGGGTAATCCAACCATGGGAAGACAATGAGTCCCCACGTTCACATACAATGGAGAACCGAAAAATGGACCTCGAAAATGGTTATATTGAGAAGAATGAGGCCCTAGTTGTCCGTGCTGACTGGCTACAAATGGTGGATATGGTTGGCCCATTGCTGGTGCATACTGGCTATCAAATTGTTGGAGCTGGTTCGGAGATGTTGACCAAGTGGCACAAATATATTGCAGTGGTCTAACTTCATATTTCTCTTTTGATCTTATTCCAGTTCTTCGCAATTGGTTTTGCTGAATTCCCTGTGCACATGAATAAAACTAGACTAACAATTTGAAGGTCAGCGCAAAAAAAAAAAAAATGAACTCGAAAGGCTTATTTTCTGTAGCTGATTGCATATCTATAAAACTGGGCGGGTGATGCAAATTGCAATCTAAGCTTAGTAAAAATTAGCAAATGTGTAAACAGTTTCTTCTGAGTAACATAAGCATGCAGTGTCCGTGTATTTGTATCCGTCTTATATATAACATAGCTCTTGCAGTTGTGTTCACATTCAACATTAGATAAATCGGAAGTTTATCTAATTAAAGCACACACATCTTAGATAATCCTCTCTATTTTTAACTTGGAAGTTGATCAACTGTATCACTTTAGCATAAGCACCCCAACAATTTCACAAAACAAACAAAGCAGCTGGATAAAAGAATACCCTATCCACAAATTCATTCTGTATATCCGGAGTTCCATGACTGAGAGGTGAGTTGAGTGCAGGGGAATTTCTACTAGCGTCTTTAGTTGTCTGTTAGACCAAAAGTATGGAAGAAAATTTACGCACAAAGTAGATTGAAAGAACGAATGTGCAAGAACTACGTATACAGAAACAGAATCACAGATCAGATGTAAATACTTACGTTATCTATCTTTAAAGACTTATTTTCCCCTTCTGCATATTCATCAGCATTCCTGCATGACTTTAACTTTGGAGTGTCGGATGTGGAGTTAGTAATCTCTGGGGACACAGGGGAAAGGATATCTTGGTCTAGAGAGAACTCCGACGGAATTGCTAACTGGCCAGACAGAGTTGGAAGTGCGTTCACGTCTAAACTTGGAGCTTCAAAGGACAACGGAATAGACTTATCCGGGCTCCTTGTTACGTCTTTGGAAGATGACCAAAGCTCATCCACATTACCGAGGCTTGCATCTCCAAATATTGGGTCATCATTGCTGTAAATTAGAATTTGATGCGCGTTTCAATCTAAATCTCGAATCAAAACAACTGTATCTTTCACGATTTATTTATTTTTTATGCATATCATGGTGGATGATCATTACTATTTATACAAATATTTTTAAGAAAATTTAAAATTAGACGAAGTATCTTTAGTTTGGCGGTCATATTCAGAAGTGGATTGTAACTATCTAATTTCAGTCCTAAAATAGAATGAAAGAGTTCTACCTGTTAGGATTTGGGAAATATTTTTACTGCAATTCAGGATTGAAGAATAACACGCTTCACGATTATTATGACGATATGTTCACCTGGTGGTAATTTAAATTAAGTGCAATATAAATCATCCAAGCGGGGAATAGATAATCCAACAGTGAGTCGTGGAATCTGCTCCGCGAAAATATTTCCTCGAGCAAATATTTGTCCTGTTTCAAAGGACCAACTGTATGAAACACTTGAAAAGGAAGATTAATATTTTCATTACCTGAAGATTTTTTCAAGATCATCAAAGTTTCCAATGTTATCCCAGCCATAGTTAACGAAATTACCCTGCTCATCATCCTGTTGATTCTGAAAGATCTCGGAACTAACATGTAGACGAGAAGTCTCACCTATATAATTTCAAGAAATGAAAAAACTCTTAAGTCGATGATGTACATCAAATAGTTTATTTTTCCAATAAAAGCACTAGTACCTCGTTTAGAGGCGTTGCACTCAGGGATTTCAGTCAAATTGCTCGATGCTCCCATTCTCGTGGAGTCCTGTTCGGTTTTCGTAGAATTAGATATTGATGCTGATGGCCTCGACTCCAAGCCAAGGCCATCCTCGAGACATTCATCTTCCTCATATTTAGGATTTCCTTTTAGTTCAGGTTCACGAAAATCGGCCCCATCAGGCTTAATACTATGAGCTTCTTCATCCCAACCTTTCTTAGTTTGATCTCCAAAAGAATTTGAATGTTTCTCTTCATTTGCATCAGGATATGGAACAATATGATCATCACTTTCTCTGGCTTCACCCCATATTATGTTTGTGATCTGAAGTGATTAAAACATTATGAGGAACATCTAAAAATCAGCACCAAACAGTTCGGAACACTCCCCTCAAGTATCGAGCGTAAAGCATCCGACCACCCTTATCTTGTTTTACTTACGAACCTCTTTTCAAAGGTATCGCACATTTTAACCTTAACGCAGACCAAAGAAGAACAAAACAATTTCCAAATCACTATATATATACTCTGAATACCTCTAAATAATTCCCAAATCTAATCTGATGTTGTTTCAAAAATTAACCATAAAAAATGAAACAATATCATAAAACACATAAGAAAATTAAGGCAACAAAAGGGGTACAAAAGAATCAACATACCTCTTCATCATTCCAATCAAACATAGCTAAAAAACTCAAAAAAGCAAGAATCCACAACTCCAAAATATATAAACAAATCCACAATGTAAAACAACTTCAAAACAATATCAAACCAAAACATTTCCTCCTCACTTCACCCAAAACATCAAGCATCAAAACACCAAAATACTATACTTTTCCTTAAAGAAAACAAATTTCTAAATACCCTTTTTTTATTTTCTTGAATTATATTTTTTTTTTTGTATTCTTTTTTGCAATCTAAGGAGTGAGAGAGCACACTAGTTGTGTAAGTGCGGGGTCCCAGATAAATGAGTTTGTGTCTCTGTGTTGATGTTTGTGGGGTCCATATGTATTGGAGGCAATGGAGTGTGACATGTGGCAACACAAGTGTAGTGTATCCAAAAGCTGTGGATCACTGTTGTCGAATCTATTGCTCCATTTTCATTGGTTATAATGAATTTGGGGGTGTCCACGGGCCACATCCCACGGACACGGCTCAACTCGCCAGCCGCTTTCCTGCTTTGCGCCGCCTTGTGCCAGCTGACACTCCATGCTGCTTCCGCACTTGGCCATGTGCTCTTAATCCCGCAAAAGACATCCCGCTTACCCTCCTTCAAGTTGGCCGGTGATTGTGCAAGGCTTAAAACGAATGGAGAATAGTCTTTTACTTTTTTAATGAATTTGGGGTCTTCGTCGTAATTCTAATTCATTTTAATTTTAATTAACATTTTTTGATGTTTTTAACGGAATCGAAGATAAATAAAAATTACGATATTCGATAAATTCAAATTACTAACAACACAAACCATCTAACTATTAAATAAAATATAAGAACAATATAATATGTGCATAAAGATATAATGTGTAATTGTACTAAATATGGGATTATAAGAAAAATATTCCTTGTGATCGTGATGAAAGTTGCAAATTATAGATTCGTGAAAAGAACAGGTCGCTCTTTGAAATCGTTTTTGTTTTGTACTCATCGGAACAGAGTTAGCAATTTTACCCTCTGGCGTTCTCATCATTTGTGAACATACCATGTACCCAATAACGACTTATGGAACTCGACATGCATGTTAAAGTTCATCACAAAGTTGAGCCGAATCCAGTTAGGCAACGGTACTCGAGGATTTACATTCATCGCCAGCCTCGAGACAGTAAGCCGAGCAAGTCTAGACACTTCGCCCCAACCCTTATCGCCTTTTATGATACGGACTCTGCATCGCCCATTGTCCAACTTACAATCAATGACACAAACATTATCGCATTCTCTCTATCAGGCGCTGCCGAATGTTTTCCTCAGCTTTGCGCTTACGCCTTGTAAGCGTGGATATTTTCGAATTGAATATGGGGCGATCTCATTCCACGCTTGCCAACATTAGACATTGACATCAAGATATCATCCCATGGTGTTAATAAAGCCAAGCTTCCTACTACCCTTCGTGCTCCGATGTGCTCGGCTAAGACGTGTTCGATTCTCCTCGCATTCGGTAACTATTCTCACCCTAGGAGGAAGTTGCTAATTCCATTCAATGTAACACATACAATTATACATGCATGTAACATATGGAAAGAATGTGATGAAAAGCTTGATTGATTACCTGTCAACAACAGAGAGAACATCACCCATGGAAATCTTTTCACCAATACCATTAGCCAAATCAAATGTTCCAGCTCCAAAACAACACGACCCCGTTTCCAAGATCTATAAAACACACAAACAAACAAACAAAACAGATCAAAAAATTAAACAAGACCCATTTTTCGAAATTAGTTGAGCATTACTATAATCCAATATAATCAAGAACAAAAAAAAAGATTAATCTAAACTAATGTTTCAAGTCAATTCACCATTACAAAAATCCAGTACAATCAAGGACACAAATGAAACTAAAATGAAACAAACCCCATATTCTAAATTAGTTCACCATTACTACAATCCAGAACACTCAACAACACAAACAAAAAAACAAAAACTAATCAAAACCCATGTTTCAAATCATTTGACTTCACAGCAATCCAATACAGTTAAAGCACATAAAATGAAACAACAAAAAATATACTCAAGCATTACAACAATCCAATATAGTCAAATTACACAAAATAAAAAAAGAAAATATCACAAACACTAAAGAATATCAAACCAAACTACCAAAGCAATGTAGGTCGAATCTATGGGACAACAACAACAAGAAAATTCAAGGAGCATATATATAAATATTGGTTTTAATAATTATGCCCGCCAAGTGATAATTATTATAACAATTCATTTACTTCGCTTAGTTAAACGAGATTACTAAAAACTAAGTGTTTAATAATAATTGTAATTACTGTCAGTTCTCAAGGATAATGGATTACTTTTTCGATTACAGGCATATGCATAATCGTTATAATAATGTATGTCAATTTATTATTACATACATTATTCTATGCTACGCCACACACATACAAATGTTGAATATTTTTTATGTATGAAATTTAAACTATATTTGGTAAATTGAGAAATTCACCAGAATCAATAAAAATTCTAACATTGATAATGTAAATATTGAATTGATGAACTCCTAATTAATTAACTTTGATAGCTTAATTAAATAAACAGTTAGTTGAACTTGTTTAAATAACTCGTTAGTTGTAATTTTACTTAACGAGTTAGTTTAATTAAACGAGCGGCTCATTAACTAATTCGGGTCGGGCCTTTGATTAAATAATAATATTATATTAAAGTGAGGAAATTAGGTAATGGTAAAACCCTAATCATCACAAAGCATTTTCATGCCACCCTATTTTCTTGAGTCGCAAACGCGCCAAACTCTGAAAAGTTTATTTTGATTTTACCATCCGATTATCCAAGTTGTTTCTTTTGTGCTTCAAAGAAACTCAAGTATATAATTCAACCCTCCATTCATGGATTAACTGTAGTGCATATCGCCAATTTGTGGTGCTTTATATTAGAATCGAAATGAGGCTCTGAAAGGTTAGGTCAGAACTCTTCCGCCGCACTATAAGTACTCTTTATTCATATATTGCGCTTTCAGCTAAACTCTGATATTAAACATGTTAATCTCGATTTTAGACAAAAATTGTTAAAGTTTTATACAAGTTTTTGCAATGTGTTATTTCTTTTATTAGCATCAAGAGCAAGCTGAATATGTGCTCAACATCAATCATATTGTTTTTAAATCATGTTTAATGAATTTATATAAAAATTTATGTTTATATATTTATACATAAATATATAGTATGAATTTTAAGCCATGTTAATTTTAATAAATGTGTTCATATATTCAAGTACATCAAAATTACATATTTTGGTGTTTTGATGATTAGCATAATTGTTTGTTTTTTTAAAAGGGTTTATATTATTTTAATTAGTTAATTAAAAGTGAAAATTTATAGATAAAGGCTTAAACTAAAAAATTTCTTAATATAATAATTTTTCCAGAAACCTAGGTTACGTAGGCTGTCTCACGTAAAATTTGGAATTTTTAAATTTTCGCTATTGTTTGCGAATTTTGAAATTATAATATTTAATACTAGAATTACATAATTAATTTTCGTAATATATTTTTCCAAAAATTCCTTTTTGATAATTTTTAAATACAGGAAAAGGTTTTCCATGGAAATTATATTTTTGGAGTGTTTAAAGTTTTCAAAAACGCCGCTTTGTACGTGTCAGACGTCCTGCCTACCTTCGGGTGGTTCCCGGTGACATTGGAAAGATATTTCCTCCTAGAGCCTATAAGTGGCGTTTAGGAAGTATCAAATCATCGCCATCTTTGTATGCCAGTTTTTGAAAAAGCCAAATTGCTTTTAAACCCTAGTTTGTGGTTTTTTAAAATTACGGTAAATTCAATTTGGGTTTTATGAATAAATATCATATATTAAATTATGGTAACGTAAATTACCCAATTTAAAATAATTTTATTTAATTCACTCATTCTTTTAATTATTAACCTTTAGTTATTTATTTATTAAAAGGTTAAACATATTAATAATTATCTCTGTTATTTAGTATATATAATAAATATAATTACTTTTAAGTATTTATATTATTATATTTGGTATGAAATTATTGGACACATTTTATATATATATATGCATCAATTAATTTTGATTATATATTTTGCATTTAAAATTCATTTATCAGATGGTTTATTTCATTCTCTCTATTTAATGTATTTAATAAATGCATTTTCACGTGATTTATTTTTTATCTTATATACATTGTAATGGGAATAAAAAGGGGATATATTGATATAACCTAGTTTTGGTATTTTGTTTTTAAATACGGTATTTAACGTTAAATACGGTATTTAGTCGCTTTTCATTTTATTTATTTATTTATTTATTTTTCTCACCCACAAGCCTCGCGCTGGGCTGCCTTAGTTAGGTTAGTAAATAAATTTATTTGTGGGAGGCATCAAGATGACGCCCACCAAGATTTCCACTGCAACTTTAAAGTTTCCAAAGTCAGTTATCACAAGACTCCGCACTCAGTGTCAGAATAGACATGCTAGTATTACACTTCTCAGAAGTGTCAGAATAAGTATATTTTTGGGTCATATCATATATCTCCTTAATGTATATTATTTATTTTATTTTCATGATCTGCATATTACTTGAGTATGTGCTATATAACATGTTAAATAAATATCAAATAATATTAATCTTACCACTAAAATTTAAGCATCATATCAAGCCAATTTTAAAGTCGCGGCAACTTATTAAGGCTACTAAGCACACCTGCGGACGGCAAAAGTACTAGTGTCGATGTATGACAACGTATCATGTCAGTTGATTTCACTAACGCTGCTGGCTTTCATTTATCATTCCCAAGCAACTTAATCGGGTTTAATCGATTGTTTAACCGGTGATTTCCACTAACGCTGCGGGTTCGCGGATACAACCGTTAAGTAGCATCACGTAGGCATGCTAGTAACACAAGAGTTATGTCGTGTTTACATAATTGGTTAGTTAACCTACTTTCGTGTTGGTTTTTCAAAATGTATGCAGTGTTGCCGTTTGAAATCCTAGCATAGTAGATCTTACATATTAACAAATTTTGTGAGATTTTGAGTATTAGTATTACTTTACAATTTATTTTGTAAGTGTTTAACATGATAGATTACTAAACTGTTGTCTTTTACATATTTATTCTTGTAGAATTGAAATGGTTGTCCCTTAACACACCTAAAAACTCGCTTCGATCTGCACTTGAAAAGTGCAAGCTTAACAACTCGAACTTTGATGACTGGTCTCGAAATGTGAGATGTTCAAGCAAGTGGTAGGAATGTAATATGTGTTGAATACTAAGGTTTCGTCCAAACCAAATGACACTTCAACTAATAAGGAAAGTGGAAACCTATAGAAAACACAAGTTCTGATGACGCAGATGTCCAACGCCTTATGCTAGCTAATATGGAATCAAGGCTTCAAATCTCGCATGAAAAGGTGAAAGCATACGACACGCATCGGCAACTCGATGAGTTTTTTCTAAAGGAAGCAAGAATGAGAGATATGATGACTGCTCGTGTTCGCATTGACCGCAGAAGTTGCGAAATGGATAGGTCATGTGCCCACATGTCATTAAACGATAGGTTTCGTCAATCTACCAATGCCCCTGTGCACCCAGCCAAGCTTCGAAGAATCGGATGAGACCTTATCCGAAATCTTTTCTAGAGATTCTCTCAATTTGTCATTAACTTCAACGCTGGCCGCCGGGTACGTAGTTAGCCGATGCTTATTCCCCAGATACCGCTATCGCTTCTTCTCCGAAAGGTTTCACGACCAGGCCTTCTACCTCCACGCCGCATCAAGCCCGCTGCTTTCGCCTATCATGAAAAAATTCCCACCGCCGCCTCCCCCGTAGGAGTCCGGGTCGTCTCGCCTCCCAAAGGTGGCCGATCATCCTCTAACCGCCTATATCGATCATCGGCTGTAAGCTATTGCCTCACCAACTAGCTAATCGACGCGAAGCCCTCCCTCGGCGGACTCCTCCTTTGCTCCTCAGCCACGGGGTATTAGCAACAAGCTTCAACTCGTTGTTCCCTCCCAAGGGCAAAATTCTTACTAAGTACTCACCCGTCCGCCACCGAAATACCACTTCCGTCCGATTTCAGATGCAGCAAGATGCCGCCAGCTGCTCATCCCGGCCGTGAGATCGAATCCTCCATGAGATTCATAGTTGCATTACTTATAGCTTCCTCGTTTCCTCAGAGTTGCACATTTATAGTTGCATAAGTTGAGTTATTCTTGGAAACGAATCCGCATAAGATGATCACGAATACCGAGAACATCTAATTCCGAAAGCGTTAAGTTTACTTCTTCTATTTTCAGCGGTCCAAAAATAAGAAGAAGCTTACCGCAACGCTAAGGGCCCTGGCAAACCAAGGTCAAGCAGATCGGGCTGGTGAAAACAACACAAAAGAGACGTTGTCATTGACAGGGTGGAAACCCGGGGTCACTTTGCAGCTTCCACTGGCAAAGAAGTTCTTGGAAGATAGGAAGAATGGTTTAACAACCACTCAGCCTACAGGTATATATGTTATTGAAGTTTGTACAACTTCTAATTCTACTTCGTGGGTGCTTGACACTGGCTGTGGTTCTCATATTTGTCGCAATGCGCAGTAGCATGCAAGTGCTACTTAAAAGAGGGTAGACGACTACGCGGTAGGAACGACGCTGTAAGGTTTGGTGGGCCCCGACAAAGAAGATCCATTAGTTTAAATTTGTCTACAGGCCTTGTTTTGAATTTAAACAATAAGCTATCAAGTATGTCAAAGCTATTGGGTAGAAATATTATTTCCATTTCGATTTTGAATAATGAAGGTTTTTCATTTTCAATTGATCCTAATGCATTTAGGATCTCTAAGAATGGTATAATATATGGTAATACATCTCTGCAAAATGATCTATATATTTTAGACACATCTATCGACAATATAACAAAATCTTAAAAGGAATAAAGCTCTTAACGACTTCTTTAAACCCCACATACCCATGACATTGCAGACATATATAAACGAACCGTATCAAGAAACTTCACTCTAGTGGAATACTTGAAGGTTTCGATTATGAATCATACGATAAGTTAATCTTGCCTCATCGGGCAAATAATTAAATTGCCTCTCACTGATACAACGAAATGGCAAATGATTTGTTAGGGATCATACACACCTGACGATATGGGTCAATGAACACATCTACAAGAGGTGGGTTATACTCATTTAATTATATTTAATGATGATTAAATAGACGTGTTTATGTGTGTATCTGATGAAACACAAATATGAATCCTTTGAGAAATTTAAAGAATTTCAAAATGAAGTACAAAACCAATTGAACAAGACTGTAAAGATTCTTCGGTCTGGTAGAGGAGGAGAATATTTGAGTCATGAGTTTAACAATCATCTTAAAGAGTGTGGTATTGTTTCAATAACTCACTTCCAAATAGAACGCCTAGCCAACATAACGCGTGTCCGAAGGAGAAATCAATCTTACCGATACGGTTCGACCATACGAGCCTCTCTCGATCTACCAATTAATTTCTAGGATATGCACTACAAAGCACAACACTCGCACTTAATAAATGTCCAACTAAATCAGTAGAGAAAACTCCTCATGAATTCGCGGCTCGGGGAAGTTCCCAAGTTGGATTTTCTCGTGATTTTTAAATGCCATGTTTTACGCAAGAAATTAACAAGAGATAAACTAGCGCTCCAAGTCTCGATAAATGCTACTTTATCGATATCTAAAGGAAACCGCCGTTACTACTTCACTCCGGCGACGGTATCAAATATTCGCTGCTGTATCGTGAGCATTCCTTGAAAAGAAATATCCGGCCCGTGGCGGCTGTGGCTCGGGTGTGTTCACTTCTTGGAGGAAACCTCAAAGACGACGTAAGGTTTAATCAGTTACCACACCTGGGCAGACGACTAGCGATCAACGAGAATTATGCCTTCTTGGCTGCAGAAGACCCAGCCTGACCGGGCCGTGAAGTCGCTGGGCTAAACCTTTAGAGAGATTCACTGTAGATCACAAGAATCGACTGCTTAGATGCGAATTTTCATGATTGAAGCTTATTTGCCTTTACCTCTTGGCGAGGTGAGGCAAACGAAAAGCTAAGATGTTGATAAATGGCTAATAGCCATGGCTCGGAGATGGATCTCACGTACTCAAAATAAGGCTCGTCCTTGTTAGATTTTACCTCCAATGAGGTTCGCCCCATTGAGTATAACGGGTATTTAAGAAGAACATGACAAAGCATCTTTAAACGTCCACAAGTGCTAAAGCCATAAGTAAAGGTCTACAAGTTCATGGAATCACTATGATGAAACCTATTTTTGCTGCCATGCTTAAGTCCATCCGGATAATCTTAATCATTGACGATTCCATGACTACGATATGACAAATGGACGTGAAAAGACCGCCTTCCTCGAACGGAAATCTCGAGGGAAGATGCTTTTATACGGTACAACCTCCTAATTTACATGTTTCAAAAAGACCTAAGAAGGTATACAAAGCCTACAAAGGTCCACTTGTCTCAAGCAAGCATCCCGCTAGCTTGGAATATCCGCTTTGACAATCAATCAAAGATTTTGGATTCACCGTAAACGGCTAAGAATCTTGTGTATACAAAGGCGTGAACGAGTTAAGAGCAAAATTTATAGTCCTCAGGCGTCGATGACATACTAATCATTGGAAATAATGTAGAAGCTACTTCAAACTCAATCGCGATCGATTGCGGTAAATGTTTCTCAACGGGCGACTTAGTGAAGTATTAATATATTCCTGAATCAAAATTCATCGATCGGCTAATCGGTCGATCGAATCCTTTGCCGTGACACTTATATCAATAAGATATCAGAAAGGTTCAATGAATGATTCCAAGTAATCTCCCACGAGACATCACTGAGTTCAACTCGAAGTCACGTTGTCCCACCACACGCCGATATGAACAGCAAGAAAGACATACCTAAGCTCGACTATGCGTCCATCGTATGTCATGTCGCGGCACAGACTGATGTGTCATATGTGCGTATAATACCGATACCAAGCTAATTCGAAGCGGCCACTGTATCAAGGAAATACATCTTAAAGCATCCGAGAAATAACTAAATATGTATTCTTGGTATATCGCGAGACGAAGAGTTGGTTGTTACCGGGTACACCGATAGCCAGCTTCCAACCGACAAAGATGACGGTCGCCTCGTGTTGTTTTGTCTTAACGCGGAGCAGTATCTTGAGAAGCTCCAAATAGAGTACTGCATTTATTCTACTTGCTGCACTGAAAAGACGACCATCGACGCCGCGAAAAGAAGCTTGCTGGATTAAGAAATTCGCAGGATCGAGCTTGAGTTGTGCCATCATTGAAGGCTAGTGGAATTGTTAGCGCACAATCCCGCGCCATTACTCAAGCCAGGCGGAACCCCGGTTAATATCACAAATGCAAAGTACGTATCGTAAAAGTGTCACCCGACAAATATGCTTTTTATGAGATGCAACATATATAGGTTAATGTTGCCGCTTTTTACCAAACTATTACTACTCAAAAGAAAAGATTTATGAACATGCAATGAATATTAGTCTTAGACACCTAGCTGTGTTAGGTTTAGTGTGAGTTAAGCAGATCTTTCCTCATATGCTAACAAATAATCAATATTACGTGCTTCTCTATATATCAATACATTTGTTAGCTATGTTTATGTGTTTATATATCTTAATTTCTATATATAACTCCTCTGTTGTATCCTCGTTGAGTAAAAAAAGTGAAATTCCTAGGTTAATTCCAGTGTTTCTCAAAGAGGCAACCTCGAAGTGCTTCCACAAATAGTAACCTCTTCAAGTCTAGAAACATAAGATAGTCATTCTCCTTTGCAAGATGAGAAATTGGGGGCGACTAGCATTTGATGACTAACATAGTGATTGATTAATGATCACCCATTTTCTTGGATCATGAGAGCCAGGAAGCCTAATCAATCTTTATAGGTTGTCGGGCTTGCATAACCGAGAGCTGGGGATTGGACAGAAAATCATAAAAAGATACGCAGATTCAAGGTTTTGGCGACATTTCGCTTAAAACTCTATGTTTTTAGCAATTTATGTGACTGCTGTATATAACTATCTATGTTATATGAATTGTGTCCTTTGACTATCTCAAACGCTCCATTTTAAATGGGGATCATAACGGCATACGTTAAAAAGCGACACCTGCGAGTATAAGAAAGAGGCGCCGACATACTATGCGGATTTATCCATCCTTAATATACAAAGTAAATCTCGGTCTCAAACGAGTTTGGGACCCATTGGTTTACGGGATTATAGTACCTTTAGCCGCTTCAACTCGAGTAAAGAAAGTCGCGAAGCGCTTTCACGACACACTTCTTATACTCGTGACTGTAGATCGGTGATAAAATGAATTGTGTTAATCGCCCGGGGCGGCAAAAGTGAGAGCTGCCGTGGAAATCAACGAATACGGTTTAATAATTACGTTTGTCATGACAATTATCAGAATAATTCATTTACTAGTTTAGTTAAATAAGATTACTAAAACTAAGTGTTCAAAGGAATAGTAATTGTAATTACTAGTCGGGCGCCAGATAATATTGGGATTATGTCGATTGCTGTGTATCTCATATACCGCAATAATAATAATTCAATAATTATATTATTATACCTACCGCTATTGGCTCGAGGTTAAGCCCGCCACAAATACAAAGCAAGGACGTTGAATTATTTTTATGTGTGAAATTAAACTATATTCTGAAATCGGTAGTCTGACAGAATCAATAAAATTCTCAATCGGTAATTTTACATCGAGCAATTTTAAAATATTAATCGATTTAATCCTCAATTAATTAATCCTGATAGTTAATTAATAAAAACAATTAGTTGAACTTGTTAATAACTTGTTAGTAGTAATTTTACTTAACGAATTAGTTTAATTAAACGAGCCGTGCCTCACAATAAATATTCGACTTTAGGTTAAATAATAATATTATATTAAAGGAGGAAATTAGGTAATAAAAACCTAATCATCACAAAGCATTTTCATGCCTCCCTATTTTCTTTTGAGTCGTGCAAAATCAAGTGTCAAACTTGAAAATTTTACTTTGATTTTATCATCCGATTATCCAAGTCAGTTTCTAGCTTCTGCAAGAAACTCAAGTATACTCCCAACCCCTCCTACCGTTGACAATCTGTAGACATCACAATTTGTGGGCGCTTATATTAATTCAAACGAGGCTTTAAAGTTATTGGTGAATTTTCCGCTTATATTACAATATATGTTTATATTTGATATTAAATATGTTAATTTGGTCCTATATGTAATTTGTTTAAAGTCTTATATAAGTTTTGCATGTTATTTTCCATAAAATGAAACTCAACGAAGACAAGAGTGGGATCAATTGTGGTGTATTTGTTTGGTTATTTTTATGCTATATGGCAAATACGATAACATGACTGCAACTATATACTAAAGTACTAAACTATGTTAATAAACTACTAAACTACTCGGTATATATAGGAAGTGCTATATAAATAAATATCAATAGTAGTATATTAAGTATGAGGTAGTAAAAGCTGTACCCACGCGAATGGCTCTGAATTATGGCGCTGAGCGATTCTTTTAAAACTTTTTATACGAGATTTTTTAAATTCGATAAATTAATATTCGACTATTTAATAAACCTCTTTACGATAATATTTTCTGCCCCCTCCTAATTCTGTGACATTACGTTAAACAATAATTCGTCTTTTTCATTGTTTCTAATGCTAAACATCATACGCGACTACGTTTTTCAGAGCGCTCAACCAAATATCAATGTAACATCGCCTCGCTGGCCTGACAAAAGACTTATGGTCGTGGATACCGCGCGATTGCTTTTTTTTTCCTTTTTCTCGATTTTTATAATGGGGCTTGTTTTTCAATTATCAACTACGCAGAAATTGGCAAATTAATACTGATTATTTAATAAGCTCTCAATATAATATTTTTTGCCTGCTCCGACTTTATTAATAATTTGCGCTTCTTTTTCGCCTTTTCATTATTTCTATGCACGGTCACATGCTTAATCGTGTTTTTTTTTCCTTTTTCACGTGAATATTTTTTTCCCTTTTTTAACGGTTGTTTTTTTCAATTATCAACAACAATGTAGTTCCTATGTAAATTAATATTCTCATTACTAATAAACTCTAAGATAATATTTTGGCCTCCCGATTCGATAGCACTCAATAATCCGTGTTTTTGCTTCATTTTTCATTATTTCTAGTCGATCAAGCTTTTTTAAGTAGCTCACCAACTATCAATAAAATATCATCTTACTCCGCCATTCGACGGCACTACAACCTAGTATTTATACTACAAGATGTGGTTGCCAAGTAAGAAAACATGAAGAGTCACGTGCACCACTTGAGGATGTACTCATTAGTCTAGAACATCATAGGATCTTAGATCAGCTCAATCAAGTACTGAGATCTACTCTACCAAATTATCAATAAAATTCTCCTAAATTCAACTCTTCATTAATTTTATCAAATTTTAATATTATTTTTTTAATTTTTATATAGAATTGATTCGTTTTTTATTTTGTATGATACTTAAGGAATTATTACAGTTGAAAATGAGGGGAAAAATAAACAAAATTACTCTAATGATTTTATAAGAAACGAACATGAAACGCCAAATAAATAAGCGAAAAGTTGACAGAGTAATCATATATCCGACCAAGCATATTTTAGCCATATTTGTGACCGTAAGTCGTATGATCCAATATAATTGAAAATATTAGTCATATTTAATATCAGTCACTTACACTAAATAAATAAAGACGCTTACTACACTTTCTCTCATTTTTGAAACACCTTACCTCAATTTCAAATTCTCGTAGTTGTGCTAAATCAAATCTCCACCATCCATTTCAAATTTCAAATCACCCATCATTTCCCTCCTTCTATTTAAACCTCCCTCTTCTTGACCAAATGTGACAATCTTTTGGGACACACTACCCCCCCTCCACCCTACCCCCACCCACCCCCACAAAATGCTCCAAAGAAGAAACAACCACCCCCTACCCCATCAACCACCATGGATCCCCAACCTCTACCCCTCCAATCCAACAACATTGCCAACATCGAAAACAATAAATTCGCAACAAAACCCAAAACAATCGAACAAGTGTACCAGAAGAAAACCCAACTCGAACACATCCTCCTTCGCCCCGATACCTACATTGGCTCCGTCGAAAAACACAGACAAGAACTCTTTGTGTACGAGAATGATGTTATTGTTCGAAGAAATGTTGATTTTGTACCAGGTTTGTGTAATTTATTTGATTAATTATTTCTTAGTGATGTTAATAACAAGCAAATATATATCAAAAATGGAGGCTTTAGGAATTTGTTAATTTTATTTACTACTTTTGTCCCAAAAATATTGTCCAGTTTGTGTAATATATTTGATGAATTATTTGTTAATGATGTTGGTAATAAGCAAGTTGATAAAAAGTTGAAGTCTTTTAAGTGTCCCAAAAATATTGTCCAGTTTGTATAATATATTTGATGAATTATTGGTTAATGGTGTTGGTAATAAGCAAATTGATTTAAAATGGTCTTTTGAGTGTCCCAAAAATATTTTCCAGTTTGCATAATATATTTGATGAATTATTGGTTTTAGTGATGTTGGTAATAAGCAAATTGATGAAAAATGAAAAGTGTCCCAAAATATTGTCCAGTTCGTATAATATATTTGATGAATTATTTGTTAATGATGTTGGTAATAAGCAAGTTGATAAAAAGTTGAAGTCTTTTAGTGTCCCAAAAATATTATCCAGTTTGGTTCAGTGGTGTTTTGATAATAAGCAAAAGAGAAAAAAATGCAGACTTTAAGAGTTTGTTGATTTTATTTACTAGTTATGTCCCAAAAGATTGTCCAGTTTGATCTACAATGGTCAAAATGAATTAATTTATTGTCTTTAATTGACCCGTTTGAATCAAAATTATCGTGTTAATAGTGAAGCGCAATGGAAATGATATCTTTTAATATATTTGTGACCAAATATTATAATAATTATATTGTATGTTCAATAATAAACAGTATCGGTGTATCAGTAATGTGTCATAAGACGAAGATTTGTTGATAATGTATCAGGTTTGTACAAGATATTCGATGAAATATTGGTTAATGCTGCTGATAACAAGCAAAGGGACCCGAAAATGAAGTCTTTAAGAGTTGATATTAATGTTGAAGGGAATTGTATTAGTGTGTTTAATGATGGAGATGGTGTGCCTATTGAGATGCATCAGGAGGAGAAGGTCTATGTGCCTGAATTGATTTTCGGGCATTTGTTAACTAGTAGTAACTACGATGATGGTGAGAAGAAGACTACTGGTGGAAGAAATGGGTATGGAGCAAAGTTGACTAATATTTTTTCGACCGAGTTTGTGATTGAGACTGCTGATGGAAAGAGGAGGAAGAAATATAAGCAGGTATACTATCGGTTTGATTGTAATTAATGAACTTTGCCGACTTAATTGACAAACAAAATTTGGATTGCTATAAAAGTTGTCATGTTAATGGTAAAGTGCAACTGAAAAAATGTGTTTCACTATCTATTTGACCTAATATTGTAGGGTATATACAACGTATTTGGTTTGGACATTAATAATGTCAACATTTCAAAACTAGACGGTGTTTTTTGACATGGAGGTAGTTGAAAAAATATGATGGCTTGATACATTAATTTGGGTTTTTACTTTGAATTTGAATTGTGCATGGTGTTGTTTACTCATTTAGATATTGAATTATGATTTAGTTATCACAGATGTTTTTGTCATGTGGGTGTTTATTCAGATCTTTTTGTTCAAAACCACAAGATCATGGTGCAATTCTTTAGGTTATTGATTTACTGGATTGTAATTGTAGGTTTTCTCTGAAAACATGGGCAAAAAATCCGAGCCTATAATAGAAACATGCAAAGCTACTGAAAATTGGACCAAGGTTACATTTAAGCCGGACTTGAGCAAATTCAGCATGACTCATCTAGAGAATGATGTTGTTGCACTGATGCAAAAGCGTGTTGTCGATATGGCGGGATGCTTATCTGAGTGCTCTGGAGCAAATTTAGTTGTCCAGCTAAATGGTAAACCTGTTCCAATTAAGTCTTTTGAAGAGTACTGCAAGCTTTATGTACCTGCCGATGAGAAGAGTGTTTATTACAAAGATGACAGATGGAAGGTTTGCATCTGTGCTAGTGATGGACAGTTTAAACAGGTTTGTAAAATAATATGTTGAGCAATGGATATTTGTAAGTTGATAACCGATGTTTAAGCTATATGGTTTCAACTTTTGATTCTTTGTATTTGATCTATCAGGTCAGTTTTGTCAATGGAATTGCAACAATCAAGGGCGGAACTCATGTAGATCACATTGCTAACCAGATAGGAAAGCATTTCGCTGATAAACTGAGCACGAAAAAACTGACCATTACTCCTAACAATGTAAAGAACCAGTTATGGGTATTTGTCAATGCCCTCATTGACAACCCAGCTTTCGATTCTCAAACTAAGGAGACTCTGACACTTCGGCAGAGCAGCTTTGGTACTAATTGTGAACTTTCCCCAGCATTTCTGAAGAATATTGGTTAGTCTTTGAATTTTTTACTTTTTCTGACTTGTTTTTATATTGTTCTTCTCCTTGAAAGTTACGCTTATGTTTTTCGTCTCTTCTTCAGAGAACAAAACTGATGTTAAGGACAGACTCCTCACCTGGGTTGACTTCAAGCAGAGAAAGGATCTGAAGAAAACTGATGGAGCTAAAAAAGGGCGGATACATAATATTGAAAAACTTGAGGATGCTAATGAAGCAGGAGGTAGGAATTCGGAGAATTGCACATTAATATTGACAGAAGGAGATTCAGCCAAGGCCCTTGCAGTAAGTGTTTGAAATAGAAAATTTTGATTCTTTCTTAAATTCTGGCATGTGATGGGAACAAACATTTTACAGATGGCAGGATTATCTGTTGTTGGTCGAGACAGATATGGTGTGTTCCCATTGAGGGGTAAATTGCTTAATGTAAGGGATGCAAGTGTTTCTCAAGTCGCAGGCAATGCTGAAATTTCTTGCATTAAGGAAATACTGGGGCTGCAACAAGGCCGGAAATATGATGATGCCAAGTCCCTGAGATACGGTCACTTAATGATAATGACCGATCAGGTAGTTTTATGTTTGAACTTTAAACGTCAATGGAGTCTTGTTATTCCTATTTCATTATTGTTCTTAGCTTCAGCCTTGTATTTTTGTCCACCCAACTAAAGTTGTGGCCTTATTCCCGATCAGGACCATGATGGATCCCACATTAAGGGCCTCCTAATCAATTTCATTCATTCCTTTTGGCCATCGCTGCTGAGAGTTCCCTCTTTCTTGGTGGAGTTCATCACACCAATTGTAAAGGTATGTCTTTCTTCCTAAACATACAATTTTCACGTTAACCTGAATAATAAGTAAACACCACTAATACAACTTTCTCATTGTTGGCTCTCATTTTGCAGGCCACTCATAGGAATGGGAATGTTTTATCATTTTACACGATGCCAGAGTATGAAGCATGGAAAGAAAGTTTGGGATCATCTTCAAGTGGTTGGTCTATTAAGTACTATAAGGTTTGTTGTAGATGATAACAGTAATGGTCGTATGGATTTAACTTTGGAAAGTTTGTAAAACTCTTTGCTTTTCTGCCAGGGGTTGGGAACTAGCACATCAGAAGAAGGGAAGGAGTACTTTGAGGCCATCAACAGGAATAAGAAGGATTTTGTTTGGTTCGATGATCAGGATGGGGAAGCAATAGAGCTTGCTTTCAGCAAGAAGAAGATTGAAGCTAGGAAGAATTGGTTGAGACAATTCAAGGTTGCAAGATTTCAGTGGAAGTGGTCAATTTAATCAATTATTGTTGTAAAATATTGTTCTAATCTATGTTCCTGTTTTTATTTCTTCATGCAGCCTGGCACTTTCCTTGACCAGAAGGAGACGCATATAAAGTATAGTGACTTTGTCAACAAGGAACTTATACTGTTCTCGTTGGCAGATCTTCAAAGATCAATTCCGTCAATGGTAGATGGTTTGAAACCGGGCCAAAGAAAGATTCTTTTCTGTGCTTTCAAGAGGAACTTAATGAAGGAGGCAAAGGTTGCTCAATTCTCAGGTTATGTCTCCGAGCACTCAGCTTACCATCATGGCGAGCAGAGTCTTGCAGGTACCATAATTGGCATGGCTCAAGATTTTGTGGGCAGTAACAACATTAATCTCTTTTATCCAAGTGGACAGTTTGGTAGTCGCCTTACGGTAAGGCATAATAATCACGGCTTATTGTTCCTTCAGTCATAAGAATCACCAATCATGGTGCATATAAAAATTACGACATTCTTACAGGGAGGTAAAGATCATGCTAGTGCCAGATACATATTTACTAAGCTCTGTACTATAACAAGATATTTGTTCCCAAAGGATGATGATATTCTTCTAGACTACTTGAATGAAGATGGGCAACGTATTGAACCTACATGGTAAGTTTAGTAAGCAAAAACTTCTTTCAATATTAAACTAATATATTAGCTGGAAAGAATTATATGTTCTATACTTGTGTATGTTACAGGTATGTACCAATTATTCCGATGGTTCTGGTAAATGGAAGTGAAGGAATTGGAACTGGTTGGAGTACCTCTATTCCTAATTATAATCCGAGGGACATTATTGCAAACTTGCGAAGGTTATTAAATGATGAACCACTTGTACCCATGCATCCTTGGTACAGAGGGTTTAGAGGTTCCATAGAGCAGACCTCGACAAAAGAGGCAGGTGCTACTTACACTGTGACAGGTATCATTAATGAAGTTGATGAGACAACAATTAGTATAACTGAGCTGCCCCTTCGGAGGTGGTCTTCAGATTACAAAGTGTTTCTGGAATCAGTTTGTGAAGGGAACAAAGAAGCAAAGGATCCATTCATTCAGGTATCATAGTCTAAATGTTTTTAACTCGGATATTCTAGAAAGCTGTCGATTGTTAATCTTATATTATAATTGTTCATCATCTTGCAGGACTTCAGTAGTTATTGTTCTCTTGATTATGTACATTTTGACATCATATTGAATGAGGAAAAAATGAGGAACGCCAAAGCAGAGGGGCTGTTGAAGAAATTCAAGCTGACCACCAGTATAAGCACATGCAACATGCATCTCTTTGAGCCAAATGGCACCATTAAGAAATATGACACTCCAGAACAAAGTATATTCTCGCCTTCATCATAATTTTTATCGATATGGTATTATGGTTTAACCCTTATTTTTCATTATTTACCTTTCATTGCAGTTCTTGAAGAATTCTTTCATCTTAGGATGGAATTCTACGAGAAGAGGAAGGTAACTTTGTTAACTGCATTGATCTATTATGTAGATTTTTCAAAATCCTTAAAAAGCCCTCTCAAGTGGAAACTGTGCAGTATACTTATAGACCATTCTTGCAGAGAGCAATTGTGAAGAACTTAGAAACGGATTTGTTGAAATTGGAGAACAAGGTCAGATTCATTCTAGATGTTGTTGGAGGCAACATCATAGTAAGTAATCGCAAGAGGGCTGATCTCTTCCTTGAGTTGAAGGAAAAGAATTTCACACCCTTTCCTAAGAAGAAAAGTTTGGAAGCAATTGTTGCTGGGACCACAGATGACACAGAAGAAACTGAAGAGCCTCTAGAGGCCTCCAGCAGTGAAGTTCAGGCCAGCGATTACGATTACTTGCTTTCTATGGCCATTGGGTCTTTGACACTTGAGAAGGTTCAGGATCTATGTGACGAAAGGGATAAGCTCAGGGTTGCTGTTGATGAAATGAGGAAGGCTGCTCCCAAGTCATTATGGATTAAAGATCTCGACGAACTTGAGAAACAACTTGATGTACGAATCTTGCCTCCCTCCTCTTCAGATTATGTCACTCCTCTGTTTCTGAGCTTGGTGTCTTACTGCAGGAGGTTGATAATGAACTAGCAGCTGATGCAAGAAAAAGGGCCAAACACGAGGTGAAGCCTGGTGCCAAGGCAGCTCGCAAAGCTACAAAAGCTCCACGGAAAGATAAGAAGGCAGTTAGCAATGCAGAATCGGTTGCTGATACTGAAAAACCTCTTTCACCGATGGAGACTGGTATGAACTTGCCAATCGCTTCATGTGACTTACTTTCTTGATAACTGTATTTTAAGTTTTAACAAGTGACATATGCTTTCTTCAGATGCTACTGAGGCTCCAAAAGCCAAACCTAAAGCAAAAGCAGCTACAAAGAAAGCTCCTACCAAAACGGTTTGATTGATACTGCTGTTGCTCTTTTATTCTAAATGTCTTTTGCTGACGGTTTTATTCTTGAAGTATAATCAGTTAAACCTCTGAGTATATTTATTTCAGGGGAAATCATCTTCAGCTGTCATTGATGAGGAGGATGCAGATGATGTCCCCGCACTTGCTAAACGTCTTGCACAATACACTCTTGGATCTTCTCCTGAGCCCTCAGATGGTAAATACTAATCTGCTGATCATAATTGAATGATCATTTTCGAAAAAACATATTAACTGAGCCCTATATAGAGATCTGTCAATATTATTCTTATGGAAGAGACTTAAGGACTGCATTGAGATGCACTGCTAATTTAAAATGTGTTTTCATGTCAAATCAGCTCTTCAAGAACGCTAATATGTAATACCACAGTTAATATATTCTTGATACCCTGAACTCACCGTTACTCTTCTGCACTCGCAGAATCTGGAGAGAAGAAAGATGGCGATGACTATCAACCCGTTGATGATGATGTTGTAGAAGCGAAAAAACAGGTAGGGAGAAAAGCAGGAAATGGCAAAGCCGCAAAGCCCCCTGCAGCACCGAAGAAAAGAGGAGCTAACAAGGCACTTCCAACGGGGAAGCTGATATCGGAAGCTCTAAAAGCTGCAGAAAACACTGGTATTTCGCCCGAAAAGAAAGTCAGGAAAATGAGGGCATCTCCATTTAACAAGAAAAGCGGATCTGTGCTGGGAAGGAGCAATACATTGCCAATGGACATGAGTTTAGATGACGCTGAAGAGCAAGAATCCGGAAGCAGTGCAGGAGGCGATAGTGAGGCTTTGGTAGCTCCCAGAGCAAGTAGACCACAAAGAGCTGCACGCGCAAAGGTTGTACAAATCTTGAGTGATTCTGACGACGACGACGACGAGGATGATTATGATGAAGAGAGCGACGACTTCAGTGAAGATGATGATTAGCTCAGTTAACCTCAGATCCTTTTAGGCACTACTTATGATGTTGTGGCTTTGCTTGTTTTCTTGCTAAGATGCTAGTATTTTTTATCGACAACTGCAGTTGAACAATGCAACAAGTAAATTCGTTCAGAGCTATTTTCAATTCTTAGTCAATAATACTCCCTCCATTTTTTTTTTTGTTTTTGGTTCTACCTTAAAATTTTTATTTTAAAATATTTATCATTCCCAGTATTAAAAATTATATTTCATTTTATTTTTTTGTGAATTTTTAAATGAAATTATCAATAAGCCAAATGATATCTTTAAATAATTGTTATTTTATATTTTATTATATTTTTTTATTCTTTTTATCATGAAAATTGATTTAAAAAAAAAACAGAGAAAATATTAAATATACATACGGAATATATCATATGTGGTTCCATGTGTATGCATATTCATACCAGATTCCTAATAATTTTTTCATAAAATCAACTTTTCATATCACTTCATTAATTTTAGTTATAACTTGTAACTTATGCACAAAACTAAATAATCTAGTTTATTCTTTACAACACTTAAATTAATTATTACAACCAATGCATATTGCATAGAGTAATTGTTTAAAGCACAACACACGATGAGATCCTCTATTGCTTTTGTGTGCTTCCTATCATGCCTCATTGCTTTAAATTTATGCATTTTCCTGATGTGTAGTGTTGTTATCGGTCCGGTCCGGATATCGGGCAAAAAATTTGGACCAGGACCGGATCGATAGCTTACCTGGTAGATACTCGGTTATGATTTTTTGGTCTGGTCCCGGGTGGGTTTAATTTTATTAAAAAAATTAGGTATTTCAATATAAATTTTGGATCTTTTGGGTATTTTCGACGTATATAAAAAATTTCGGGTATTTATCGGAGTTCTTGATCCAGCGAGTCTAATCCCGGTATCGATTAAATAATATCGTTTGGACATGCAACACGAGGTGAGTATCAATCCAGTAAAAGCGGAATAGATTTTTAAGTGGTTTTCTGTTTACCGAGCTGTATCTAACAATAGGAGACACGTACGCGAGTTAGTGGATCGCTATGGATAATTAATAATTGTGATCGATTGATGAAAAATGGATTGTTTGATTTTTGAAATATCCATTCCTTATTTCACAGGTATTGATAACCAAAATAAATCTAGACCAAAACAAAGCAGTCACCACCTCAAAACCTTAATAATTTTCCCACTAATCTCATAAAAAATCTGTAAAATTATTTATTGGCAACAAATTAACACACTCAATACAATTGCTAGTTATGGCCTTTCATGTTTCTTGTCCAATTACATGGTACATAACTCCCTCTTCTCTTTAATATTCCTTATTATAAAAATATTTTGTTTTAAATAAATTTTATAAAAAAGATTTAATTTTTACTAATTGTATGTGCCACAAATATATTTATATGTCTTTATTCATTGTTTGTGTTTTTGGGTTCTCTTTATTCATTAAGATTGATTTTTTACTAATTTTATGTACCATTAATAAATATATGTGTCTTTATTCATTGTTTGAGTTTTTGGGTTATATTCTTTAGCTAAAAAGATTGAATTTTTACTAATTTTATGTACCACAAATTCATATATAAGTCTTTATTCATTGTTTGTGTTGTTGGGTTCTATTCTTTAGCTAAAAAGATTGAATTTATACTAATTTTATGTACCAGAAATTCATATATGTGTGTACCAGAAATTCATATATGTGTGTCTTTCTTTGCTGTTTGTGTATTTGGGTTCTTGTTTATTGAATTTTGGTACACTAGGGGTGTTTCTTTAACTGTTTATGTTGTGTTTTTGGTGATTTTCGTTTTCTCAGTAGGAAGATTTGCTACTGCACTTTAGGGTTTCCACGTTTGTTGAGGACTGAAGAGGGAAAGGATGCTTTCTTGGAGGAGTTGGGTAGGATTGAGGAGTTCCTCAAAGACCCTTATCGGCGAAGGGCTAATTATGGTCAGACTGTGCAAGTTAAGGTGCCCAAAGTGGATGTTATCGACCCGCCTCCTCCGGTGTTAAGTGTTTCTGTTCCACTCCAGTTGCAGCAGCAGAAACAGTTGGTGTCGGCTGAGGTTGTTCAGGTAGAAGATGGAGGTGGTGGGGAATTGGATGAGTTGGCATTGGCGAATGCATCGGCTAATACTAAGAGGCTCGCGTTGCAAAAGAAAGGGGCCGCCACATCAGTAATGGTAGAGGATCTTGCTAGAAGGTTGGAGGCTGGCGATGGAGTGGTGAGGATTTATCAATTTTGTACTTTTGTTTCAATGTTGGTACCATAGTTGTTAATCCTTGGTAGATCAATTCAATTGCTCAGATAGCTATGAAACTTTGACAAACCTGACCCCAGCTATCTATTACTGAGCTTCATTTCCCTTTTCTGGGTTTTGAGATTTGTTAATGTAGCTATGCCTGCAGGGCAAAGAGATAGATTTTGCTGGAGAAGAGCTGGGCCAATCTAATGTTAAAATAATGTGCCGTTTATGCTTGTCTGGAGAAAATGATGGAAGTGAGAGAGCAAGGAAAATGTTGCCCTGCAATAGTTGTGGCAAGAAGTACCATATTAATTGTCTGAAAAACTGGTCACTTAATAGAGATCTTTTTCATTCTCTTTTTTCGCTTCAGATATTTATCTAAATCTATGTATGATTGTAGCAATTGATAACTAGTTTTTCTTTTCAGATCTGTTTCACTGGAGTTCTTGGGCATGTCCATCTTGTAGAATATGTGAGGTAACTAGTTTCATCTCCTTTTTAGTGTTAAAGTTACTCTTTTGCATGGTGCCTCTTTAGTATTATGTGAGTGTTACTTTTTTTCTTTTGATTTCCCCCTGACCAATTTATGTATATAGCAAAGTGTTTCATTGTAATCTCCAGTGAGAGACCCCCATAGAAAGGATTGTAATATTCCTGTATGTGGGTCTAGGTCAATTACTTCTATGAATTATGTGATTTCAGTTTACCCTGATGAAACATATTTAATGTTGTGGAAAATAATATATTTCCATGTATTCACTTGTTCATATGTTTCTTATAAACCTCTAGTGATGTTAAATTTAGCAGACAGTGATAATCTTCCCCCAAATCTCCTTTTTGGTAAATTCAAGCTCCTTCGAGAAAGACATTTTTTTGTGGGTGGAATACCTGGCATGGTTGAATATGTATTTAGTACTTGTTGGGTTTCTTTACCTGTTAAGCATGTTGTTCCATTATAAAGCAAATTTGCTCGCCAGGTTTGCTGTCGAACGGGAGATCCAAATAAATTCATGTACTGCAAAAGGTGTGATGCTGCGCACCATTGCTATTGCCAGCAGCCTCCCCATAAGGTTGCCTGCCAATCTCTTACTGCATATTTTCACTTGGCTAGTCAATAGCTGTAATTGACGTGTTTCCATTTTGTAGAATGTTAGCAGTGGGCCATATCTGTGTCCTAAGCACACCAAGTGCCACAGCTGTGGGTCTAGAGTCCCGGGAAAAGGCTTGAGCTTGAGGTACTAACTTAAAAAATAGTTATGTATTCGTTGTGCCTAATTATTATATTCTGTATCATAAACCATTTACTCCCAATTATACCTTAATTTTGAAGAATAAGTGCTATCATGAGCCAGCATCTTCGCTCAATACCCAGCTTTTAAGGCCTGTATTTCATGCTATGACAGAATTCTTAATGAGAATTGTTGTGGGTGCAGCTTCATTGTTTTATTTCGGCTGCATCATTATAGTTGTGGTCAAGTGCTGAAATGTTTTTTACAAGTGAAGGATATGACTCTTAGTTATCGCTTATTGTGACCCCTGATGTTTCATCGGACTTTCTTTTGTCTTCACTCCATTTAATATGAAACCAGGGCAGATTTGCTTTTCCTGAAAGGCTTCGAAAATTGTCCACACGTATAAGTGATCTTAAAATGTTTTGGTGGTTACTCTGTTCGATATCATTTAGGTCTAACTTGTGGGATTTTTCCTAGACCTGAATGGCATACACACTTTCCTTCTTTGAAAGTGACCACTAAAGGACTATTTTGACATCCCGTGTTCATGAAGAAGTTAGGTTATTTAATTGTTACCATACAAGCTAATAAAATCTTACTATAGTCGTTAAGTGACACATTACATCCTGACTTTTGTAACTTGTTTGTTTAATCCACTAGTTATTCTCATCATGCTTTTGTCAATTGATTAAATTTTATATACTGAATCTGCTCAGGTGGTTTCTTGGTTACACTTGTTGTGATGCTTGTGGAAGGTTATTTGTCAAAGGAAACTATTGTACAGTGTGTTTGAAGGTATGTATGATAGTCTTTTGATACTTTTTACAGTGAATACTTAGTCTTCTCATAATCTAGGCCCTTTGCCTCGTTTTTGCCAAGCTATGCCCATAAGTTATATTGCATTGTGATCTACATGTTGGCCCAGTGTTCTTGTATCTAGAGGTGCCTGTGCCTGCATATAGGGTATGCATTGTATATATAATCTCTGGTTTACTTTTAAAGTTGACTGGCGGCATTTCTTGATCTACCATTGCAGGTGTATAGAGATTCTGAATCGACACCTATGGTTTGCTGTGATATCTGCCAGCGATGGGTGCATTGCCAATGTGATGGCATCAGGTTTTGAATCTTGCTACTATAGTTGACTGTGTCTGCTACAAGTTTATATATCATTTCTTTAGTGATTCGATTGATTCTGTTCCACTCTTCAATGGGTAATTACTGCTACCTTGGTGATTCTCATATGGAGTATAAGTGGTGAGTAGTTTTAGAAGACCATCCATTTTCGGGTGCCCTTTACAAGCTCAGGCACTGTTTCTCAAATAGCAAGCCACCTATGCAGTAAAAAAGGAACAAGGCAATGCTAAGCAGGATTTCCTTTAGCTTGTCTTTTACTACCCTTTTTTTTTTTCCTTCTGGAAGGAATATAGCTTTAAATCCACGGTTTGCTGTGCTTATTTATCAGTTGGTATAACGTTAGTTAACAGAAATGTGATCTTATCAATCTTCAAACGTAAGCTTCTTTGACATGCCATAATTTGAAATTTATAGTGCATATATGTAATTGCAGTGATGAGAAGTATATGGAATTTCAAGTTGATGGAAACCTTGAATATTCATGTCCAACCTGTCGAGGTGAATGCAGTCAGGTTGGTCAGAATGCGCAACATCAATTGAAGTTTTATCCTGTTGCAAATATTGTTGGTGACTTTGTCTTATTTTTAGATTCGGAGTTCTGAAGAGGCCGTTCTGGAGCTCTGGAAGAAGAAAGACGAAACAGACAAGGACCTGATAGCAAGACTGAGAGCAGCAGCTGGATTGCCGACTCAAGAGGAAATACATCCTCTTTCACCCTTCTCTGACGATGAAGATAATGGCCCTGCCACTTCGAAGAATGAATATGGGAGATCTATTAAGCTTTCTCTGAAAAATTTAGTTGAAAAATCACCAAAAAAGAATGAACATGGAAAGAAATCTTCAAACAAGAAGTCTGGGAAGAAAAAGGGTGGAAATGAAGAATATACTGCAGGAGATGGAAGTGAAGAATTGTCATTGTTCCCAACGAGAGAACCGGATACTTTCTTTTTTCCTGCCGCTGAAAGTCCGAATGAGAAGCTCAAACCTGTAGATGAGTTTGTCGAGAACAATGGGGTTAGGACTTCCCGGATGGTTCATGTTAAAAGTAACTCACCTGATAAAGGTCAGTTTGGGAATAATGTTGGAAGTAATATATCTAAGAGTACTAAGGGACCAAAGCTAGTTATACATTTAGGCTCGAGGAATAAGAACCCTACCAATTCTCCAAGGTCTGATGCTTCGAGTTTCTACAAAGAGCCGGAATTAACTACTACGTCAAATGGTATGAATTTAGTTCCTTATGTTATTCTTTACTTTCTGACTTGGAAACTTCCATGCGTATTCTTTAGTTTTTTTATGTTCCACAATGGTGTAGATAGTCCTTGGCGAAATACCAATCTTCAAGCATGCACTATTATTATTATTATTATGTATGAGTTGTTTTTAAGTCTTTGTTTTTATTTGATTGACCCTGTAAATTTGTTATAATACCCCTTGTACAGTTAAATAAGAGAATTAGATAAAACATATGGGTAAACAAATATACAAGGTGACAAATTTGTAATTGCATTGGTACTTAAGGGTAAAAGTGGAAACTGATAAATATAATGAAGGAGCTGATTATTCTTGCACAAATTATGTTAGAAGTAGGTTTTTTGAATAATAGCGGTAGTGAAAGGCATGAAGAGTCATCATACATCCTCAATCCCAATTTCTTCGGAAGTTTCGTCTTTGGGTAATCCCAAAACATGTTATTGTTTTCAATTTTTGTTGAATCATGCTAAAAAGAAATCCTCCTAAACTTAAAGGGAGTTTCTACATATTGGTTATGCACTATTATGGTATGATTAGTCTCTTCATACATGTGATTCTGCAATTAATTTATAAAGATATTTATCTATCATCTTCCTTTCGCCTCTGTGAACGAGGTCATGCTATTGCATAGACGACCGGAATAACCTTCCATATCTTTTTGTAGACTTCGCCTGTTACTTGATATGTTAATTTGATGAAGCACAGGCCCAATTTCATATGTAAATTGTACTCCGTAACATGCAGGAGACAAAGTGGATCATACCGAAAATATTAATGCATCAAAGTCCAAGATAAGGATTCGGAAATCTAATCCAGATACGGGTAAAAGTATGTTTGGTTCTGTCTCTACACCCAGTGGACACTCTCTTTTAGGTAGAGGAGTGGATGATCGAACCAAAGCTGATGTTGAGGCTGAAACTGAAGTTCCAGCTAGCAGAGTTAGCAAGCTGGCTTCGCTGAAATATGCAGAAGGGCACTCTAAGGTTTCTAGTGTTCTGGATGATGTAAACAAGAACAAACCTGCAGCATCAAATTCAGTTTCGAAGGATTCTAGGCCACTGCTGAAGCTTAAATTCAAGAAACCTCATCAAGAAAACCAAGTTTCATGGATAAATCCAATGGATGATGAGATGAGTTTACCAAAAGGACAGAGGTCAAAAAGAAAAAGACCGTCATCCCTACAAGAGAACGCATCAACCCAGGGTGTTCAGGGCACCGCAATGGATGAGATCATGGATGCTAATTGGATACTACAGAAACTCGGTAAAGATGCAGTTGGAAAGAGGGTGGAAATTCATCAGGCATCTGACAATTCATGGTGAGTTCGACTCTTGCTCCATTATCTTTTATGATTTGGACACTTCGAAGGTAGCTAATAACGAAATTCCACTGCACGCATGTGAAGTGTAATGTGGTCTTCTAAACAACTTTTCTTGGACTCTTTCCATAGTAGGCCAGTTCTTCTATAGGCATCATCACCTTTCTCAATTTTCTTCTATTACATCGGTATAGAAATATGGTGTTCTCCAAATTATCTTGGATTTCTTTTGCAGGCACAGGGGAACAGTAGAAGATGTGTTTGAAGGCACGTCGGTTATTTCTGTTGCACTTGATGAGGGAAAGGCAAGGAATTTGGAACTTGGGAAACAGGGAGTTCGCTTTGTCTCTCAGAAGTAAAGGTGGTGATTTTTATTGAAGCATCTCTTCTCAAAGGGTTATAACCTTTAGAGCGCATCCACTTTAACGTTTCTATTTGAAAGCAGTAATAACTTTATTTGTTTGTTCGGACGAGTTGGAACTCAATCTGAGACGCCCTTTTTCTGAATTTACCTGAAGTCCGCAGTCTGCCACTTCATCTCGATGCATCTCAGTGTTTCGAGGGTATGAAATCACATACAGCAAATCTGTGAAGTTGTTTTTCAATTTTGTAGACAAAGGATGCTGTTATGCACCATATCTGACATTCTTGTTCTAGCCTAGTGTAAGATTATTACATATTGTTTATTGTTTCAAAGCCAGGGTTAGACTAGCATTGTAATAATCTGCTAGAATTGTTTTTGGTAATGAAACACATTAGTTGTCAGATGGCTACTTCAATGCTACTACAATCTCTAGCAAACTTATAAATGGTTGCTTATTATGTTCACAACAGAAAAAGGCTGCAGAAAATGGACTTCTTCAATTTTGAAATGCAGAATATGAACTATGAACAAACAAACATAGATCACATTAAATTTCACCTTTTACAAGTATAATTTTGACTCATTTTTTTCTTGCTATTACTTAAATATGAATCACATTATCTATGTTTCTTATCTATTGTAAAGTGGTTGATAGAGTTTTCACACTATCTATGCTTCTTATAATAGGGTTAAGGTTGTGTATTATCCGATTTTCTTTTACACTGGTTAGGTGAAAGCTTCTTCAGACGTTAGGACATGTTGATGTACAAAAAACATGGATAACACAATCCAGTGGAGAACAATAAAGAGGAAAGCAAACCAAATTAGCAAAAGACCATTTTCTCTTTAGTCATTACATAGCACAATATAATGTTCTCGAAGATGAAAGAATATATATGCTAATCACATGCTTCTGGCATACAGAATGTTTCAAAACTTGAGCATTTCTGTTGATGAATTTATTTACATAACTGAAAACTCATCATGAAGTCCATCTAGTCCCCCCTTGAGACTATGTTGCTGGATGATCAACACCGATGCCGTCGCTGAAAACTGTGAACCTGAAAGTATATCACCAATTGGACCTAATTCAGGACATTGTTCCCAATCATTCATCCCAACTGTCAAAACTGAATTAACTCTCCCATCTCTCCCAACAATGAAAAGTGAATACTGACTTTCCAATGTCGTTAACGTCGAAAATGTTTGTCCAGAGTTAACGAGGTACTTCTCTAGATAAGCTACTTTCCCTCCAGCAACATATCCATCATAGAACTCGGTGAAACATTCGTCGTCAAGTTTCATTTCTTCTTGATGTGCTGAAGTGTTGATTTTCCCTTTGCTGATTCTTGTGGTAACACTGTCTTCATCACCGATCTCTAGCAGGAAACGGATGACAGTTAGTTTTACCCCTGGATGTAGGGCAAGGCGACCTGCAAACATTAGTGCTTCGCGGTCATCTTTTCCACCAATAAAAATGACAGCTACGTTGAAGGAATCTGGTTTTTTTGTGATTGTTGTTGTTCCAAGTCCTCTGTCTACTAGTATCCCCACGGAACATGGAGCTTGACGAAGAATCTGACAAAGAAAAGTTGTTCACCGGAATTATTTTCCAGTGATTGAATGATCAAATATGTGACTGACAGATCAAATAACTCGAAAAATGTACCTTACGATTGACATGACGGAAACCTGAGTTCCCTGTTACCAATTTGCCATCCATATCTTGAAGCATATGAAACGGTAATATAATAAGTGAAACCTTAAGGTCTTCTGCTAAGATACAAACATCTTGATGCAAGGTACTTATGGGCGCAAGCGCCAGCATTCGCTGAACACTTACCCCTTTCCCAGCTTTTTCCAAGTATTCACGCACAATCGAGCTTGTTTTCTCTCTTGATTCCACAACTTCTGGGTCGTTCACAGTCACAGCATTGCCTTCTCCAGCATTATAAGTGAGTGAATCAGCGATCTTATCGGTTAATTCAAGAATTTCAGTTAAGTGAATTTTGATTCCTGGTTCGGCTGACTCTCTTGAAATCTCCATCAAGTTTATGACAGATGGGGTGTTTTGAGGTCCATGAATGCATACCAAGAGGCAGAGTTCACTTGTTTTATTGTGCCATTGAAGTGCCATTCTTTCAGTTGGTGAGCGTTTTCTTGCACGTTTGATCACAAAAGCTCCTATTAATGGCTTGGAGGCGATTGAGACTAGAATCACTATCACTATTGTAAGAGCAGTAGTTAAAGTTATGAGTTCATGCTGCAACAATAAAACATTTAACATAAAACTTAAGCTTCAAAGTTCTAAAAACATCAAAAAAAATTACCGGTATTATCATCTGACTCCTTTTTATGACTCTCATCATAGTTTCTACTGTCATTTATCGTACAGTGTTTATTGAAGACATCGTGGTAGTTATGATGCAACAAACCAATGCACGTCCAATTTTGTAAATCAGAAGTCATGAAACGAAGAAAAAAAGGAGTCAGATGATACTTTCGGAAACACGAATTCTTAGCTGAATACGAACAACTTACACCATAAGCTGCAGTTGCCAAGTACAACTGAAAACGGCCCTTGGTAGTGAGAAACAACCCAATGGCAACTGATTCAGGCCAATGAAAACCCAACAAAACCCCACAAATTGCGGATCCAATAACCTTGCCAACGACTCCAGTAAGATAGATTGAAATCATGACTAGCCATGTTTTTATCTTACCAGCTTCAAACAATGTAAAATCAAGTTGAGCACCAACATACAAGAAAAACAAGGGATAAAACACAGCAGTGAAGAAATAGTTGCCCTTATTGATCATCAGTTTCGAAACTCTTCCTTCTCTTGGCATAGAAAATCCAGCTATAAAAGCACTCAACACTTTGTCATAGCCGGTCAAATAAGGTGAAAAACCACAAATAACAATAACATAAGCAATGGAAAGCACCAAATGTGACCCTTTCATAGGCTTCCCTTCTGGATTTTCACCATTCACCCAATTCATCAAGAAAGGTGTCAGTTTCTTTCCAGCAAGAAATTGCACCAACAAAACAATGATCACTTCAGCTATTTTCTTGGGACTTTGCATCTCAAAACTATTGGCACGGTCAAAAATGATCAACCCGATAGAGATGATCAGAGTGAAGATAACATCAGAATGTATACCAGCACCAACAACAAACTTTCCAATATCAGATTTTCCGATTTTCAGGTCAGTGATTATACGTGTAAGCAGTGGCGAATTAGTCCCAGCTACGACTACTGATAAGCCAAATGTGAATGCTGACTTAGAATTCTTGGCAATTTGCAACACTGGGATTACTAGAAAGGAAATGATCAATGTTGATAGAAGTGAAGAAGTAGAAACCTTTGCTTCATGCAGTGGAATATGAAGAAACATGTTGGGATCAATTTCAAGGCCTCAGCTTCACATATGACAAACCATACCAAATCTATAAAAGGTATACCAGTAAATGTGCAGTTCTGATCAAATTGTTGCATCATCACTGAAGAGGTCTGTTGGTATGGATTTGGCGGCCTGATAAATCTGTTCTATGGCTATGGAGGCTAAGCTCAAAATCATCACTCTCACTAAAATCATAATATTTGGAAGAACATATAAGTAAACACTTACTATTATTCACAATGTATCGGTCTATGACAAGTCATGACTTCTATATATTAAAGTAGTAGATTATTGTTTTCAATTCAATCTCTATATAACAACCTACAAGTTTAGATCATCCAACCTTTAGAGTCCCGCTAGCAGGCGACTTTCAAAAGGCGTTTGATCATGTTAATGATGTAAATCCATAAATTTTCATAATTCAAGATACTCATAATTTTCATACAACCATAAGATTACATTTTCATATCCTATGGAGTCAAAGATTTTATATTTCCACAATTTATCAAAGATTTATGGAGTATCTTGAATACGTGAAAATACATCAAAATGGATCATTGCTAATACCCACGTATTTTCTTATATATCGTGAAAGTAACTCCACCTCGAGTCAATTCGAAAACAACTGCAAAGCTGGTGGGTATATCCAAACCACTTTATCCCGCTCAAACATATAGCTATACATTTTCATAATTCAAGATACTCATAATTTTGATATAGTATATGTATACATTTGCATGCATGAATATTAGTGAGAGGACTTACTATAGATTCAGAAATAATACGAGATTGTGAAGCACGTCTCAAGAGAAGATGCAAACAATTGCAGAAGAAAACAATGACCATGAAACCAACCATATGAATAGCTATATTTGCCACTTGTGTCACTGCAGATGAGCAGCTGTCCATCATTGCAGTTGAATTCATGTTGCTGCTCAAGAAATCCATGTCCATTTTCACCCCTTAAAATCTTGAGTTTATAATGAATTGTTACAAGAAATATATCAATCCAACAACAATAATATATATGGTTTAACTAAGAAAACAAGAACATTAATGCAGATTATAATTGGTTGTTTTTGCAGGGTTGTGTGTTTTTACAAGAATGATGTAAAATAGATCTTAGATGTATTTACTACTACGTGGAATGAAATGTTAGTTGATAAGAGTAATTCAATATTTCGTTGGAATTATATATGACACGTTATACGCTTACATCATTAATTATATTCGATTATTTTCAATGTCTATTTTAATATTCTTAACAAATTATAACAACATGTAACAAACAATCCATTTCTTTTGGATTTTAAGATCACACTAATTATTCTAAACCCCATATACATATTACATGTATAAGATACAAAGAGGTATTTTGTACCAAAAAAAAGCTCTTATTTTTCCTTAATTTTTATAATTTGTGCAACTGTATAAAAATTCCACTTTTGCAAATTTGCAAACATACCATTGATACGCATGTACCATTGATACGCATGTAAAATAACTTAAAAAAGTTCAATTCGACTTCGACAAGTTCGATTCAACTTAATCAGTTGAATTCGAGCCAAATATTCAATTTCACTAGAACTACATAATCTTATTACTTTTTTTCCAACTCTTTCCTTCTTTTATCATTACAATATGAATCTTCCCTCCGAACGATTTGGACCAAATAAAACATCGAGATTTTTGGTTCGACATAACTTCAAGTTGAACCAATTTTTCGTGATATATAAAAAAATACCACTTTTGCAAACATACCACCAAGATTGTAAAAGATCCTAAAAACTGTTCGTCTTCAAAAAAATTGATTCCAGAAGTTCTGTCGAATTCGAATCGAAGACTCCAATTTCTCATATTTCATCGTTAAAATTTGAATTTCCCCTTCGAAAGAATTGAACTTTCGAAATTTTGGAACCAAAAACATCAATTTTTCGATTCATCAAATCTCGAGTAGAATCAAAGTCTCGGATCCGCAAAATTTTGAAAGTGGAAAAAGTTGGACTCATTTACCAACTGCAAGGCCTACAAATCACTACATACTACTCTATTTTCTTGTCGACTGCTCTTGAACTGAGACTGCTGGTTCTGTCGATTCTTGCAACATTTCTCAGGACCCTTTTATCTGGTAATTCAAAATACACAACAAATTTCCATTTAATATTATTCCCTTTGTCCCAAAAGATTGTCCAGTTTTGAATTATGATAAAAACCAAGTCTTTTTATGTATGTTGTATAATATTTTGGAGAAAAGGCAGTTTTTTAGTGTATTTTATTAGTAACATGGTAGTTTTAAATCGAAGTCAAAGTTGTGTATGTTGATTAAGGCAACAAATTATGATAGTTGACTTTTTAGAATTGAACTCAAATACATTTTATGTATGGTGTATAATATTTGGTAAAAGATAATGTTTTTAATGTACTTTGTTATTGACATAATAATTTTCATTCGAGTCAAAGTTGTGTATGTCAATTAAGGTTACAAAAGTTTCATGATTTTCCACGCTCTCATTTCCACCTATAGAAGATTTCATAGAGCTTGTAATCTGGTAAGGCAAAATGCAGATGAATTATCATTAAACCATTGATCAGATTTCCACTAAATATTATTCCCTTCATAGTAAAAAGGTTGTCCAGTTTTCAATTACGATAAAAATCAAGTCTTTTTATGTGTGTTATATAATATTTGGTGACGATGTAGCAAATGCTAGTGTTTTTAGTGTATTTCATTGAATTGGACAACCTTTTGGGATGAAGTGAGTGATTTACACTCAGTTGATGTTTTGGTCGTATATTTATGTCATCGTTTGCTGTAGCTGAAGAGGGCATTGGTGGAAGCAGCTGAAGGGGTGCTGAGGGAGAAGAAGTTGTCTCTGATGGCAGCTATGGCAAAGCCTGCTATAGGGTTAGAGCCAGTGGTGGGTTCGATAACGCCGTCCAAGAAGAAGGATTACAGGGTCACAAATCGACTTCAAGAAGGCAAACGACCTATCTATGCTGTTGTTTTCAACTTCATTGATGCTAGCTATTTTAATGTCTTTGCTACCGCTGGGTGCAATCGAGTACGTTTTTCTCTAATTAGTTAAAATTAAGTGATTTATTATTAAAATTGTTTGTTTATGATCAATTTTGAAACATAAACTATATCAAATGACGCAGAGTTTATGAGCTTAACCGAAGAGATGACCCATCCAACATATAGATGAATGGAGACGTTTTATTTCTATAGATGACCAAACTTAGAGGAATAAGGATTAGTTTGGGTTGATTTTTTTTATGATCAAATTTCAAATGTAATGGGGTGAATTAAATGAATTTCCTTTAACTTAAAAATTGTGTGTAGTTATGCAAGTAACTATGTGAGTTTATACACTCAAGTTTGGAATATATTTTGGTCAACATGTGAGTTTATCTTTCCTCATATTCCAAAATATATATACATGGTAAACAAAAACTGTGGAGGTTGATCTAAAAAAGCCTTATATCTATAAATAGAAATCTTCAGATTATTAAAGAGACGATTTAAATCTATTAAAGGACCATATAGTGTAGTACATACAGAATGAAATAATTAAATAAACTGTATTATTTTCTGGGGGAAGAATGCTTTCTTGTTACCATCTTTTGCCAAAAACACCTCCAAACAGTATGAGAGGCATAAAAGGAAAATGCATCTTCTGAAATTAGCTACTAATTGTTCACACCCTGTGTTCAGATCTAATTTAGAACTTCTTGAATTTGCAATGTTGGAGAGAAACTGTTGTGAGTTAGGGGATCCAACAGAGATAATACCAAGTACCAACTACTAGTTTATCGTCTTTGCTACTACTTGTTGCATCACGTAATATATGGAACACTATCTCTTTTCTTAGTAATTGGCCATCACGTAATATATGGAACACTATCTCTTTTCTTAGTAATCTTTCATCTATCTTTCTCCCTTTGCAGTTTAGTGGATGTTTCGAACTTAGTAAAGTTTGCTACATTAAATGCTTTTGGTTTTCGAACAGTTATGTTTTACTGATGCACTATCTTGGACATCTATTGGCTTTTCGAATGAGAAACCCATCTGCATCATGATTTTTATTATTCTTATATACAGTATCTGTTAAGAAGATATATTTATTAAGACAGATTACAATGAATATCTCCCTTCTTGGGATAAATGTTCAACTCCAGTATGTTAATATCATGTGATGAAGTTAAATATTTAAGAATTATTTTCTTATGAGGCTTACATGTGTATTAGTTGTATAGTAAAACATGTTTTATGTTGATTCATATCATTATCAGTGTGCCCCTGATAATCATAAGTAAGAAAGACTGACCGTTAACCAAGGTAACTTCATTTTTTTTATCAGTAAAATGTCAACTAGATGATCTCATGCCAGTCTTGACGTTTAATTCTTCTGAGACTTTTGTTTGGAATAGAAGTGCAGGAAGAGGTGTCAAAAACATAATTTTGACAACTTGGGTAACATAATCTTGGTAGTCAGATGCTAGTTTAACATCTGACAGTGCCGCGTTGATGAATGTTCTCCAGGTAACTGTGTATCAATTGCAAAAAGATGGGGTAATTGCTGTTCTACAGTCGTATGTGGATGAAGATGTAAGGATTGAAATTTCCTGTTTTATAATCATTGTCCTCAATTTTATATTTATAATGTATTGATAAAAGGACCCCTCTTCTTTTCGTTTTGTGGATCAGAAAGACGAATCTTTTTATACTGTCAGCTGGGCATGCGATGTTCGAGAGTCGCCATTTTTGGTAGCTGGAGGAATTAATGGGATCATTCGTGTCATTGATGCTGGAACTGAGAAGATACACAAGGTTTACAAATTTTGTTTTGCTTAGATATTTCTGCCTTTTGGTAGAAAGACAAGTTGGAAGGTTGTTATTAATTGCAGGCACTGAGGTGCTACACTGGCCAATGTACTTTGCAGTTGCCATAAACATGCAGATTTGTATTTGGAGAGACATGAGATATCTATCTCATAATTTTATTGTAATTAAACATAAAATTTTGTTCTTCAATGAGATTTTAGTTTTATCTTGAAAACGCTGTTGGTGTCTACTTTGATTCTTATAATGTGGATGTAGAACAGTTTAATATACTACTAACACTTACGAGAATAGCTAGTCTCAAAGGGATTTACATTTTGATGCATTTAACATCTTGAAATATGTTCCTCTGAGTAGAGTCTTGTTGGGCATGGAGACTCCGTCAACGAGATCAGGACACAACCACTTAGGGCATCACTTGTGGTATCTGCTAGCAAGGTGAGTTCTCTAGTTATTGAGTTTTATTTCTCAAGCCACGTCATGTCTTGTATTTGATTGCTCCTGATGATTCAATATTTTCAGGATGAATCTGTGCGGTTGTGGAATGTCCAAACTGGAGTTTGTATTTTGGTATTTGCTGGTGCTGGTGGTCATCGCAATGAAGTCTTGAGTGTGGTGAGAAATCGGATCTTAAAGATTTGAGAGCCATATTTTTTTTGCTTTTAAAAAAATTGTTTTGGTATTCTTTTCTTTGGGTGAACTGATGGCCTTATTCTCCTCATATCCCTTTTAAGAACTGCTGAAAATTTCCTTCTAGTCCTGGGCATTTTTGCTTTTACAACCGAGAACTAATTGGAATTTCAAATGGTTTTTTCTAGGATTTTCATCCATCTGACATATATAGAATGGCCAGTTGTGGAATGGATAGCACAGTGAAGATTTGGTCGATGAAAGGTAACCATACCATCAATATTCGATACATATACATAATCGAATCAATCAGCATTTTAGCTACGTACACCGTACCACTTTGTTTCTATAAGCCAAGAGAATATATGATACATAAAATGCAGAAATCAGAAGTCATACCTGTCAAATAATTGTTATTATCATGATGATTGTGGAGGTTCACACACCTCTCTGCAACTTTATTTATTTACATGTAGATCTTTTATATACATAATTTTCCAGAGTTCAAATTGAATAGGCACTGAACCATGATTGTTAAAATGTCCAAGGGCTCTTGTGTTTGTTCTTAGATCTTGATGCACACAAAAAGGTTTTACTTGATATTGACTTCTACACATTGGCCTTGTTGTAGAGTTCTGGCCATATGTGGAAAAATCATTTACCTGGACTGATCTTCCATCCAAGTTCCCCACTAAGAATGTGCAGTTCCCGGTAAGACACTGTTTTCACATTCCTTTGCTCTCCTTTCACACTGCCAGGTCAGAATATGTTTAGTATGAATAGTGTTTGACACATGTTGTATTCACATAATTTCAGATCTTTATAGCTTCCATCCACACGAACTACGTTGACTGCAATCGTTGGCTTGGTAACTTCATCCTCTCTAAGGTGCATGGCTCAATCAATTTTCTCATAGCCTGCAGTGCTATGGGATAACTTTTGGATTTCTTTATTAAGCGCTTCCTTGGTCAACAAACTATTGTAAATTAATATCTCAAAATGAACCAAATTGTCATAATGCACTGATGCCTATTCATTGCACTCGGACACTTATTTATTTTCTATGTTTTCAGAGTGTGGATAATGAAATTGTGCTGTGGGAACCAAAAATGAAAGAACATTCTCCTGGAGAGGTTAGAATCTTTGTTTATAAACCATCCGATCGTTACATTACAACTACTTAATATTTAGTTCATGCTGTCTTGTGGATATCTTACAGGGTTCTGTGGACATCCTTCAAAAGTATCCAGTCCCTGATTGTGATATTTGGTTTATTAAGTTTTCATGTGATTTTGGGTTCAAAACAACAGCTATAGGTAAGACAAGTTTCTACAAAGATGTTGCTGATGCTTGAAAGGAAAATATTTATGATTCACATGCTCATTATACATGCCATTATTATGGTGCTTGATCTTAGATTTCGTTAATTTTTTTTTTCCAGGGAACAGAGAAGGAAAAATCTATGTTTGGGATTTGCAGTCTAGCCCCCCAGAACTTGTCGCAAGGTCTGTTTGTTTCATTCCTTTAGGTGGCTGTTCTTATGCACCTTCATTTGCCATCCCTCTGACATAATATTATGGTGCTTTAAAAGGTTGTCACATCCTCAATCGAAATCCCCAATCAGACAGACTGCAGTTTCCTTTGATGGAAGGTAAAATTCAGTAATAATATCATATGCTGCATTATGAGAAACATGCATCTCGTTTATGTTATATCCGATCTTCTTTATAATATATATATGATCTGCAGTACCATACTTGGCTGCTGCGAGGATGGAACCATATGGCGTTGGGATTTAGTCGCGACCATTGGGGTAACATCTACAGCTTCTTTTCCATGAAACAGTACTAGGGGTAGGCTAGGTCAGATGTTCTTACCTAATTGTAATAGCTACATATCAGCAAGCTTATGGACTTCAATGCCCTTTAAAATTGGGGGGAAAGTTGCATGGAAATTTAAATGTAAGGAGCTTTTCGGATGATGATTTATTGCATGAACTATACTACTATCCAATTGCTCTTTGTAAGTAAGCCACAAGAGTAACGCGACGATGATTGTCATTAGGAATATATTTGAGGTTACAAACTTACATGACGGAAAAATTAGAACTAAATTATTCATCAATTCAGATGCAAGCTCAGATTTCAGTACAAAATTTCAAGGTTGAACAAAGGTGAATATATTTGTAACTTTCCAAGAACAATAATCTTATTTGGCATTCTTTTTACAATGATCAAGCTCTTAGAAAGCGCCATGGTCCAGTTCCTGTGCCCATCCTGAAAATTTGGAAACAAAAATCACTCAAAATCTTTGAATTTTTTGTTCCTAATTTTTGGTAAGTTTGATGAATACATTTGTACTATTAGTAAAATGGAGATTTTAATCCCTCACCTCCAAAATCCTGCAAATGTCCTTAGAGCCATGTATATGGTCAAAGCTACCCAAATTCCTATAAATCCATTTGATTTGGAGAGAAGAAATAAAGATCCAATACTCACTGCGGCCACCAAAACCTGAACAGACCCAAAAAAATAATTTAAGAACCGTTCTTAAACTTCAGACGAAGAACCTAAACTTTTGCATGAATTTACCATTGAGTATGCAGAGTAGGCAAAATCAGAGGCTCCAAAGTTTACACCATCAAAAACAAAAGCCAATGAATTGATAGGTTGAGTGGCTGCAACAAACTGAACACAGCAAAAGCAAGAATTCTTGTTATAGGAACTTGCAAATCATCTGAAATTGTATCAGTAAGATATTAATGAGAAGGCATTGATACATACAGGAACACCTATACTTATGAGTGCAATAACATGTTTATCCTTTGAAAAAATCCCGGATCCGAATTGCAAGCCGAATCCAACCACTACAGCAAGCCCCAACCCTAGTGCGAATCCCATCTGCATTATATATATAACTCTCAATCATGAGACACTTGATAAAATATTATGGTTTCCCTGTGTTACTACTAACAAAATTAAGGTAAATTTGTGAACACAAAAACTTACCTGTAATACTCTAGCTGCTGCTGCTGTTGCTTTCTGATAATCCTTTTCAGCAAAGGCACATGCAAGAATTGCCTAAAAGGGAAAAAAAATGATCTAAATCAAGATTTTACTTGGAAGAATGAAATAAATGAAGAGATTCAAAGAATCTAATATGGATTCCTATGAATGTGTTGTTTGAGATATAACAGAAGGGATATATGTACCTGTCCAGCAACAGCAAGTCCATCTGCAAGAAGTGATGAAGTCATCCAAACTTGTAAGCAGATTTGAAAGGCAGCCATTGATGTTGTACCTAGCCTTGCTGCCATTGATGCCGCCAACGTAACACAAAATGTCACTGCTATCACCCTAGCTAGCAATAGAAAACCTGATCCACGAAAACAAGAAGATGCGAAATGATTGAAATCGGCTGGGATCCTATGTACCATTTGGTGACACGGTACATGACAAACCAATAGAAGGTTTACAAATGTGCAGGGCGATTGAATTGCATGTCATTGATCAAGAATTCATACAAGATCAAGCCATACTTACCATTCTTGAGAAACCTGCTGAATTGTAAATCCTTGATGCTTGGAGGTAATAGATTCACTTGTTTGATCAATTTGCAGAACAAAATCGCGCACATTAGGTACCTGGGAAAAAAACAATTCCTTAGTATCTGCCAATTATTTTATCTGATGATATTTCATCTCATGTTTTGGGAAAAGAATATATACTTACTGAGATATAACATGAGCAATGGCTGCACCACTAACACCTAGACGAAGCACGAATATGAATATAGGGTCCAATACTATATTTGTTAAATCACCTGCAACTGTTAAGCAGAATTATCAAACCACATTGTATCAAATGTCCATATAAAATACTTGAATCTTGAAGGAACTTTCATTCAACTAAAATACTCTCTACTATTGAGTGTGTTCCATTTCTAGAAAGGAACAATAACAATCACATGTATATAGATAAGAGCAATGATTTACCTGTGGCGTATAGAGGCGTTTTGGTGTCTTTGAAACCTCGAAAAACGCCTTGCATAGCTAAAGAAAGGAGAACAGCAGGAGCACCTAGTGATCTTAGTGTCAAGTATTTTCTTGCTGGTGAAAGCATTGGAGAGCCCTATTTCACCAATATAAGTATATAACATTAATACTTTAGTCATCCAATTTCATAACATCCATTCTCTATTTGACAAGACCTTGGGTAGCGTTTTAAAAAACAATCGTTTCCTAATATATACAAGCGCTACATTGAAAACAACTTGAATAGTATTTTAAAGTGCAAGTGCTATCTAAGGTATAGAAGTGCTACCTAATAAGTAACACTTAGGCAGCACAATAAGAAAGCACTACCTGAAACTATCATTACCTAAGTTCACTTTTGTAGGCAATGAATTCAGCTCTCAATGTAGGACATCATTTGTACATATCATGTACAAAATTAACATTCCTATTAGTCGAGGAGCATACTACAACATTTGTATTATTTTCGGGGACTATCCGGAAGTAAAATAATGCAACTTGGTCCCGCTGTCATTGACCAAATCGACAATTACTCTGTCCAAACATTTGATTTATAAGTAATGCATAATATGATGGTGACTAGATGGCCACAAACATTTGATGATTTCTGACTAGGAAAAGATGCTTACTGATTTGATACCCATGAAGCTTAAAAGAGGCAATGCAAGAAGTATGAGGAATAGTGTCTGGATTAGTCCAAGCACAGCACCAAGAAATAAGGCTGTTGAAGCTGAAGGTATATGCCTCCTCTTTGTTTGATTGCTGCTTATGGAATCTGGAGAATTGCCTGCAGAAGATCCCTCATCTGTGCCAGAAAATGAATAGTTAAATAACATACATGCTGAGTTTCTTACACATTCTCGTTTATAAACCAAACCAAGACTTATCCCATTAAATGGAGTCGGCTATATGAATATAGCATCGCCATTCAGCTTTAGATTGTGTTGCTTCCATGGTTAAACCCATAACATTCTTGTTTATACTGTTGCATTTTATACGAATACCTTGTACCTTTTATATAAGAAACATATAATCATTTTAATACAATGTGACCAATTTGTACATCACAAGTCACAGCATTGTAATAGTATGAAAATCAATTGCATAAAATAGTTATTAGTATATACAAGGGCGGAGACATGACTTAATTTCATGGACCAAATAAAGAAAGAAAAAAATGTTATATTTTGTGAAATTTAAATGACCTATATAAACTTTGAGAAACGTCGTGATGCACCAAAACATAGTGTATTCAAGAATAGGTTAGTTCAAAATTACGAAACGAATTAAAAGAGTCCATATGTCATTCAAATTGAAATCGGAAAGACGAATATATAATAACAATACCATTGTTAGTCTTAAGATCGTCTGTTTCATTTTGTGCGACTGAACCCTTTTCCATTTCTTCAAGTGTTGCATCTGTTGTCATAACCACTTCTTTCATCTCATTATTATTCTTAGAAACAGCTTTCTCTGAGTCATCAACTTTCCCAGTTTCAGCATTCAATCTCTTAATGGTGTCCTCTTCAGCAACAAAAGAAGTGGTGATGCTGACAAGGGGAAATATGGTCACTTTTGATGCTTGGTTGAATATTGCTATAGAAACTCCTACAGCTGCTATTTCAACAGGACCTATGTATATACCACACACAATTACCAAAAAATAATAATAATAATGGGAAGATTAAGATAAACCATTTTCACACATGCAACAAACAAACATGATAATGCTTATGTAGCCTTTATTAATGTAGCTAGGAGATACTCATTCCGTCTCAATTTAATTGATTTAACAAAAATTTCTTCTTTCATTATAATCGATTGTTTATTTTATCATTACAACTTTCTACATTCGATTTGAATTAAAAAAAATATTTTTTGTCTCTAAATATTGTTATTTTCATTGGTTAATATTTTTTTCTCCTTGAAAATAGTAAAACCAAACAATTATTATCTTAATAAAATACTTTTAAATTATATGATCAATTAAATTGAGATGGAATGAGGAGTAGTTGGTGTTGGATATAGTGTTTGTGAATCCAAAATTTGCATCTCATTTGTGTGTCAATGAGCTTGTGCAAAAACTGAAAGCAACCATGTTTTTGAAAAATTTGAGTTGTACCACATAGGAGGAGAGGAAGGATGATGCTCACCTTATAACTAAAGCTCCTATTAGACTTAGTAAATTGATTGACTACTATTATGCCGCAACGCCTATATACCGCCTCGGGCGGAGGTGCAACCGGGAAAATGAGCCATGGAAAAATGTGAATGCAGTGCATGTGTGCCAACTCGCGGACAGAATGCGCCCGAAAGAGGGGGTCATGTGGAGCCACTTTTTGCTCCCTAGTGAAATCGTAAGCAACACACACATTACGTAAGAAATTTTTTTCCGAGAGCACCCATTCTCTCTTTTCTTTTTGCTTTGTTTAGGTGATACATCAAGCTCAGCGCCCGTCGACGATTTACTGCGTTTGTGAAGTCGCATCGTCAGTCATTTTATCCCGAGAAAAACCAATTTTTGTCGCCCTGGCACCGCTGGGAAGAGGGTCGAACTGCTTTAAGGAAAGCGCTATCGTGACTTGATTCGTTTCGCTTTTTATTGTAATCATTTCATTGTAATTTCAGACCGCTGCTTTTTGTTGTAATCCTTTCTAGCTGTAATTTCAGCGAATATTGTGTTATTTGTTTGCAAAGATTATTGTGATAGCCGATATTTTCCATTAGTTCTCAGCTACTGGTAGAGGGAACACACGACTACAAATTACAAAATAGTTTAGACAATGCTTTTTGTGGGTCTTACATTATGCTTAATTAAGTGTTATGTAAGCTATTCTACCGCTATTGTTGGTAATTAATATAGTGCTTCACAAAGGCTTGTCGACTATGAAACAACGCTTCACTTAGCTAGTGCTTACAAAATACGAGACTGGCTATCGTTTCATTAACGATACTCGCTCATTAAATTAATTCCCAACATTTTTTTTATTTTGATACATTTTAGGTAATATGTACTATTTCCTAAAAAAAATCACGAATGTCAATTATATAAGCTTATTTTTACCTTTTAGGTAATCTATACTAATTTATTCAACGAATTTTGATATACATACTAATTAGGTGCACATAATAAATTTGATACACTTCTTTTTTAAATTAAAATATTTTGATAATATGTACTATTTTTACATTGAAATTGAGTAATATAAAGATTCATGAACCATCATTAGTAAACTGTAGCGGTTCTCGTATTAAACACTACTCGCGAGAAATATATACATGTTACGTTACTTCATATATAAAATTGTAGAAAAGAATAGAAGTGTTACTACTATAGTTACTCGGGCATATTATATCATGGAATGTAATCAAATTATTTGTGGAAATTATAGCAAACGAAAAGAAATCCATACAAGAAATAATTTATTTGTACTACATATATATTTATTACTATATTACCTAAATGGCCGATAAATGCCGTATCAATTAGAGAAGCAATAGGATCCGCAGCAAATGCCAAAGCAGCTGGAAATGCAATACTTAATATCTCCCTACCAAGATCGTCCATTTTGAACACCCTCCTACATACAATGTTGTAACAATTATTCCACAACATACATAAATTCTTTCATATTCAATGAATGCACAATACTTTCATAAAAATTATCACAACACACTAACAAAAAACATATAATAATTAGTATGTATATCAAAATTCGTACCAAATTTATAATAAAAATGATACACATTATCAAAATAATGATTACCAAATTGATAATTTACATTAATCTCAAATAATGGGATCAAATTATAATATAATTGGTACGAGATAGTTAATGTAAGAAATCACGATCAATAATATTGACATGATTGTTACAGATAAATTGTTTCTCATCATATAATAATAAATTTGAAGACATTGAAAAAAAAATTACCTGACATCCCTGAAGAAAACGAAGACCGGCAACTTCCACTTGCATAGACTAGAACTTGAATTGATTTCATCCATGAATAATAGTTATGACTACAAAATGATACATCAAAACATATAATAAGTTTTAATTTTTAATTTTTAGAACTCGAAATCATAGTAGAATAATTTTTCATTTTGATAATGTAGTAGTAACTCCATCCCAGAAAGGATATTGTCTATTTTTAATTTTTTGTTATATTTCTTGAATTTTGGTTGTAGATATTTTTGTTTGTATTGTATAATAATTGATGAAAACTATATCAATGAAAAATACATTTCAAACTCTTTCCATTGATATATTTTTAATCAAATATTATACAACACAAATAAATATATTTAAAGTCAAAATTTGAAAGTTATAATTATAAAAAAAAATGGACAATCTTTATGAAATGAAGGAAGTATAATATATATATGAGACGTATCGTATCACGTAATAAAGGAAGAAGAAAATACTCGATAAAAGAAGGTTCCATGCATCTTCATTTTTCATTGAATTAATAACTTTAAGCATGTTAAATAGCTTTAGCTATTATATTTTATTGCATGTCTACGAAGAACCAATCTTTTTCCTTTATTTCCTTTTTCTCTGATTTAGTGGCTCAAGCACTAAATAAATGTTTTATACTGTGGAGTGTGGCCTATAGTGTTTGATTTTCGTGTATGTTACTTCATTCAACTATACTTTTATAGAATGAATTATTTACTTTAAGAAGTTTGAGGTGGTTAGGTAGTCATGATTTATGAAATATTTAATTTTCAACTTATTTACCTAATGATTGGTTAAAATCAACACTCCAATATTTTTAAGAAATAACACATCAGAAAAATTATATATGACTTTCAACTGAGTTTATAAAATAATTTTGATAACTTTTCCTTTTGTCAATTAGTTTTTTAGCACGAAACTCAAGAATTTTTTTAAAAATTAAATATATACTATCTCAATCTCAATTTAACTGTACGATTTTATTACTAGTCACTCACTCACTCATCATTTTGACTCTAAATTAATCATATTCAATTTTTTTCAAATATTAATAGTTTGGATGATATATGCAATATCTAATGAAACATTTTGATAAGAGCTCAAAGTTATACTCGTAAATTTTTGTTTTATTAATGATGAGTTATATATTTAATTTAAAAATTTTAAAATTAATTGACTTTCTCATTTTTCGTGACACAACTTTAATAATCCAATGATATCAATTTTATGAAAATATTTTTAAAAATAAATCCAATAATATCAATTTTATATTCTTTTGATTAGTGAATAAAAATTAATTTATGGTCAAAATCTTGACACGGAATCTCAAAACATCAATTAATTTAAAATAAATGAGTAACAAGCTAGAATCTTAGAGCATCCACATTAGTTTCCTTATATTTTTTTTAAAAAATCAACTCCTTATATCACTTTATTAAATTTGAGAGTTACTTTTTAACTTTTACATAAAACTAGATACCCTATTTATTACTCCTCAAATCAACCCTCATTATTTAAATACTTATAATATTATATTTAACAAATAATTCTCAATTTTTTTTGAAGAAATTAAAATGGAAGAGAAATAAATCATCAATGTTTTCGGTGAAAGCAAACGTAAAAAAAGCACCATATTTTTGTTGAAACCAAGACTGAAGAAAACTAGAAAAGCACCGATTTTTTTGCTAAAATAAAAATTGAAGAAGAATCACTAATTTGTTTTTGGTGAAGTCAACATTTAATAAAAAACTATTTCGCTGAAGTCAAAATGGAAAAACAACATCATACTAATTTTCTTGGGAAACTAAAATTGCAGAATAATAACTCACTAATATTGAATATGTGATAGTTGCAGCATCGATTTGTTGATGTCATAAATATGAAATAGCAACAAGAAATCAATAAAGTGAGAGAGAGAGAGGGGTCAAGAGGCCTAAATTGCTTCATGAGAGTGATTTCTCAAAAATGGGCCAGCTTTTTTGGATAAGAAAGTTGATGTTTTCATCATTTTTAAATTTTATTATTTTTTAAAGTACGAACCGCTATACTACGCGCCTTCGGCGCTTCTCTCTCGTCTCCGAGATTCCACAGAGATGAAATCATGATATACCTCAACCCAGATGTGATGAGAGCTTGCGCTTAAACCACTTCAATACTTAAATCCTACCACTTGCATAATTCGACCACACCGCATGTAAGAAACTAATATTGACACTTAAGATTTAACTCTCACCAAGTGAGTTGGTGTGTTGAGGGAATTTTATTGTTTTCCCTATTCAGCAATGGGATGAGGAGATTGTTTGAGTAAGCTGCTACAATTGCTCTTAGTAGAGCATTACTTTTAGGTGCTTGTAAGTAAAAATACTATGAAGACAAGCATATGGTAGTCCCTTCAATAAGTAAACTTTTAATGCATGATCTCAACTTTGTAAGTATGTCGACCACCCGAGCTCCATACGTTTGTGTTTCAATGAATAAATAAATGTACTTGCTTTAACAAAAGGACCAACTGTTAGAAAATACTCCGTATTATCTTACCTAGAAATAATAGTTTTTTATTACTACTATTATTGCAGAACTATTAATGTATAAATCAATAGTGTATATTCACTATCATATCTTATTGTATTGGGTTAGCCCGTTTGTGTATATCATGTAAGATTATAATAAATAATGTGTCCATTATAAAGAGATATGTAACTTATTTATACAAGTTAAGCTAAACAATAGATAAACAAACGGGCTAGAACAATACAATAAGATGTGGTGGTAAATATGCACTATTTATATATTAATAAGAACATACCATGTAATTTTATTTATAGAAGGCAAGCTTATTAGTACTATTAAGATCATGTAGTGATACATTTTTCTACATAAATAAAAAAACTTCTCAATTAGAAAATGGAACGATGAACTTTTCTAAAATTTCTTCAATAATAGAACCAATTAACAAATTAACAAATGCATAAATAGTGAAAGGTAATGTTTTTCTACATCCTTTGACTTACTACCCTCCTTGCCCAAATATAATACTCTTTCTATTTTGGTCGATGATATGTCCTATATTTTAGACATCGTGAATTAATGAATATAATAATTATGATATCATCCGTTAATATATGATTTACAATTTTATAAAGCAAGAATCATGAAATGATGAGCCGCAAAAAATGAGATATTTTCCTAGTACTAGCACACAAATAATTAAAGTTGACAAGTTTGCATGGTTGTTAGAAGGTCATGCACGCATCAACCAAGTAATTAATAACATGAACAACATAACAAATTCTTGCCGCAATAAGGACCTCATCTAAAAGATTGAGGGAAATACCTTTTGCTTTATCTTATTATAAAAAATAGTACTCCACAAGCTAAGAAAGTTATAGCAAATAGCTAAGAAGAGAAATGGTCATGCAAGCTAAGAAGTAAACAATAGTTGTAATAATTAAAATTAAAGTAGAAATAATTAGATAAGGGGGGAAGTTATTCTATAGAGAAGCATATGCGGCATATGCAATACAAGATTATCATATGCAAGTGAATGAAGAATGCTTGATTTTATACTTGAGCTAGTTGTTGCAAAAATGGCAGTGAGCTCTTCGATGTAACTTGATCTTCTCTTGCTGCTTTGATGCATCAAATGCTTCCTTCACTTGCTCGTTTAAATAGCATTATATAGACTGTTCTAAAAGGTTTACAAACGTGAAGTGGATGGAAAGCAATAAAATATTCATCTAATTACTTTTTGAATAGGTTCGTGTACTCATCAAATGGGACAAATATATGAACTAAATATAATCATCCACTCTAATTCTAGTATTCTTAAAAATGGAAAACTAATTAGAGGCTATTGCCTACATCTATGGCTTTTCGTATAAATTAAATAATCTTTATTCAGTTTTATTTCTTGTTATATATGTTCTTTTTTCTTTTAATTATAATATTTTCGTAAGTATTAATCGGCATAATCAAACAAGTTAAATTTTTAACATTGAGAATTAAATTAGACGCAAATGTCTCGATAAAATGGGAAGGAAATAATAGACTATTGAAAACAATTGTATAGACTATTGAAAACAATTGCTTGCAATTTTAATAAAAATTCTAAACAAAATTGAAAAAGTTGATTCATTATAATAGGAGTGACTACTTTATTATTAGACGATAATGTATAGATGATTTACATAGGACCATTCCTCTCCAATTTGTTGTTTAAATTAGTTCGCATGAAAACTTGCTAGCAAATGTGGGGCACGTAGGATTTGCAATACCCTATGTGGTCCCTATATATGTACCTAATTTTTGTGGTAATAATCGCCAGTATAATTAATTAGTTCGTCCATTATCCTAAAAAATAATTTGTTAATTTTCAATTTTGATTATATAATTTTTTTAATTTTAAACTAAAATATTTTTAAATATTTTATTTAAAATACACTACTAGAAAACGGGTCTAATGCGCTGGAGAAAGCATCGACGCCTAAATTTAACAAACTATGGCGTCAGCTGATATCGGTATTTTTGGTACCGTTTAATTTATTTTGTTGACATAAGGCTTCTGCATTTAAGTCGGGTTGATTATTACTGTTGGATAATTAAAATTAAATGGAAAATTAATTTCTTATTTATCGACTTAACCTCGACGCTTATGTCCGTTATATAAAAAAAAAAAAAAAAAATCCTAAATTCTTTTTCCTTATTTTTTCCCGCAATTTTTAAATACCCCCTCTTTTCAACCAACCACCACCTCAACGCCACCACTCGACGCCAACATTTCCTACACACCCCTCCTAACTCACGCCCAATCTACTCCCTCCTAATCTGACTTTTCCGCAAGAAGGTGTTGATTTTTTTCCGATTTATTGTTTTAATTACTTATTGATATTTAATTGTTTCTGTTATAATTATTTGTTTAATTATGATTTTTTAATCATTTAATTAGTTTAAATGATAAATTTGGTAAATAATATAATTTTTTAATTAGTTTAATTAGTTTTATTTCTGAATATCATTTATCTTTTAGTTTGTTTAATTATAAGTTTAATTCATTTTTAATTCGTTATTAATTATAATTATTCTTTTAATTCTGTTTTATTAGTTAGATTGAACTATGTTTATCAGAACTGATTGAATTAGTAATTGAATTCGTTTAATTGAATAGTGGTAATTGGGAATTGATTGAATTTTTTTTAATGAGTTGAATTGAATTGAATTTGGGTAGTTTAATTTTGATAATTGGACTGAATAGAGATCAAACTGGATTTGATTTTGGCGTGAATTGATTTTAGTTTGAATTGGATTGAATTAGATTTGAATTGAATTGAGTTTGAATTAGATTTGATTTGAATTGAATTGAGTTTGAATTAGATTTGATTTGAATTGAATTGAGTTTGAATTAGATTTGAGTTTGAATTAGATCGAATTGGATTTGAATTGAATTGAGTTTGAATTAGATTTGAGTTTGAATTAGATCAAATTGGATTTGATTTGAATTGAGTTTGAATTAGATTTGATTTGAATTGATTGAGTTTGAAATTGAATTGGATTGACTAACCTAACTGAGTTTGAATTAGATTGAATTGATTTGAATTCGAATTGAGTTTGAATTAGATTGAATTGATTTGAATTGAATTGAGTTTGGAATTAGATTTGAGCTCGAATCGACGAATTGGATTTGAATTGAATCGAGTTGAATTATGATGCTGTTTTAATTTTAATTGATTTTGAACTTTGAAAACGCAGGTTTTATGGCTCCTCGCGGTGGTAGCACTTAACAGAATAAGAAACAACGGAGTGACATAGAGGTAGGGACGGACGCCAAGAGGCCAACGGGTAGTCATCCGACCCTTGTTATGTAGTCACATGGCCTGCTCTATTATACCACCAATTTACTCGATCCGAGGATGATATATGCGAGCACATTATCGACTCCTAATGATCCGCCGCCACGCCCCGTCCAAGAGTACGCATGCCCGCCGGCAGTACTCATCATTAGTCGTCACACACCGACGAGGTTAAGGTAGAGCCATCCACGCATGCAGGATCGAAAGTGGCTTAGCATGACGCGTGACAACGCCGGATACAGCCCCACGTAGTAATGATCGGGTACGCCCCGATAAAGCCTGTGTCCTCGCGACCATATATGATAGAAAGTAAGTGCATTTTATTTATTGAGTTTGTTTTATTAATATTTATATTTATCATTTGTATCTAATCATATTTGTTTGTTTATGTTAGGATTCTTGGTCATGGAGTCCCCAAATTTTTCAGGGGCCAAATAAGGAAGAGAGTCAAAGATTTGTGGCCATACTATTCTGATGTGGACCATGACATTTAGGATAAGATATGGGCGAGTTTTTTGGTAAGTATGGCGTTATAAAAGTTGTGTGATTTTCGAATTGTAAATTTTTACTAACTTAATTTTGTATTTATTTCAGGATCAATATGAAATTCGAGGAGGGACCATTGAAAGTGGCCATACAACATGGGAGATTGAGAATCAAGAAGTGGAGGTCTCACTGAGCAAAGGAAAAATCTAATGCGATGCATGATCATGGTGTAGATGATGTCGCATTGCTCCTTGGGACGCCATGGCTCACTGGATCCAAGATCCACTGTGGGAGAAGTGTCACCTCCGTCGGTTCTTGTTGATCCATCGAGCGATGTTGACGCTGTTGAAGAGGGAGTGTTCCAATTTGTTGAAGATAATCCGCACAACGATAAGGATGCTTGTGAGTAATGAAAGCAACCAATCTAGATAATGATGTCGACTTAGAGGAAGACTATTTTGGGAACAATACTAGTGACGACGACGCCTCGAACGACAATTAGGATCTAATGTTTTAATTTTCAAGTTTTTCATATAATAATTGACAAGTTTGTATTAAACCTCGTGATAACGCTAAAAATGTAGTAGTCATTTTTCTTTTGTTGCGGTTTCAATGTCAGGTTTGGATGTTTTGTTATGATCGGCAGTTGTGCTAGTTGTAAAATCAAATTCATATTATTTTTACTGACGTCTCAATATGGCGTCGGCTCCCAGCACGCGGCTCGGGTTCTTGCAATTGTATTTTCCAAACATGCTCCAGACGGGTGTCACCGAGCCTGCCTTTAAATTTCGTGATTCCCGCTTAAATTTCGAAGTGTAAAATTTAAATATTTTATTTTCGTATGCCGGTGTCGTGTCGGGTTATGCTGTCCACTCTATTTTCGCATTCTATCCCTCCTCTATATAAACACTTCTAATCACATAATTACTAAACCCTAACCTTCTTTACACTTCTAATCACACATAAATACTATTCATAATTTATTTTGTTTAATTTTTATTTTTATGTCTACTAACTAAACTCTTATTTTGTTTAATTTTGTAGGAAAATTGAAAGAGCTAACTAACCTATTTCATTTTTTTAACCTTGATAATAATGTTGTTACTCATTTTATTTATTGTTTATTGTAAGGAAAATTGTTTATTGTTTGTCTCTAATTTTTTTATATTATCATTTGTCTCAAAAAAAATTATTTATGTTTATTGTAGGGAAAATTGTCAAATCCAAAAAGAAAATAGTTAATTTTTATATTCTTTGATATTTGTGTTGTTTGTATTATTATTTTTGTTGTTGTTTATTATTAATGTTTGTGTTATTATTTGTGTTGCTCTTTATGTTTTATTTATGTTTATTGTAGGAAAATAGTCAAATCCAAAAATAAAAGAGGTGATTTTTATATTTTTTTATATTTGTGTTATTATTAATGTTTATTATTATTTTAGTTGATGTTTGTGTATTGTTTGTGTTGATGTTTCTGGATGATTACCAGGACACGTTTCTGTGATTGCTTGATTTTTATCAGACCGATTTATGTAAATGTTACATTCGTAATGCATTATTTTTAAAAATTTATCATCATAGTGTCGGTTCCAAGGCCGGGCTTCAAACAATTTTTTCCTGTGTTAGCGTTATCAGCTGGCTTCAAAACATTTTATAAAGGTCTTGGCGTCGGTATTAAATAAATAAAAAATAAATTAAATAAAAAATTCAACGTCTGTGTGGCGTTGGTTTAAAATAAATCAAAAAGAAATTAAAGTATCATGAACGTCGGATTGGCGTTGGTAATAAATAAATAAAAAGAAATTAAAATAGGAAATGGCGTCGATTAGTGTGGGTTTTAAATTAATCAAAAATAAAAAGGCTAGTCGGTGAAGCCCGAACCCAAACGGGCCAAGTGATTACACTATTAGCCTCGGTGTAGCGTCGGAATTTGAATTAGCATCGAAAATTAGCAGTCGGGTATATACCGACGCCCGACCGACGTTGAATGACCAAGGCGTGGAGTAATAAAAAAATTGAGATAAGGGAATGAAGGAAATAAATAAAAACAATTCCCCAATGACTTTCCACTATTTGGACTATGGACAACTAGCAAGATGTGTGGGTGGTTTGATAATCAATTCAAATTATCACATAAAGACATGGAACATTCATCCCAAAATATTCTATAATTTCTTATGGGAACATATGTAAGCTATATATGTACTAAGGGAATAAAGGAAATAAATAAAAACTTAGTAGTACTTCTTGACCTCAGTACCATAAAGGAAGTTGATTACAGATGTCTAACTTATGCACTTGAATTATATTTTAAAAAAACTATGCACTCAAATTATAATATTAAATCACACCATTATATTTCTTATGACACATTCTCACTAGTGAGGCTCAAAATATTAGAAAATGTAATACTAAAAGGTTATGCATCTCACGATCACCAAAAAAGTTGGTTATAAATAAATGGTAGCTACAATTTGGCCACATATAAATTAATATGACTTTTTTATGTTTAGGACATTGATGTTATGTCTTCTTTAAATAAAGTAACAAAATTTCTATAAAGTGTGATGCAATAACAAAAATAGAAACTACTCTCTGTATATGTTATTTCTAAGATAGCAAGGCAGTGATAGGTACACAGGGTAATATATTTAAAACTCATTTAAAAGTAATAGGTCAGTTTTCTCTCATGCACGACATTTACTCATGCAAAGCGATATATATATATATTGCTCCGAACCTCCGTCGAGCCTAGAGGTTTAAGGATTTCCTTAAGCATGATCAGTGTACCCTTTCTTAAGAATAAATCGGACTCGTCGTCTTGCCTGTATGTTCTCACTTCATCGGATAAAGATGATCGACTTTTGAATTTTGACGATTGACCTTTTAAAAGTTAAATTCAAATAGTTTTATATATATATTTACATAGTCTATTACTATCTAGTTATATTTGAATCAAAATTGTGTGTTAATAATTTATAAATTCGTTAATTTTGATCATTAAAAATTAATATTTACAATCATTTATGATCTATAGGAGTGAGTACGATATTACTCATTGCAAATTACTGTTTGATTCTCTTCCTCTAAATTTTCATTCTCAAGAACCAAACAAAGCGCATCACATTCCAAACATTAGGAATTCAGGATCATGTATATTCAAGAAATGTGACACACAATTCTTGATTGGCGAGGGACATCCTCGCACTAAGGTAAATGTCATGTCAGTATGTCACTTTCTTTATTTTCTCATTCTATATATATTACTCCGTACTAATTAGCGGAAATTGAAAAGCATCTACGTTTCTTTTATGCCTCATTATTACCCATCTCATAATTTACAAAACTACACAAGAATTTGACCGTTACAATACATCACAAGTAATTATGTCATCCACATATATGATGCACAATCAATCAAATCAAGAATTATGATAAAATTATAAAAAATAGTACTCCGTTGCTTCGGTAAAGTAATTCAATTCAAACTATATGATACGCTTCATAGTATATAAAAAGTTGGGCAAACATCAAATAAAAGTAAAGATAAGAGTGTGAATGTGCCTTTGTGATCTTTTTGTTCGCAAGCATTATATTGTATCACAATGATAATTTTTTAGATAATAAGATGAAATAGATGGACAACTGAGACTGTAAATCAGAAGTGGACAATGTATGTGATAATGTTATCTAGTATACACACAATTATGATTCCGACATTGGTTGAGGATGATCGAGTTTCCACAAACTTTGTACGTTCTAAAATGTGTGATATATAGGATTGGATATAAAACTGCCCTCTCTAACTACTAGTCCAAAGCTAGCTAGAATTTTGGGTTTATCGATAATAATTCATGACTTTGTAATGAAAAGAAGAATTTTTATTATTTATTTTAGGGTATAAAATAAAATTATTGTAGGGGGAAAATTTATCAATGTAATAAAGTTTTATCAAATCAAGAGGATCGACATTCAAACTATGAGTCCCTAAGCATTTGTCGACGATTTGTGAGATGCTTGATCAGTTTTAACTTGATTTGAGCTTGAGCTTTAACTTGACTCGCTGAAAGCTCGACTCGCGATTTGATTCAATGATTTAACTTGATTTGGATAAGTTTCCACGAGCCGATATGTGTTCCGGGTCTTGATGGACTCTCGAGACTCGGCCCTGACTGCTCTGGATATGGTCCGAGCCGAGCCTTAGTAGCGCATTCCCTGTTGATTTATTGACTTGATCTCGCATTGACTGATCTCCTGGGCCTACTTTAGACTTGACGTGATCTCATCGCGAAGCATTTGCGTGTGGGACGGCTTTGAGTAATTACCGTGGACTTCAGAGCCGGATGTTTCGCGCCTTCCGCAAAGGGGACTTCATAGCTCGGTAAGACACTTATCTTTGGGTGGGACTCAGTACCTTGATATGACACTTGATTCGAGATAGGACTCCGAGCTTTGAGCTGTATGGAGTGATGACAAGCAAGTGTTGAAGCAACGTTGCTTCTTGCTTGTACTACAACGGCCTTAACAATTTTTTGTTGTAGAGTGGGACTTAAGGGATATGACCCAGGTGGGATTTAGTGAGATTTGGCCTCACTTGGACTTGATTTAAGCTTTGAAATAGCTGCATTTACCTTATACTCACAAATGGCTTTTAGCAGCCATATAGCCGATGATCGCATGGCGCAGAGCTTTCCAACCTTGTCGATTTATACCGATCATCTAGATGTGGGGCTTTAGCAAAGATATTTTCCTCGCCTAGAACTAAATTTATAGGACCGAACGTCAAAGGTATTCCTATATCCGAACTTGATTAATCAAACCCGAAATTTTTCGTGTGTTCAGGCAAGATTTATGAATAATCGTGAGTCATTTAGCTTATTCCCCGAATATTCAAGCGTTTTTGAGAAACTTTCGCCAAATTCCTAATCGTATTTTGTTTAACTCAAGAATTATTGCGCTTTGTGCAATAATCCTTGATTTTAGGCGCATGTTTTGGTCATTACATGGAGGCTTCCGTACCACCACGTGGTGTTTTTTTTGTCGGGCGGTTTAAAAGATCGAACTAGAAAAATCTCAGCTGTTTTTCTCTCAGATTTTCTCGTAAGATTTTTGGATGTAATTGTGTGTTGTGGATTTTTTGTGATGATCTTTTCGCCAAATCGGGGGTATTTATAGGCTTCCGGACTTCAAATGCTTGCTCGATTACCGGGTTTGATTTCGTGGATTATGATCTTAACCATTGAATTTGGCAAAGATTTGGACCGGCCGGAGACGGAAGTAATTTTCCTCCAAGTAACCACATTATAGGCGCCATTATCACTAAGAAGGTCTGCACTTGATTTTTCATTTTGATTCGACCTTTTGAGCCTTTGAGTTCAACCACATAACTGGAGTCTTGATTTTGAACCACACAACTTCAGAGTCCCGATTTTGAACCAAATAACCTTCTCGAGTCTTTATTTTGTCCCAGCTGGTTTCTAGATTCTTCATTTTGAGCCACGTGGCTTTCGGAATGTTCCTTATAGCCAATGTTAATCAATAAAATTGGGGTTTTCGAGCTCTAATTTGAATTTTAATTGACATTTAATGCGAGGCTATTTTCTCGGGAACCCTATTTCGAGTTCAACTTTAGGGTTAATTAATATAGAAATCCTTATTTTTACTTCGATTAATTCTAGGGGCTTGATTTCCCTGAACCCTTGTTCGATCGAGGGTTTGATTTGAATTTAGGGTTTGATCGGGAACCCTAATTAGCCATGTGGCATCTTTTAGTGACTCGACTTTTAATTAATTTGATTAATTCATCTTAATCAATTTAATTATTATTTTGATAAATTTTCGATATTCAAAGATTCTTCCATGACTTTACAAATCACTTAAAATTTTCAATTTTTACAATGTAAGAGTTATGACACATATAGTCAACTTGACCTAAGTAAAATTATCTTTTTAGTATCATATCATCAAATTTGTTAATTACTTCATATATTTCTTAATTATTGTTGGAGAGATTGGCAATATACAATCTTTAGGAAAATCTATAATCTCTTATAGTACACTTACCAAGTTTGGTTAGTTATCTCATACTTGGATTTAAAGTAAACATAAGTCGAATGATAAAATTCTTATAAGCAAATCCTTCTAAATATGTTGTAGATACTCGCTCCGTCAGTTAATATTTGATTGTTTAGAAGTTCTTTTTACTTGATTGTTTACTATTTCAATTCGAATTTTCAAAATTCTATAAATTTCCTCATATTTGTCTTCTTCTATATATTTTATTTTTATTGGTTGAGAAGTTAGAATGATAAAATTCTCTAGCTTTATCAATTATCACCTTGTAACTTTATGATATATCAATTGAATGATGTAGTTTTATTTTTATTGTTCTTTATACCAACACATTAATAAATTATTTTTGATGTAAACAAGGAAATACTAAAATACTAAAAGGAAATTCGATTTTATTCTCATATTAGAGAGTAAGTTTCTGATAATTTATCATGAGATCCTCATATAGTCAACATGTCGCTTTGGCCGAGTGGTTAAGGCGTGTGCCTGCTAAGTACATGGGGTGTCCGCGAGAGTTCGAATCTCTCAGGCGACGATCTTTTTTTTACTTTCATCTGATCTAATTGTTGCTTTTGCAAGATGTGTTCATCCCTTCATGTAACTTCAAAGATTATATGTATGACGAGGAAGATTTTGAACATGGTAGTTGCATGGGTTATTAGCTTCCATTTTAACCCCGAAAACCTATGGATGGCGGGTCGATACAAGCTCGAATAGTCGAATACCAAATTCGATAACTCGACTTGATAGACCATTCACTCGAACCAAACATGAGACTTGATTGCTTAATGACATGATAATAGAATAATACATATAATTAAAATGATAGGTCATCAAAAATACATTTGTCTTTCAAGTTAAACTAAATTCATTCTATCAAAATCCAATAATGTTGTGTCTATTGATGCTACTAATATTGTTTTCTTAGCATCCTATAGGTCTTCATTGTATCTAACAAGCAAAACAATTCTTACAATGATATATGTTGAAATTAATTGTAACATCTAAAGTTCTAAACGTGTGTTTTTCTACCCTCTTTGGATTTAATGGGAGAAGAATCCAACTATGGCAATAACCACAATCGCATATGAGATCTTGGAGGAAGTGGCGCGACTGGCGACATCATCAGCCAGGGCGCTGTCTGGGGAAGGAGCTGGAGCAGTACTAGGAACCTCACTTTGTGTTGGTGCTGGTGATTCACTGGAAGGGGAAGGTGGAGATGTTGGCTCAGCGTCGGGTGTTTCAGCAGCAGGTGCTTCGGAATCCGATACTGGAGCAATAGTTGGGGTGGTGCGTTGTGAGGATGTCGGGGACGATGCCTTCGGAGCTACAACGGGGACAGAAACAGGAGCAGTAGCCGAGACCTTGGGGGTCTCGGCGGGTGCTGATCCTGTTCCTCCTGTTGGAGTGCTAGCAGGGGCAGGGGCATTTTGAGCATTCAAGCCAACAATGGAAATGAATAAAAGAGCTAAAACAATCAAGTTTCTTGCCATCTTGGGATACTTCTATTTTCTTGAAAATACAAACTTCAGATTTCTTTTCTTTTTCTTCTATTATGGATAGATTCTATTGCAAATGCAACACTTCTAATGATTCTTTTCTTGATATGCATTGTACCAAGGGAAATAATAGTGGCACCGAGGCATTTGGATCAGAGAAAAAAGGGCTACCAATGATGTGATAATATTGTTTGGAAATGTTTCAATGACAATAGATTAAAATGTGGAGTTTGCTGGGATAACAATTTCCATTTTCCTGCCAGTAATATACTACTCAAATCTCTATCTAGATTTCAGAAAATAAAAAAATATTATTGATGATTATACCCTCAAGATTTTAATAAATAAATAAAACTATATATATTATTGATAATTACACCTCGACCTTAGGCGATGCAACTTTCTTGAAATTACCTGCTCAAAACTTGGTGTAAATATAAATATCATGTTAGTTATAAAAGACTAATAATGTCCATTGATACATTCTTCTCCAAATATTATAGTTCCTCTAGTACATTTTAATTGACATTCTCAAAATGAAACGATAATATTATTATATCGTTATTCCAGAAATATTTTTCATTCTCTTTTTCCCTTTTTTCAAAAGCATCTCAAAATCTTGGGTTGCAACAAATGTATGGTAAACAACAGAACAATCTTCTCAGCCTACTTAAAGACAATTTACATACAATTTGTAAACCAGTAGGTCATCTCCCTTGTTTATGGTCTACGAAAATTCGAGTCCGAGCAGTAACGAGAGGGCACACCATCAAGTCGCCAACGAATGATTCCATAAATTAAGCACCGGTTGAATTTCCATTTGCGTTGTTTTCTGAGCGAACATATGTCATACCTCGAGGAGAAATTGTATTAGTAGCTGGGGTTGACATCTGAGTGGGAATGGACTGCACATCACGCTTCCATTGCATACTCCTTGCGCCACCAGGTTTGAAAGGGCGGCCCCTGTAGGCATTGGGAACCCCTCTTGGGAATGGAATTGCGCCAAACCCTGGAACAGGGAAAGGAAACGCCCGTGCAGCTGGAGCCCATGTCATAGTGGAAACAACTTCGTGAGAAGATGAACTTTTCTTCACAACCTGCACACACAACATATATATTTCAACGAGGTTGTTTATACCAAATAACAAATATCTAGTCAAGTCTCTCTTCGTTTTTATGGGACAAAGTTACTATAAAAGGAATTTAGTAGCTGAAACCATATTTGGAGAACAAATGGAGACTATCTAACACTATTCATCTTAGTCAAATGACAAAACCACACGATAAACTGAAGAGTAGAGCTGAAGTGCTGAATACATATTCAGGCTAGAGCTGAATTAAGGTCCACGAGTAGATGAATATAATTAGACAAGAGACTGTAACTCGAAGAAAAAAAATTACTCCATCCCTTTTTCTTAGGGTTGCTTTCAATTTTGGCAAACCCCAAAACAAGTACTTTTTTTGACATAAATTAGAGAGAGTGGACGGAGGAACATAGGTAGTAACAGGAGTATGAATTCCCTTTAAGGTCTGTGCAAAATCAAACACCCCTAATATGAGGTGGAGGCAGCGAAAAAGACGATTGTAGCAAATGACAATGAACTCATCTATTGATTCACTACAGTTAATAACCACACCTAACGGTCCAATTGTTTTTTGGGCGGTATAATAATACGGGAAACAGTGACAAGGACAAATAGATGTATAGTTACATGAGTTTAGAAGGCTAAGATACAGGCCAACACACTTTAACATCATACCTTGAGAATACGTGACATGAATGAAGTCCCATCAAATGATAAAGCATTCTCTGCTGCTTCTATTTTCATAAATTCAACACAAGCTGACCTGTATGAGTAACATTATTATCACCAAACTAAGCCATAATCCAATAATTAACATTATTATAACAATATAAAATAAAAATAAAGCATCCCAACAACACTATATGTCTATATATACATCAGAAAATTAACACAAATGGTAGAAATACTTGCCCTTTTGGTAATCCTGTTGCTGGATCGGTTAAAATTAGAACCTTCAGAACTTCGCCACATTTATTAAAATGTCGCGAAAGATTATCCTTGGTTGCAGCAAAATGAACCTATTAAAAGATCCAAATGAGAATCTGTAGAACTCTAATATTTATAACTTCTCTTAGTTTTACTGGACGAATTACATTGCTAACAAAGATAGTCCGGGATTCAGCATCTTCGATCGGTGGACCAGTTGAACTTAGACCTGAAGAAAAGAAAACGTAATTAAAAATTTCACATTACAAAAAGCAAGCACAGAAATCCAATTTCTAATATATTATGGGATGCATCAAAAGAAAATGGAAAAACTTAAAGGGTTTCTGGTCCGAACAGAAACTAGAGACCCGGAAAGAAAGGACCAACATGCCCAACCCATTCACAGCAAACATAAATTGCAATATAGTTACCAAATCGAGATGCAAACAAACAGAAACTTTCATTTAAGTACTTATTTATCAAAGGTATCAGACTAACCAGGTGCCGACGTCTGCATCCTCTGAGGTTCCTTGCTAATGTCTGCCTTCGATTTTACCTAGACAAAAAGAGATGTGCATAAGGATTACCTTAAAAAGTGCAATGTACAGGGCGATATAGGCTTTGACATAGATAGCTTACATTTCCGTTCCCAACAATTGCCGATACATTCTTAGCCTCTGAACCATTCAATGAATTAGTGCCCAACTCAGATTTCTGATTATCAAGCTTCACTGCCAACCCCATCTCCTGATAGTGAGGTGATCTCCACTTGTTCATACCAGCTGTTGTGTTTACATTTGTAATCTTATGAGCAGTATCAGGAACAAGTTGATTCTGTTCTATCTTTCTCCTCTGTGCATTTCTATCAGCACTATTAACCACATTGTGACGAAACATCAATGAATCGTCTACTTTGTTTCTAACAGAGTCGCCATTCATAGGAACCTGAACACTATGATAGCGCCTAGCATCGGCATCATATTTGGTTTCTGAATCAAATACCATTTCAGTGTCCCTATGTGACAAAGGCATGCCACTAGCATTTTGCTCCTTGTATTTAATTTTGTTTTGGCAAGTCAAATACTCCTCTTTAAGTTCATTACGAGGTTGGCCATGAAAATCTCCTGCAAAGTCTACTCCAAAATCTGTAAGCTGCTTTGGCAAATCAGACACATCAACAGCACGCCCAAGTCTATCAAACACATTGCGTGACGGACGAATCCTTTTAACATCTTTAGCAGCCTCTACTAGAGTAGCTGCTGGTGCATTTTTTGAAGCCTTCTCCACAAATTGGGATTGTTCTTCAAGGGGTGAGTCCTCTGCCAGCGTAGAAACTACAGACCTAAGTCTCTTTAGGGAAGACTCTCTAACTAAATTGGATGGCCTAACTTTAGCCACTGCATCCCGAACAGCAAATTGCAGCAACCTCCTAGGTGCGGCAATGGCTACTTGCTGAATTTCATCCCTCTACCAATAGAGAATAAACATAAAAAACAGATTGTGATCACTAAACATGTAGACCAGCAATCATAGGCATTTTCTTCAAGCTTAATATTCATTTTTTAGAAATCAATTTTCTATGTAATTAATGAACAGATTTTCTTAAATTTGGTTTTTCCAATAGAAAAATCCAAGCAACTAAACAGAGCCTGGGTCTGTCCAAACATCTAACAAGGAAATTTGCAACAGATTGTATGGTGAAGAGTACCTTAATAGATGCACTTTCTTCAGGGCGCAATCTTTTTCTCTCATTACCTTCTTGCAGGGAATCAGACCTCTTCAGACCATCAACTTTTCGATGTCTATCCTCCACTGCACGATTACTCTCAACGATGGAGCTTTTCAGAGTCCGATGTTCTTTCCCGTCTCCTTCTAATCCTTTCAAATCCTTGGGAAGATGGGTTTTAAGTAAATCCTTCGTTCTTTCTTTCTCTAATATAGGCTCCAACTTGTGGGACGCACTCTTCACGACAGACACAGCTGGCTCTTGAACTGCTATTTTTGCTTTTGCAACTTCAGCCGGAGGTATGCCAGGGGATTGTACATAAAGATGCAAATTTGATCCTAGGTGATCCCACAACCTGTTTAATAAGGGAGAAAGGGACCAAAACAAAACAAATAAGAAATAAATCACAAACACAAAGATCGTGAACGAGCATTTCAAGTTTACATGTGGAACCCTACACATCATTATCAAAGTCGAAAAAGCTTACCAAGATATAAAAGGGTCACTATCGTCTCCCAAAAAGACATCTAACTCGGTTTTTGCTTCCTCTTTACGCCTCCCATTTTTCAGCAACACAATTACATATTCCTGCATGGCCAACATAAAGGTTTACCAACTCAATCTTGAGCATTACTTCCTAACGTTTCCCTTACTCAAAGAATCGAAAAGTGTAACTACTAAGCAACAATTGGGTTCAAAAATACTAAGCAATCTTCATGGGATAGACGTAGTACGTAAGCACATATTTCACTATTAACATTACACATTCGATTCAAATCAAACTTAGAAGTGTATCCATCAAACCCGCAAAATTCCTTAATTCTAAAACACGAAAACCATGTAAGTAAATATTTCACTATTAACATTACACATTCGATTCAAATCAAATTTACGTGTAACAATCAAACCCGCAAAATTCATTAATTCCAAAACACGAAAACCAAACTAAACCGGAAAATATTTTTGAAACGAAGCTAATACAACACAGTTAAGCTTAGTTCGTTTAGGATTATTTTTAAGAATCAATTAAAATACAATCACTTAACAAATAAGGCAAACATATAAAGCAAATCGATATTTAATCAAACACAAAAAAACAATTAAAATACGAACTAATCAATTATCATAGCAATAATCAATTAAAATATAATCAGTTAACAAATAAGGCAAACATATAAAGTAAATCATATTTAACCAAACACGAAAAATCAATTAAAAATACGAATTAATCAAGCAATAATTAATTTTAAAAAAAATGAATTAATGGCATACCACAAGAGTATCATCAGTATAATCTCCTAAAAAATCCTTGAGCTTCTCCTTAACAGTTTCTCGAAGCTTCATCACTCCTTCACTACTGAAATTCCCCCTAAACGCTTCTCCGTCTCCCAGATTTCCCTTCGCCATATCGAAAATCGAACAAAAACAATTGATTTTATCCAATTAATTCGAAAATAATTTAATTGATTGAATAATTCGATAATATTAATCCGATCTTAATATTAAAAATATATATAGTGATGTTATAACTTAATATTATATAATAATCAGTTTATAGATTTGACATAGGGTGGTGGCGCCGCCGTGAAAGTGGTTTTGGGGGTTGGGGGTGGAGGAGACGGAGCTCCAATGTTGAGTGTTAACCCTATCAGTTACAACGGGACTTGGTGATGTGAATGTTAGGGTAACTTGATACCCGATCCTACTGACTGCATAAGAAGGGATTGTCTAAGTTCAACGAGTCTTCCTACTGGAGCAATATGCTTCAGCTTATTCGTATTCGCTTGACAAAATAGACGCTAAAGATAGTTGTGATGATAGTAGTTATCAATTGGCCAAAATTCGGAAAGAATATTTGTTCAAATGACAATTCAGACACTATTTAGTTTTATTAAATTTTAACAAATACTATAAAACTTTTTTTTGTGTGTTTATTATTTAAACAATAAATTTATTCAATGTGAAACGAAACATAATCATTTAAATATAATATCATATCATTTAATTTAGTAGGGGTAAGATTGTACTTTAAGCAAATATCAAGCCTCGATTTAAGTAAACCGCCCACTATATCATTAGCCAAAATATATACTCTTTCCATTTCACAAAAAATCGGGCCCACTGACTTTTTGTTATTCGAATTGACTCCGTATATATTTTTGTTTGTATCAGATAATATTTCCATTAAAACTATACCAAATTTAAAAAATATATTTCAAACCTTTTCTAAGATATGTTTTTTTGGCAAAATATTATACAATACAAATAAATATATTTAAATAAATTAAAATTACAACTATAAAAAGAATTCGGATGCCTTTTGTGGGATTGAGGGAGTATTTGATTTGAGGTTATTCGAGGTTGGTAATTAGAAAGTTACGTTCACTTTAGTTTCATCCCAGTTTAATGGTAAATTTGAGTGTTTTAAAAGTTGTTAGCATATCTTTTTAATATATTATAATTGAATCAAGGTGTTTAGGTAAACATAAAATAACATTTACCTCGATTACCCAGATTTCGAACCCAAACAGATTGAATGAAAAGATTCATCTGATTCACCTTAAATTTAGATGAGGCCATCAATCAAATGAAGGTTAATGAAGATATATCTTTTAATATTTATTACGGAGTAATTTTATTAACATGGCTTAATACAAAAGTAAGTATCAAATGGGAAGAACAAAAAATTGTGATTAATTGCTTGTGACCTCACCACGCTTCAAAAAAAGCATAGATCACTCAGACCTACCATATTCGATTACTAATGTTTAAAAAGACACTCATTCAACTACATCCTTCCAATTTCACTGTTAGTTCAACCAATGTGTTGGTTTTTCAAAAAAAATGTTGGGTAATTTTATCCATACATTAAACTATACCTATAATTAAATTTTGGAGAAAATTTAGAAAAATAAAAAGTAACGGGTACCTTTTAAATAAAAATAAAATCTCACCCTCCTTTATCCAACACCCTCCCCCCCTTTAACCCATCCCCTTCTCACCACCCACCGACGACCACCACGACAGCAACCTCTCTTCCAGAACCATCAAAGCCAATGGGTAACATGTTTTTTTCAATCATAAATTCCCAAAAAAAACTTAGAAAAATTAAAAAATCAAATATGTAAAACTTAGAGAAATTTATTTTCTTTGGCAAGAAGCTTGGTGAAGAATCAGAATATGTTAATTGGTTAACATATCATTTAGTGGGCACATGTATTTTTGGTGTGTTAAATGACTTCTAACAGATGAAACTTTACAAGCTAACTGTCCTCGGTTTGGCCTGAGTCCATTTTCTGAGAATGGAGGTAGGTGTAATAATATGGGATTCTTGATTTGAGGTGGTAGGGCAGAATTGTTGATAGATGATGAAACTGGATTTTGGGGATGCTTGATGGTGGTGAGGGGATTTGGGGGGGAGGAAGGTGGTGATAACAAGGTTGCCGAATCTGCTTCTTTCAAGTAGAAAAATCTCCATGGTAGTGTTGTGAGAATTAAGAAGAATGGTGGATTTTCAACATTTTTTCATTTCTTTTTCAATTTGTTTTTTAAAAATTAATAAAAAGGCCCTGAATTTGGGCATAGCTAGCATTTAGCCCCAAGGGGCATCTTTTGGGCAACAGGCGCAAATTAGTCCCTTGGGACATCTTTTGGGTAACCTGCGTAAATTAGTCCCAAATTAGTCCCTTGGGACATTTTTTAGATATTTTCAACATTGAAAATTAAGTATAACTTCTATATTAATAAAATGACAATAAAATTAAATTATATCAATAAAATTTGACTGATCGGCTCTCCCACCAAGCCGTGATTTAACGCCCCGGTAAAGACATAGTTATCTCAATTATGTACAACAAAGCTACCACCACTTCCACGAAGTTTCTGAGCTTGCTCCTCCTTCATTGCTGAAATACCATCAAACGTTAAATTGATTAAACTGCCTAAACTAACATTCTCGACCAAATTTAACTCTTTGAGGTTCATTAAAAGGACGAGGATAAGAAGCTTTGCTTCTCCGCAACATCGATATCATTCTCGACAACCTCCTGTGCTCTCACCCCTTTTGCACCTTCTCATCTTCGTCTGAAAGACAAGACAACAACTGACGAAAGTAGGTATGAGCTTCAATTCCTTCTTATTACAAGCGACATCAGCTTCAAGAGTATCTGCACTCAACTCATCAACTAAGAAACAACCATTAACCCCATTAGATAAACAAGAGTTAAACACAAAAATATTAATTGCTTCATCAAGCACACTCATGGAAATCTTTCCATTACGCACATCAATGATATTATTAGTTGATGCCATGAAAGGTCTCCCCAATAAAATTAGAGTTTCATACTTACCAACCTACAATTTTTAATCTCTAAGAACAAAATCATTGTGCACAACTTAATTGCTAAATTTGAACCAAGACATTCTCTAGTATAGCTTGGGACGGTTATGAACACAAATTTAACCGAAAGTCAGCCATGGTTTAAGTCACAATCCCACTTTGATATAACATTAGCAATGACAAGATTGATAGTACACCTAAATTTAGCATAACTTTTCTCCTTTTAAGTCCCCTAACTTCATATCTATAATAAAACTTCCTGGGTCCTTAACTTAGGAGCCAACTGTTTAAAAAGACTGCATTCGCCATCTCAGTTCTAATTTTTTCATTGAAGTTCAAACTTACGTCTCTTGACAATTAATTCTTTAATTTAACGCGCATACGGAGAGATATTTTTAAGGACATTCAAGAGAGGTGAATTAACATGTACCGTATAAAGCATATCAGAAGTTCAAAGAGAGACTTATCCATTTTACTACTACACAAGAACCTCTTCGAAAGTTAATCAAGCGAACATACGCGCTTACTCAATTCTTCACGTACTCCTTTTCTCAGTGAGATAACCTACTTTCTCCACGAGCTCCAAGATCAAGAAGTTTTCCACTCCTCATAGTCACGATGGCATTTGTTTTCATAGCCTCAAGACTCCCATTTCAAATTTTCCGGATTCTTCAACCATAAACGATATGATAGGATTTTGCCTGTCAGATTGGACTAAAACCTCCCTGCTCGCTCTTCTTTCGAGTCTCAACAATTGACCACCTAAGCTCCAACTTTCTCGACACGAACTAGTAGTCGTTGCATGTCAGCCGAAAGACCGCATGAGTCAAGTCGAGCTTCTCATCTTTAGCGCCATTACCTCGTTAAATACTGACCTCGAGGTTATCCCTTCATCATGTTCTTCCATGAAAAAAAAATCGACGACGCCCTTCCACCCGTGATCAGAATCGCTTGAATATGGATCATTCACTCTTGATCAACTCATTCATCGCATTCACTTGCTCCATCCTATCGTGAAACTTTCCACAGACGACATAATGGCTGCACTTTCAGATCGACACTCCTCGTCATGGGCGTCAAGGGCGTGCTTACCTAATTTGGTAATGTATGCTGTCGACTACTTAAAGCCCGATATCGACAGTAAATATATTTATGGCCTGATTTCATTGGGAGCTTTCCATACCCTTAGGTTGTCGTAGGTTTCTTTATCATAAAGATTTGCAGTTATCGAGAAGTGAATTAAGGGCAGTATGGTCGATGAATATGTTTGATTTTTGGCGGCGATTCTCAACAAGTTCAAGCCTGTGGTTAGGGATGCGAACGCCGAACTTCCTGGAGTCAACTATTTTGAACCGAATACCCCTTAAATCGAATCGAAATTTCTGCGTTTATTAGCGCTGCTTCAAAAGTGGGTTTCGGCCAATGTTTAATCATTTCGCTATTTTGAAGTTCTAAGAAAATCATGACAGAAATGTCATACCAAATGTTACAAATGATCGACAACCAAGATCATGAAAGACATCGATCTAAAAATATATTTTCGTGATTCTCCTAATTTGGATAATATTTGGAAAAGATATTTTTTTCCTATAAAAGCGCTTTTTCTTTGCATCAAGCTGGTTTGACATACGACAAAGCGATGAGTTTGCTTCGTGACTTTTTATTTAAGAGGCCTTAATTTTATTTTGAAGAATCTAAACCCTAGATTGCTTCCACATTAATTATATAAATAGACATTTGTCATCTATTCACGACGCTGCCTAATGTAGAAAGATCGTCCGAGCGCGAGAAGTTCGACTATATACAATCAACCAACGGATTCGCTGGCTTGTTTGGGGTACCGAGTGATCTCATTCAGGATGAATTTCTGTAAGCTCATAAAGAAGAAGAGGGATGTATATTATCTGCGGTTTCGTTGTAATTTTATTTGTAACATCTACTAAATGATTTCATGTATAGCTAATCCTTTCCGAGAAGAGCGACGCCGCACCTAACCGCGCAGCAAACAAATTCAAGGTTTTTACTTTCTACACTATTTTATTTATTTTACCGTTAATTAAGCCAGACATTAATTTGGCTTATCGAAGATGCTTAACCAAATCTATTTCAAATCGTGAATGGAACGTCCAATGTGTTTGTATATCTTTTTCATTTGTTTTTATAAAGCATTGTTTTCCATATGATTAGCCCCAGCTGAAATTTTCAGTTTTCTTCAACAGGTAATTGAAGCGCCCGCTGATTCCATTGTTAGGTACTTTCTTGTATCTCAATACTTTGAAAATGTTAGGTACTTTCTTGTATCAGTTGAGGAAATGGGACTTCCATCTTTTGAGGCTTCTGATCTTGAAAAGGTTTGTAGTATAAGTTTATAGTTCAGCTCTATAGAGGGTGTTTGGGTAAGCTTATTATCTTCGAACTTATGAGTATGTAACTTATAAATCATAACTCTGGATTGATTTGCTTCAAATTTTTAACATAACTTATAATAATTTTTACATAACTCTATAAATAAAAAGCCAGAAATTTAATTTATATAATATTATATCAGATACATCAAGAATCGAACGCGCTCTACCTTAAAAACGTAGTTTCGATCTAACCTGCTTTTTTAAACGCGAAATGATGTTGTGCTCATTAATCCAAAATATTAATTTATTCGGCTTAGTTCACCTCAATTCAATAATATTATGATTTTTTAATTAAAAGTTGCACTTGTCACATGTCACTAATGTTTATTAAACTTATGAACAATCATAGTCAATTCAAAATGTTTCAGTCTATCAATTGTATTGGTCATGTCAAAATATTTCATTTGATCATTCATATTTATTTATATCATCAATTGTGACTCATTTCCCAACCATTTAAGTAGTCTTCATCTCCCACCAAAGTTCCTACTTGGCAGATGAGATAACCCTCTAAGTGATGAAATAATATTATACTAGGAACCACTTATTAAAATGTTGAAACTGTCAGAAATGAGCAGCAATTGCACAATCAATTTGATTGTCAATATTCTAATATAAGCAAGCACATGTTTCATATCTCATTGGCTCAATTTTTTGCCAAACTACTCAACAAAATGGGGCGGTGCTTATACGGCTTGCAAATTGCAATCCCCCCTTTTATATATCCTTGATATTTATATATATTCTTCTCTTTGTGCCTTTTGCTTTCTCCAATTGATTATGTCCTCAGAACATGCTGGTTCTGTTTATCTATGTCATGATAGGGTTTGCTTGCGGTATAAGAAAGGATCATGCATCATTATCAAATATACAAAAAATGATGGGTCCAAAATTGAAAATGTCCATCTAAGAGTAAAAACTATTTTCAAGATACTGATGTTCCAAGATCCCGTCGAAATAGGTGGTCATTGTGCATTCTACACGGTGGATCATTTTTTCTTTATAAAAAATAATCGAGATCGTGTGAAATGCATAATTAATTATCCTGGATCTATTATAATGATGACTATATGTGACTTATTTCTAGTATGTGACCAAATTAGATATCTTGAAATACTTTATCCTATCAGTCACACTACAATTTTTATGGACATATCACATATGAACATTAACCGATTAGATTTCCAAAGAGGACAATCATAATAAATTTTCCCAAGTCAACCTTTATATATATAATATATAATATATAAAATCAATTCATGTGTGCGTTTGTTATAATATAAATAAAGTTTAAAGTTGAACATCAAGCGTACTCCGTTTATGTTATTGAATTAAAATTTCACACAAGATTCTTTCACCTCCTACTATTCCCTCAATTATGGATAAAGCTCAACAAAAACAAGTGGGCATCATTGAAGCTACATAGAAATGTATCACATCTGACAATTTCATAATGTATGGAAATGTATTACATCTGACATTGACGTGGATGATCACTATGCACAGGCTTTGGCAAGCTGGATATACGGAGTATAAATAAAGCTCTCCAATTAGTTGTGAGGTACTAGAGAATTACCATTCTGGCCCTTTGTTGCATGAAAGTTCTACCCCCCGATCACTATACATCCCGCATTAACTCCTCCGTAATCACGCGACAAAGCATTCGGCGAACCGTTACAGAATCCGCTTTCACACTTTTATAATAAGTCTCACGAGTGAGGTGCTTAGACATTTCCGATCTTATTTCGTGATTAGTAACTATCAATTTAATACATGCATTTCTGTAATTGGGTTCGTTAGATTAAAAGTTATGTCACGATGTATTATTAACTGTCATTTATTATGATATGAATTTGTACATAAGATCAGGATCGTTTTATTAGCATTGATATTAGTTTATTTTATCTTAATCATTATTAGTATTAGTCAGTCGTATAATATTCTATTGAGAGAAAATATATTTATTGCTTTAATGATTAAGCATGTATGCTGGTTAATGGAACCGGTTCGTCAAGTTGGAAATTTGTCCACTACTGTTCCGAAATTATTTTGGCATGAGCCGAAAGGTGCTACTCAGGGAGATGGCGACCTTTTCAAAAAGAAAAGCCTATATTTGATATAGTAATCTCAACTAAACTGATTTTTTTCAAATGTTCATCTCGAAGATTACAACCTTCAACAAAGATTCGAATATCTCTTTGAAACCTCAACTATAATAAGGGTCACTTTGGCCTTTAGAAATGTAGCTTTGTTGATTTTATATCGAAAAAATTAAAAGGGCATTTTGGTAAATTGAGAGCATAATTAGCGAGTTTCCACACATTAAAAACCCCTTTCATTCCTTCCTCCATTTCCAAATCCAGCAATTAAATGGCTCACAAAACCGGAAATGAAGAAACCGAATTTAAGGTTGCTCCGCCGTGTATAACCAAAACTCCTCCTCCTCAACAACCAAACACTCCTTCACCACAGATTACGTCATCACCACCTTCTCCGCTGCTGACGTCGTCACCTCCTCTTAGATCGCATACGTCAGCTTCACCGGTGATGACGTCATCAGCTTCTCCGGTGCTGACGGCATCATCTCAATCGCTGACGTCATCAGCCCGTCACTCAGTCAGCTTCGCGGCGCTGAGGTCATCGTATCCGTCGCTTCAATCGCCTCCATCAGCTTCTCCGATGCTGACGTCATCACCACCACCACATCCTTCACCGATATCAGCTTCTCCAAGCTCGACTCCGCCGCTGACGTCGTCGTCATCCTCATCTTCGCTGCTGACGTCATCATCATCATATTCGGCTTCTCCGAGGTCGTCTCCGGTGGTGAAATTGGCGAATTCGGAAGCAAGTTTAATTTCGAATTTTCCGATGAAGAGGAAGGTGAATAGATGTAGCGGTTGCTATAAGAAGGTAGGATTGACCGGAATCAGATGCCGATGCAGTAAACTCTTCTGTTCAAATCATCGTTACTCCGATCGTCACGATTGCACCTTCGACTACAAATCATCTGGTCGCGAAGCTATCGCTAGGGAGAATCCAGTTATCAAAGCAGCTAAAATCGTCAGAATTTGAAAAAAAAAAATTGAAACTTTTAAATTAATTTTATAATGTTGAGAATTTTATATTAATTTCAAATTTGAAGTTATCATGAATGTAAGTGAAAATTGAAAATAATTTCAAATTGTTGAAATATTGAAATTAATTTAAGTTTTTTATTTGAAAATTTGAAATTAATTTCAAATATTGAAGTTATTGTGTATTTAAGGTGAAAATTGAAATTGATTTCAAATTGTTGAAATATTGAAATTAATTTTAAAAAAGTTGAGAAATTGAAATTAATTTGAAAATTGAAGTTATCATGTATTTAAGCTGAAATTGAAATCAAAATTGAGGTTGGTATGATGATGAGGTTGATTGTGCGATTATCTCCACAAATGAGTTGTTTTTTAATGAGTGAAGAAGATTATGAATTAAATTAAATTTGATTATTAGATTATTATGTTATTATTAAACATGGTATTATATAATTATGATTTTTTTTTCTTCATTTCATGTTGGTGAAATTTTATGGTTGTAATCCAATTATTTGAAAAAAAAATGAAATATTATACTAAAATTAAAAAAAAAATGTACACTAGCCTTTAGTATATTAATATTGCATGATAACGTGCATGTAAATCAATTTTTTTAAAAATTATAATAGGAATTGAATAATGAATAATGAATAAAATAGTACTTTTCAACTCTTCTAAAATAAGTTCGCTTCTTAATTTCTTATATTGTATTTTCCATGATTGATTGTTTCTTTTTCAATAATGAAAATTTCGAAATACTTAATTTTCATATTTTAAGTGAATAATAGAAAAGCTATTAAAGTGCATATAGAAAAAGTTAATTCCTAAAATAAAAAAAATAATGATTGAAAGTGAATTTTAAATAAATGTTAGGAAAGTTGATGCACATATGTACATTAGTAACGAGTTATACGTTTCGTGTACAAGACTTTGCAAGTACGCATAATCCTTCGGCACATGAATTTCGATAGGAAATGCAAACGAAGAAAATTGAGGGAAGTAGCACAATGGTGTTGGAATATGGGTGATCAAGTTGAAAGAATAGGTAATCGAGATGATTTTGTGATGAGAAGAATTTTGAATAGAAAGGATTGATATGGTAAATAATTAAAACTTAAAATCATGTTATGTGTGGAGCTTTCCAGTTTCCATGATACAACACGAGGGGTATTTTAAAAGACATTGATCTTAGGATATAAAAGTAATAAATGAAGGGTCGATTATTTTGAAGAAAAGAGTGTTGAGAAGTTGTGATAATATCCCCAAGTGTCCATTTCAGTCCCTCACGACTGATATCAACCTCTAGAATGAGCTCTAAGGGAAAACATGTAATAAATCGCATCAGCCAAGAAGATAGCTTGCTCTTCATTCTCACCTGCCCTCCATACCTTAAATTGCGACGGGAAATAGCCAAGATCGTTCCACGATTTTAGGGACTGGATGGTGAAGGGGCCCTGTGTTTGATTTTGCGGGTCAGAGTAGTACCAAATTGCATCTTCTGGCCCCAAAATGCGCTTTTCAAGTTCGTTATCTGGCTTCTCCACCTTAGTAGCTAGTCCATGATTGTCGTCCAGGTTCTGGATTCCTTTTTCTGGTTCTTCATCATCACTTAGCTCAATCACGGGCATCGTGATTACCTGCCTTTCTGAAACTCCTCGAGAATCTGCCCCTCCTGAATTCTCAGTGCTCTTGATAAGATTTTCCTCCACTTGCGGAACAGATTTTTCTTCCCTATCAATTTCACCTGTAATAATGAAGATTAGCAGGATACAATATTAGCAGCATACTGAAGACCCAGTTAATGTTTTCTCTATTATGGTCATATAACCAAAACTGCCATATTAAGAGTTATAACTTCGAATACTCGCCAGTTTCTATGACCGATTGTGGTACATTACAAGGATCGATCATTCCTGCAAATATAACAAACATATTATGGAATTACCAGGAGAGGATTTAATTCAAGAAGTAGAAGATAATCTTAATAGATAGGATGGAGGCTAGATCATTGATAACACAAAAAGGAGTACAAACCTATTGTATGCATCTCTATAATCCTTGCATAAAGCATATTACAAAACAATCCCACAAACCATATAAAATAACGATATATGTTGCAATAAAAAGTACATTATATTTTATTTTAAGTAACGGATATGATGGTAAAAATAAACTAAAGCAACCACTTGTCTTAAAATTTGACCAAAGTATAAGTGGATCAGTCAAATTGGAAGTTGGAACGGCAGAAGAAGTTATTATCTAATTGATTCAAATATCATCATCTTCTAATCATACTTGGAGAAAAATATCTGACAGATATTAGATGTATCGTCTCTCACCCGAAGCATCAAGGCTTGAGGTCTCTTGAAGTCCTCTAAGAGTCGAGTTTGGAGAGGAACTATTTCCTTTTGCTCCAATTGAGTTGTCCACCGATGTTGTTGGGGGATCTACAGGCTCTAACTCCTCTGCGACTACTTCTGGCAAATGAAGTAACAATCTCTGTTGCTCAGCATCGGTCTTCAGGAGTTCTCTTTTTTGCAGGTACTCATATAAGGTAAAAACTAGAGGTCGTCAAACAAAACAATTATAGTAAAATGTAGCCCAATTTAAGCAAGGTGAGTGCAAACAACGCAAGTAAAAGAAACCAACGGCTCTAACGATTGTTTTTTTTCACATTTTGCGGGCAAGAGTATTAAGATGGGCAGTGATAGCATCTAGAACTTCAATCATGCAATATGAGTACTCTCAAGTCTCGATAAACAGGCAGTCTCTCCGAGTTATTATAAGGGTTTGAATTACAAAACAAATCTCATTACGCATACCGTAAGCATTCTGGAAGTGACAACAAATGAAACACCAAAGTATGTGTTAAACTTCACAAATCTCATGCAAAGAAAATAATAATGCAAAATCTAGATGGGAAGCATGTATCAATATTTCAGCTCTTCATTGCATCATGCAAACCTATATTTTTCTACTGATTGGATCAGTATACTAGACATTGCATGACAATTAATTTATTATCTAGTAAGTACAAACATGCATCATGCATGTTATTGCACTAACTAGCTCATTAGACAAAGGATATTCTTTCCGCCACCCCTTCTCGTTTGCTCGATCAATGCGTGTCTGCAACTGTGCAATTTCTCTAGGAATCCACTGGAAATTAGACAAAGGGGGTTCGGAATTTAGTGTACTCCCAATTTTACAAAAGGTTTGGTGAACATATAAAAGTTTATAGGGAGATGGTGCCAAATAACCGGAAAGACAAGGAGTTCGCTGAACATAGGGAAGTAGTGTATTCATACAGGGGTAAGATAAGTAAAAAATGATCAACAAGGTAAAACAGAAGAAACTTTAGGAATTCAGTCGCCCCATAAAGCTTCATCTTACTTATAGAAGAATGACGTACATGCTTTATTATATCCTCATGCAACATTTTAGCCTTTGCACTGAGCTCTACCTGCATTTTGGTCAAGGGAAAATGTAGTTGAAAAGGATTTCAAATATAAATATTTTCTAAACAGAAGAGAGATAGATAATTAATTGTTAACTCGATGGAAAGATTGCTACAAAGAAACAGAAAATCGACTTCAATGAGAACAAGTAATCTTGAAGCACAAAGATACTGAAAATATCATCAGAGACTCTCTACAATGCATAATTAGAATTCAAGAAATATGAATAACTGGTTTCCTTTTTAACGAGAGAATAACTGGTCTACTGTCTACACTATCAAGTGTAAAAGCTGAATATTTAACACGATATTATAAATCTGAAATAAGACATCAAATACCCTCCATTCCTTTAGCTTGTCTTTCGTAGTCACTGGCATTACGTATTAAGTTAAAATAAAAACTAGTCAAAAAGTACATTGAAAATATAAAATGTCAACTAATTGAAACTATATAATTGGCTGGTTGATAATTTAATAACAAAAATTAGTCAAAAAAGTACATTGAAAATGTAAAAATACAATTTTCTATGCTAGAAGTACAAGTATTTTGAAACAAAAAATTAAAGCTAGAAAGACAAGTATAGAGTAACGGAGGGGGTATACAATATACACTCCAACATTATCAGGTACGTTATGTTTAATAGGTTGGAGTGTTGAGAATCTTACAACAGTAGGCCTTTTTACAAGTCCGGCTTTCATTCTCTCACGCAGATCAATACATTCCTCCTGTGACAGATGAGCAACAAACAAAATGAGACAACATGAGCGACTGCCTTCCAGCTACACCGCATAGAACCCGAAGATGTAAATAGAATAGTATGAAATACTCCCTCCATTCCTTAAACATTGTCACATTATCTTTTTTGTGGACATTTCAAATATTCACAAAATATCTTAACAGAGTAAAGGATCATCACATGCATGTTTACCTCAGAAAAGTTATCCTCTGACAACATTTTTAGAGGAACTCCTATGACAGAATTTGTCACTAGAAGCTGAATGTCGGTCCCATCGCTACCAACTTCTGACACTCTTTTTAAACCTGCCAAAAAAAATTGTAACTGATAAAGAAACATCACCTAGGGTCTACACAGGCGATTAGTAGCAGAAAAGTATTGATAACTGACAAGAAAATACAATTTTTAAGTGCTTAGACATAATTGGAAACTACCTGTAACCTGCTCTAGATGGTACGGCAGTTTCTGGAGATAGTCATTTCGGTCAGATTTGATCCTCACAAAGCTATCTTTAACTTTTTCTTCAAAGCCATCTGAAATCTTCAAAAGCTGCAGAACCAAACTCCTCTTCAAATAGACAAGCTTAATGTTTTCAATTATTACAGCAGCAAAACAACTTTTAGAAGTCTGACTAGCATTTGTCTTCCCCTGAGAATGTTTTTTTCCTAATGTTGCCGTCTTCTTCCCCTTTCCGGACAATATGTCACTATTCTCCTCTTCGGAACTGTCTTCTTCATCCTCTGATTCATCATGATTTTCTGCAAAGTGTTTTTCCAGCGAATCATAGATCTTCAGTCGTGGGACAGATTTGCCAAAAAGGGTATAGAGTCTGTCATCACATTGGAACCTTCTTTTCTTTAGAGGAAGATTATTGACATTTATGTATTCCTTAACAATGGTTGTCACCTCGTGCTGAGAAAGCGGCTTAGTTGTATCATTACCAACTGAATTGAGAAATTCTATCAGAGGCCTTGATCCCCAACCAACAAATTCGAGTTTCTTATTGGCACCTCGATTCCGCTTTCTGGAAAAGGTGTACTGGCCATCGGTGTCCTCCACCCAAAACGTACTATTGTTTTCCATGTTGCCACAGTAGACACTAGCACCGGAACTCTGTCTTCTTCGTATCTTACAACCCGTCCTGATTCTTATTAAAGCATTAAGTCTAGATATAAGCTGGCTCTTTGATTCCTTATACTGTATATCAGGAAGTTCAATCAGGCACGCAAATAGTCATGATACAGATGACTTTCAGTTTAATGAACAAGCTTGCAAAGACCTCTGGCACCTTTTAGCTTCAAAAATTCTTCAGACTGATGCTGGGAAAAAACATAAACAATGATGCCTTTGTCAAGCCTAAAAAAATATTTCTCTGAACTTGGAAGAATGCCCGATTCTCGTCAACTAGGTGAAAGTCTCAACGAACAAAATCCAACCACGCTAAACTACAATGAACGACCACTATAGCACAATGTAGTAATTAAAAAGGCCTTTCAATTCGCTTGAAAGGACAAATAATTCATCCATCTCAATAAATTGTCTATTTTGATTTTCAATTGTCAAAATTAACAAATTTGGAGGCCTTAATTAACACATATAACTTTTGATTTGAATATTTATTGTCATGTTCACATTAATGTAGGATGAAAAATGCTATCTTTAATATAATTCCAGCAAATATTATACTACATAAACCAAATATGTGAGTTCAACGCTTCAATCATCAAAATTCAAAACTAAACAATTTTTTGAGAATGACTAAAAATATACCTATACATAAGACCATATAATTATACAATCACAATTATCAATTGCAGCCATAACTTCACATACACTTTTTTTTTTGTAAATTAGCGATGAATATTATAAATAATGAATACATAACTTCCTAACTAATGCAACAGTTTGAGTGAGTGCTTCAAATAAACTATGAAATAATAATTCTCCAGCAATAGTTCAACCCGACCTCCTAGTGGAAGCTCGGATCAGATACCACCAGCCTATTAAGGCATCGGTATAACTTCATATACACATTAAACAAAAAATATGAGCAAATGCAGAAAAAAAAAACTTACCTTCAGTAATAAAAACTCATGCAGAGCTCAAAATTGTACAATCAAACTATCAATTGCAGCCATAAATTCATATAAACACTAAACAAAATAATTCCAACATAAAATATCATCAAATTCAAAAAAATAAAGTTACCTTCAGTAACCAAAACTCATCCAGAGCACAAAATATCACAACCCCATTTTTCTTTAACAGAAATTATAACTATATCAAACAAATTCAGAGCTTTTTTTATTCAGAAATAATCAAGATTGGATTTTTATTAAATATTTGACTTTCAGCTTTTGAGCAATCTAGAGTTTGAAAAATGAAGAGGGTGTGTAGTGGTGGTGGTGGCACCGCCGTGTTGAACAGTGGCTGATGGCGGCGGAGAGGTGGCGCCGCCAGCAAAAAGTACTAAATTATTTGTTAAAAAGTAGTCACAAATAGAGTAAATAATAGAGAAACAAAATTTATTTTGGATACTACTCCCTATGTTATATTTTGTGAGCCACTTAAAATTAATTAGTTTGTACTTTTTAGACGATCGTAAATGCCACTCATCGAACGCCAGAATTTTGAAGCCACAGATACTACTGTTTCACAAGGAGCATGCTTGATCAATAAAATTATGGTAGATGACATCGAATTCATCACCAAAGTCAATTTAGCTGTTTTTAAACGAAATTCTGTGATTTATTTGTCCTATTTCACTGCCTTAACGAGTTTGTGAATAACGGCCGCGATGAAAGTGCCATTTTCTCGATATCTTTCTTGTGGTCGGTATCTGTATGCCAGCCGACCATCTATTCTTCTCTCGATTTTATGCGACTGCATTTATCCTACGTGTTCCTCCGACCTTGTCGACATCAGCTCTTTGCTGTGCCCTGATTCCCATGATGCACTCGAGGCTGGGGCACGCCTACCCGCCGAGCAGTATTCCTGGCGTGCTCCTTGGTCCACAAGCCCGCGATGCATCTCCTCGTAATGAAACTCAGTCGTGGTACCTGTATCTGCGAATCGAAGCTGAATCGGCACCACCCGATTGCCTAAGTTAGTTTCAGTAGTTTTATAACCAACGAACAATCAGCTTCCGCTTTAACATTACCTCAAACGGCCGCAAAACGATTTAAGATTTATGTGAAATACTTAATCAGCCCCTTAAGATGCGAATGTCAGAACCTAATCGATTCGACTGACTTACGTCAATCTACTACTACTATCGATCATCTACACGACTCTACTGATCCATTGGGCGAAACCGCCAATCCAATCCATATCACTTATGAACTAACGGTACCCAACTTTAAGACGATTCGACTGGCAAGATCAATAGTTCCAGATTTAACGAGTCGGCCATTAAGTTAATGAGCACATGTTTCGAAAATATTTGTAAATTTTCAAATTAAAACTTCAATTTTTTTTTAATATTTTCTCAAATTAAGTTAATTAATTTCATAAATTAAAATGAAATAGTTAAACAAAATACACACCTCTTATGTAGCAAATATAATTATCTATAAATCATAATAATTCTTTCGAATAATCTTATTTCTCTTTATTTATGTATTGTACATAGTTTATAATATTTTAAAAAATTTGAAAATTTATTAACCGGACAAATAAATATCGTCGAGCCCTGTGATTTCAAACTAACTACCAGCTCATACCCGACTCATTAACCATGTAATCCATCTATCAAGTCGGATGCTCTAACGGCAATCTAATTACCTACCGATACTGCCACTAAAAGATTATAAACTCAAATCTATTTTACCAACCATCATCAGAGTATCTAGTCAGAAACTTCTATATACATAATCAAATTTTGTGATAAAATCCTATTTCATATTTTTACACTACTTGCAATAATTATATTTTGAAACATTAAGAATATTCATCATGATTATACATTTTTGTAATTATCAAAATTATTAGCAATATGTGAAGGATAATTTTGAATTATATCTACTTTGATTGCGTGTAAATATTTAGTAGGATTGCATTGCATTTAAACTAGCATGTTGTTAAACATTAGTCTCAAATTTTCTAAATATCGGTCTTAAAATATTAATTAGATTATTATGCCCTCTTTTTAAATATGAATCAACCACATTTATTTTTTTCTATTTATTTTTTTATAGTCACAATCCAATATCTACTATATTTCTAATTATAACAATTAACATATAAAATCTTGTATTACCACATAACAATATATAAAATAAAATCTCATCTCATTTATTTCAAATTATTTATAACAATTAACTTCTACTATCAACGCCTGCATTGTGACGAATTGGGCTTCTTCAACAGAAAATCTATCAGATGAAAAGATAAATTATAGTTTGATTCTCACTTGATCTATTGTGATGTACTACAGTACTAGTAGAAAGAGGCATGAAATTTCATACTATAATTTCTATCGGATTCTTCTTATTAAGCATATTTGGAGCATTTATTTATAGACTTTAGTATGAGAATCTACTACAATATTTCATTTTTTTAAGTCCAGAAATAAAATGAGATTGTTATAATTAGAAATATAATAAATATTGATTGTGAAATATTTGAAGAAATTGGCATCAAAGATTTCAACAATTCACTAAAGTAATTAGTTGTTTAACATTTAGTTTGAGAACATTTTGAAGTAACAAGATTTCGTACATTTTGGAAATATTAGGGCTTTGATTTTTATTTAAACTTGCCTACAATATGATGAATAAAATCCCTATAAAAATATTTAATGCACAATCATTTTCCATAACATATAGTATTCCAGAATTGATAAATACATATAAGAAAAGAAAAATGAAAAATGGCAGGCACATCCTGAGCTGATTCAGGCATTTCAATCAGCAACCATACCTAATTAACAAGTCACTGAATAGTTCGTTTATGGGTGAAGCCCTCCCTCGAGGAAGAGACACTGGCCTTACTGACAAATAAATGTAAGAAATATCATAATGAGATCTATGTTGGGGCAAAATTTTCGAACAAAATTGCGAGCATAATTGACCGAATATGGAGGGACGACTAATATGGTTATGGTTCAACTTGCTCATCCTGATGCAACTGCTGCCGCGGCTCCCTTGTCATAGTCCGCTTGCTCTTCGTCAGCAAACTCTTCGATTATCTGTCGTTGCCTCTCTGTCAAATTACTGCGCGAAACAAAAAGATGAATTCAAATTATGAGCAAGATAGAAAGAATAACTACATCACAGATGCAGTTCTTCAATCGGTATAGGAACATGGAAAGATTTAAGGAAAAAAACCTGGGGATGCTAACAGTGAAATGGACATATTGATCACCAAATGTGTATGACTTCTTGGGTTTAATTCCTGCATACACACATCTTTATCAATTCCAATAAATAAAGATATACTGCATAATGCTTTGAAATATAGTTGAAACTCATTCAAGTCTGCTGTGCAGGAATTGTTATTTTTTCCTTCTAAACATCAATATGAAAACATTCAACGATGTTCGTGAAAGAATCCGAGCAACCTATAATAACTACTTAAGTTGTCAAGAAAGTCATTAGGTTATCGGTTAGTGTAGGTTACATGGGGACTAGTCAACCAAGGATCCTAGTGTGATCTGGCATCCGGCATTTTCAGTCAGAACTCAGAATTGACAAGTCCGATGCGAATCATCAAGATTGGTATGTTCTATTTTATGCAGACAGCTGCTTTTCATTTCAGGGTCATAGCAACTTAACTATAATTTCTTATTTCTGTGAAGATATGATTGCTTAGCATAGACTTTTCTCACCTTTTTTTTTCAAAACCACCTTTTGGCCTGGTTGGGTACCAGGGCGGACCTGCAAAAACCATAAGGGAGGGGGGAAAGGATGAGTCATGTTGTCAAACCATAAGGCTAATACACAACATACAAAATTAAACCAACCTTGACAACAACATTCCCAGACAAAGTTGGGACCTGGATTGTTCCCCCCAACATCGCCTGTGTGAAAATACATTAATCAGTTTTTTACAAATAAAAAGAGCTGCAGGAACTTTTAGATAGCGGAAAATACGAAATGGTGGTCTTTTTTGGTAACTATAAGCAGGCACAAATGTTAACTAAAGTAAGCAGTAAAATGGAGTGAAATTGTGATGTTCGTGACCATAGATATATTTCATCGATAAATAATTGCAGTGTCGTATGCCTTATGTTTTGGTTGCCACTACTCAGTATGTGAACAAGTGAAATAGTTTATCAGTAGGGATGTTACCTGTGTGATGCTTAAGACAGCATCGACATGAATATCAGATCTTTCCCTACGGAACACAGGATCTTCTCTTACCTAAATATGGTTCAGAAAACCAAATTAAGTAAACATAGGATATGCCAAAAAAAATGTAGTCTAGTAATTTCAAGAAGCAGCTCATCAAACCTTCACAGTAACAAGGAGATCACCAGGTTGACTACCTTCAGGATCAGCTCCACCGCTTCCATGTACCTTCAAAGTTTCATTATTATCTATACCTGCAGATGAAGCATCATATAAATCTTCCATGACCTATATATGCTTACACTTAGAAATCATATAAGTTAAAGTAGAAAGACACTACATAGAAAGTCGACTAGATATTAATCAGAACTTAAAAGATCCAACAAAGTCCTTTTTGAGTTCCAAAACTCGTATTTACCAAACTGTAAATTTGGGTTAATGAACTTACCTGGTACCAAATCCAACTTTACTGTTTTAGGTCCTTTCATAACCCGCTTCCCTTTGCAAGTCTTGCAGAAATTCTACATTAGATTCATAATTATTTTAATAATATCACCATTTCTTATAAACTGATTGATGGCATGTGACCACATGCACATACTAAGGAATCTTTAGGTGGAAATGCCTGTACAATATACTTTGATATCATACCGTGACAATTTTCCCAGTTCCTTTACAATTTGGGCAAGTAGACTGCATCATAAAAAAACCATTGTGCGAGGTGATCTGTACTTTGAGCAACAAAACAAGTATCAGATTTTTTTTTTCGAATTTGAGCAAAATAAAATGTCTCATTAAGTGGTTTTGAGTTGGGGTCACTTTCCATGCCAGCTCCTTTGCAACGCTTGCAGGTAGCAGGCTTCGTCCCAGGAGGAACGCCAGTTCCACCTAACACACAGGGCAGTTGGAACGTAATAATGAAGTAGCTCAAAGACAAGATACTAAGTCAAATAATTTACTATCTTTTAGTAACAAGAGACAACTCCACAGAGCATGCAATAATATACAAACCAAACCAGGCTTTATTACAGTGAGCTCAAATATGATTCTATACCACAGGTTCCACAAGACGAGTCAGCTTGAAAAGTAATATTTTTGGTGCATCCAAAAACAGCTTCCATAAATGATAGTTCTACGGAAACCTGAGCACAACAAAGAACATGGTTAAATCTAATAATAAATTACTTTCTGCAATAACCTTCAAAAATACCATTTTATCTGGTAAAAGAGCAAACCTTGACATCCTCACCACCAATGTCCCTATAGAACATCTGATATCCAGATTAGAAGGTCCACATATACAAGAAAGGGAAAAACATGAGTTTCTAATGTTTAATTATTTTAGAATCATAAATTTAAAGACGAACTCTCGAAATGTTGGATCATATGCTCACATCTTCATTTCCAAAGATGTCATGAAATGGATTAAATCCACCACCATCGTCTTGTTCAAACATTTGTGAGCCAAATTGGAAAAGTGACCAGCAAACAATTAGTATGATGTATGGCATGGATACTGCAAGAAAATGACAACATCTTTAGCCAGTATTACTGTCCTTGCTTCTGATGTCTGTTTTTGTTGTGGTCAATACTCAATATACAAACCCAAATAGCTAGCCAATGAAGTACACTTTGATTGATCTTATTAATTTTTCCTTTTATTATTTTCTCCATAGTGTAATCTCTTATAAGAAGTGAGAAATCAACTTAAACTTTGGTACTTACGTATCCAAGAGATAAAACAATTATGAGCACCTCAAAGAGAGGATATGTTACATACTTGATCGTACTGAGCACGCTTCTCATCGTCCTTCAAGACCTACAATAAAGGCAGCAACAGTAATGATTATTTTTTAAAATACTTCCACAGTTTGACGATGAAAAATAGACCCAATGTAACAAGTACCTCATATGCTCTCTGAACTTCTTGAAACTTCTTTTCAGCTTCAGGATCATCTTTGTTAGTGTCTGGATGTAATTTCTTAGCAATCTGCATGAAAAAGAGACAGGAACATTAGTTAGGACGAAAGTAAAGAAATGACAGTACTGGAAAGATGTAAAGGGGCACTTACTGCATAATAAGCTTTTTTCAACTCAGACGAAGTTGCATCCCTTCTCGTGCCAAGTACTTCATAGAAATCTTTTGTAGACATCGACACTGACATACAAAATTGCTGGATATGCTCAGGATTCAACTTAAGGTATTAGACAAGCAAAATTATAATGTCAATTTAGTATTAATGCCAATAAACATAATGTTAACATTGCTCGTCAGAAAGCTTACAATAATTCATCATGCTAACAATTTTAGAAATTTATGCCACATAAGACAAAAGTGCCTACTCTATTAAAATCTAAACTAGAGACGTTTCGCCTATATCCATGATTTGCCAACTTTCAAGGCAATTTTTTTATTTCTAAATCTCAAAGTAAGCAATCATTTTTTTGTATTTGAATGGCCTTATTCTTGATACGAAACAAATACGGCACTACCAAACCAGCTTAAAACAAATGAATTGGGATATGAATTAGGATTATCATCAATCTTCGTACCTGTGGCTGTACCATGGATTGATCGAACCCCTCCTATATTGAGCTTCAATAATCTCTGTGTCAACAACTCCCTTTCATTTACTATAAAATGACAATGAACATAATCATTCAATGTGAGTCAAGTGAAACCAAGGAATAACCCAGAAAACAAAATGGTCATTGAAACATGAATGAATCAGAAAGAGAAAAAGATAATCCCTTCATCCCAAAAAGATCGTCAAGTTTCGAATTTCGATGGTAAACTTTATAAACTTCGATCTAAAATATTAATGTACACATTGCATAACACTTTGTCCAAAATATATCAAAAGATAGTATTTTCAACATAATTTTACTACCAACTTGATAATTTAGTTCAAATCAAAGTAACATGTATCGATGAAGATACCAAAGTTTGTTAATTTTGCCCATCGGAAAATCAAATATACAATCTTTTAGGATAAAGTTAGTATATTTTAGAGATAAGAGATACCATTGCTCGAATTATTCAAGAAACGAAACAACTTCTGTTCACCAACTATACATGCCCTATAGCTTCTACACCCTCCTTTCACCAAGCTTCCATAAACCTGAATCAAGAAATGTTGATTACTACTTGTAGATACACGTGCTGATATATACATACGATCATCCAGTTTTTCATTTTGATGTGTCGATTTTTTAAACTTCGACCACAATATTTTTTAATATCTTGCATAACATTTTGTGAAAAATATAGCATGTTCACCATACTTCAATATTAACATTGTAATTTTGATTCAAATCAAAGTTTCGTGAGTCAACTAATACATCAAAGTTCATTATTTTACATAATTGAAAAATCGAATTGGACAATATTTTAGTAATGAAGGGACTATATAACAACTCTTAACGCAATTTCATTGATATTTTCGTTTTTTTCGTGTCAACCTTGACCATCAATTATTTTTCGGTTATATTATGAAAAATTAGAAGAAAATAATAATATGAAAATATTCTTGAAAACAAATGCAATGATATAATGAATAAAAATCAATTGATGGTCGATGACACGAAAAAAAAAAAGGTCAACTAAAATGAATTGCAGTGAATAATATATATATATATATACATAAAATGTGAAATATGGTTTGTTGGGCACTTACAAAAGGAGGTAAATGGTGGAGGAAGTGGGAGGAGAGGATTGTTCTGAGGGTGGAGCAGCTCATTTGGTGGGGTGTTGACTTTTTGAGTGTTGACTTTTTGGGGTACAAAATCTTGCTAAACCCCTGCTTAAACCCTATTAACTGAATTGGTGAAGAAGAAAGCACCAAGTCTCCTAACACTATACACCTCAGCTGTTATACACTCACCCCCAAATACTGTAGTAGACTAGTAGTTGGGGATGAAATGACTATTTCCCCCTATTTGTAAGTGTAGTAGTTTTGTAAGTGTAATAGTTGAGGAAGTTTCATTAAGGACAAAATTGTCATTTCACTAACAAAAATACTATTTGGGTGTGTGTATAGTGTTCCACACTCAAATAGTGTTTTTATTAGTGAAATGATAATTTTGTCCTTAATGAAACTTCCTCAACTACTACACTTACAAATGAGGAGGGGGGCAAAATAGTCATTTCACCCCCAACTACTACACTATTTGGGTGTTGTATAATAGCTGAGTATGGAAAGTGGAGAATTCTTTTTTTTTTTTGTAATGACGATCGGTTATTCGTGGAGTGTGCACCGAATATACCCGAGATTGATGTAATAGTCTGTAAATAAGGACAAGTGAGTTAAACCACACGAGATTGCGGCACTAGCTAACTTGCACCACTAAAAAATACCTGAGATTGATGTAATAATCTGTAAAGTATTTTTTAGGGAGAATCAAACTTATAATATTGCGGTCACTAGCGAACTTGCACGACTAACCTGATCATCTAGGGGCAAAAAAATGAAACTTAAAATGTGGAGAATTTCATATTTAAACTTGAGGCATCATGATATTTAGTTATTTAAATGTGGATGGAAGTAATTGACTCCTAATATTTTTTAACATCGGTAATTAAAATAGAATGAAATGAATTATTTATCAAACGTAGTTGGTAAAAGTTAATTACATTACTTACTCCAAGTCTCCAATAAGAGTGATGGGATTTAGTGGTTCCGTTTTATCACTAGACTAAGCAATTGAATTATAATCTTCACTTTTTTATGTGAAGAATTACAAATAATCCCATTGGTACTTTTTCATTAGACCTTAGACCTTGGTACACTGAGGTTTTTGGTTGATGGTCAAGTATATAATGAGTAATACAAATATAGAACACCATTGATAAGTTTAAATTATTTGATATAATGACACATTCAACTACATATATTTCATGTCATTCACCATTCAATCACATATCTTTCGTCTTGTTTAATTACACATATTTCATTTTTTTTGTAGTAGTAGTTTAATCAAAGTTGAATACATGCACTGCACAGAAAGACAAAGAAACAGAAGAATAGTAATCATAAGACATATATACCCCCACAAAACTGCCTTTTAAGGCTTACCCTCAATATTTGAAGGTTTACTTGTAGTCTTGAACAATAATTACTCCTTCCCAAGAGGAAGGTAAATTACATGGAGCAAAAGATACATAACTATATCATCTCCTACATAATAAATATGTTTGTGATGTGCTCTACCAAGAAAAAGAAAGTGAAGATCAAGCCCCTGCCCCATTATTAAGCTGGAGGGTCATTTTAATGTTCATGGAGGCCAATTCGGCGGCTAAATATTTGAACACATATGGCATTGCAACTGTCTCCATCCCTTTACTTGTCTTGCAGGAAACACAGGTGACCTTCTTGGGGACCCTAGGAGGCGGTAGTCCGGACATCTGTCGTACTGGCCGCCTGGCTGGCTGTATCAGTGCTGTTGTCAGGACACTCCCACAACCGGAACATACATCCGCGATGTGATGATCTGAACTAGTGTGCAGCCTGTCGTGTAGTAAATAGGCTGCTCCGTGAGCAAGAAGGGAGTCACGTTCCATTTCTCCAAACCGGATACCTCCACCGCGCTTCCTCCCTTTAATTGGCTGTCGAGTAATTTGGTCGACAATACCGGTCGAACGAACCTAAAGAGAAGTTCACTAAACTTCAGTTGCTTTTCGATATGTTGTACATGATAGAAGATGCACAACATCGCAAAGCATAAACGATGTGTGATACTTAGAAGTATGTGGCAATAACATTGACCAAAGCACATATAGTGAATATTTGCCATTTTCAGGGGAAAAGGAAGAAATTCAGCACCTGAAACTTGTCGGAGACCATGTGCCGCAGGCGTTGATAATAAACAGGCCCAATAAAAACTTCACATTCCAGTTCTGTTCCAAACAATCCACTATACAACACTTCGCTACCATGGTAGTTAAAACCAGCGGCTGCCAACTTGGCACCAAGTTCAACAACAAGAGAAGTATCACTTTTCTTTACAGAGTCCGGAAATGGTGTGGCATCAATAAATTCCCCGCGCAGGGAGCCTCCCTATGAGAAAAACATGAATGAGTAACTCAACATAACAGGAAAGGACAATCTTAGAATGAAAGACAGCATAAACAGAGCATTCTTTAGGCTCTATTACATCCAATTTCATGCAGTTACGCCATTACTCGGACAAAGTAGTATAAATACCTTAGCAGCAATAGATTCCAAAAGCATTCCAATTGTCATCCTAGAAGGGAATGCATGTGGATTGATGATAAGATCGGGTCGCATTCCTGTAACTGCTGAAAATGGCATGTCAACGTCTGCCCAAAGCTGAGAGCAAACACCCTTTTGTCCATGTCTACTGCTAAATTTATCCCCAATTATAGGATTTCTGGACCGTCGAAATCGAATGTTTGCCTGCCATGCCAGAATAACAAATTGAGATATTGATGTTACCCTAAAGACCCCCATCCAGTCGAACACATTAGAATAGACATATTAGCTATATGACCAACGACAACTTTTTATAACTTGAATGGCCTATTTGGAAGTGAGTAATTAAATAACAAACTACACAAAATAATCTATGGCAAAATAACAGGACAAAGGAACAAATTGCTTATATTGAGTAATAAGCAAACTAGGTCATGCAAGTTATATAGACATTACTGACACGGGGACTAAAATTTTAGGGGTATGAAAACACGTAAGGCGACAATGTAAATGCATCAGCACTTAAATGCATACCCCAATAAGACCATGAGACAGAATCGTTTGTTACACAATCATGCATGAGTTTACGAAGCATATGATCAGTTGAAAGTCAACACTTAATATTTGAATGATAACTCACCTTCTTCCGAGTTTTCATATCAACAGATACATAATCAACTGTGACCGGTTCTGATCCTTTCAACTTCATCAGCCTTGTTTTACCTTCTATTTCATTGTAAATGCTACAATATGGTTCATCAGGATTTATCCTCTGAAATTTGGCAGCAAAGTTGGTTAAACGATCTCACAATAAAGAATCCAGAAACAAATACAACCACCTTCATACCTTCCCCACATATGGCAAGCCATCTGTATCAATCAAATGATGAACTTGACTATCTTGATTGCTTCTACGGAATACCCTTGGAGTGCGGTTGGAATTACTGCTTTGCTCAGTCAAGTCAATGGTTTCTGTCTGGAAGAAATTTATGAACTGGCTAGTAAGACACCATCTTTCCAATGTTCCTAATCCACTTGGGTACTTGGAATTGAAACTATTTTTGTTACATCACTTAAGTTTTCAGCATTCATCTACATTGTATGTTAAGTTATATATCTACTAAAAAATAGTTGGCTCATTTTTGTACCAAACTAACTTCAAAAATTTAAGCAACAAAGAGTAAAAAAAAAATTAGTTTCTAGGTCCTCGAGGACATAGTTCCATCATTTGACTAAAAGGTGGAATTTTTGCATATTTCAGCTTACCATGAAACAGAATAAAACGAGAGATAAGTGCCCTGGTGACAATAGGCCATGAAAGATTGAACTGATAGAGAAGGCTTCATAATAATACACGAGGAATATAAGATAGCATGAAGTAGTCATTTTTAGGTAACACAACACTTCAATGAGCATATGCTTTTGAAAAAAACCTAGTACAGTAACAAGTAAATCTTCAAACAGAGACTGTAAAGGATGGGGCAATGCGAAGGCACCTGATATATGTGGCCATGACCCATCCCACGTTCTACAGACGATTTATTCAGTACCATAGCATCTTCCATATCATATCTGCAGCAAGCAAATAGTAATAGTACAGATATTGCAAATTAAATCCACAAGAGATTGATAGATACTAACCCAGAATACGCAAGAACAGCTACAATTGCATTTGTACCAAGAGGGTAGTCATCAATGCAATAGTTTTCGTATGTTTTTGTGCGTACAATAGGAGTCTGGGGAGTCTGCAAAAAGTCCAATTTAGTGTCGAAAGGTTTCGAGGACACTACTACCAAAATACAAATTATGAGAAGTAGTTAAATCTGTTTACTGGTCACAGATAATATAACATTACAAAAGAATGTATATATGCATGGAGATAACATTTAAAGAAAGCTAATAAAGGCAGCCTGGTGCAAGAATACTCGTAATTCTGCAAAACTATCTAAAATACATATCTCATCAACATGACTCACACCCTGAGATCCTTATTTTGCATAAATATCTCCAATACATAAGATTAAGCTACAATTGTCAAGGTATTGGTCTACGTTCCCCCGGCCATCATCAAGTCAGGGCCAAACTTGCATGAGTATGTTAACCAAAAACAAATAAACAATGCTTAAGCACAGAAACATACAATTTTCACGTACTCGTATAAACTTCTAAAGGTGATTTCTTGACCAGGTGTCCTGACCTAATAACACCACCGATATTTGTTCCGTACTGCCTAATGATGTAGGAGATGACTAGAATGCAGTGTAGCAAGAAGTCATGAACTATATGGTACCAGTGGCATTACTACTAGAATTTTAATTCTAATGCACAAGTAAAAAAAAAGACTAGAAATAAAAGCTTGAGGCTACCGATATATATAATAAGTTAATAAACTAAAAATAAAGTCAGATAATTAGGAAAATGCTTGCTTGGGTACACAATTACAGATTCCACCGTAAAGATCTGAGAAGAAAAAAGTTGGACAACCTGAAGATGATACAGCTTTTGATCAGCACGACAGTTAATAGCTTGAGAGGAGAAACCCATTGTTTGTTTCCCCATCTGCAAAACAAAAAAATGAGATTGTTATTGGTAGATAAGTTCTGGTTAAATGCCTATGTATACATGATTGGAGACTGCAGACAGCATCAGAGGACTAAAGGTAGTCATGAGAAATTTATAAATTCGACAGAACAGAACCTGGCACTGATACATGTTTCGTGGACTCTGATTATGATCAGACCAAGGTGTCAGATTAGCAACAACACTCAGAATCCCTGTCGGATGAATTTCCTCATGCGTGGCAGGATATTGATCTCTTCTTCCCCCATCTCCACCATCTGGACAGCTTATTTCCATGTACACCTTAGGTTCAGACATAGAAAGGTAATTAATATAGCATTATAAGTCTTCAAGTTACAGATTATAGCATATCAATAGTGTTATCGTCTTACCTGTTCAAGAGGCCCAATATATTCAATGTCATTGTTGTCTTGAGGAGGCACAGATATATTTTTTACTGGACGAACAAATCTTGCAGGGGATGTGAAAAGGTATAAGCCCGGAAACGCTCCACACATGCTGAGGGGGATGTAGCCCACTTCCAGGTCATGAGGAATCTGATACACAAGTCAATAAGTGCATTCCAATGATGAATAAGCAAAAAAAATCATATATGCAGAAGATGTAAAAAGAAACAGACCGGTGATTTTGCTGACAATTTCAATTTCCTCAAGTGAAATATAGCCTTCTCAACCCAGGCAGATGGTATTGAACCAACAACACAACCATCTAAGAGGACCGAAAGAACTTCAGGAGGGCCGCCGTGCAAATGTCTAGGCAGCGAAGGTGTCATACCAGCTCCAACAAGGATGCTTAAAATTGACCTTTTAATTTTAAAAAAATCTCTTATCTTCCCTTCTGAGTCAAAGAATGAAGTTATACCTAGAAGAATGCAGGACAGCAAAAGAAGATTAAGCTCGCAGTTGAATGTCAATCCATATGACTAACAGGAGCAGTTAGGATAGATTTATGTTGTTCCTATATCATTCAGCTGTTCAAGAGTTACGATGTTATTTATCTGTTCCAAAGGACACTAACATGTGCACATTTAGTGGCATTTCTAAATAATAAGATGTTCAATTTCGGGTTTGAAAAGGACAAGAGTCGAAGATCTTCAAATCATAGTCTTGCTTGTTATATCTTCCTAGAAAGTCAGAAAATAAAATCATAACAATGTAATAAGATATTAACATTTTCATAGTTGCGCAAGTTGTAGAGGACATAGGAGGAGGTCAACCACAAACGAGAGTCAGCAAAGAATTAGTGATCCCAAGCAAGAAAAAAAAGATCTATCTGACCTTATTTGGTATTTATCATCAAAAAATCATTGATCAATTCAAACTACTAAAATTCCAGTAAATAAACTGTCCCATGAAAAATAATCAATCTAACAATATATAATCATTCAAGAAGACGAACTTACGACATGAAGCAGTCAGATGATTTAGTAAGCCACAAGGTTCACCATCAGGTGTATGAACAGGGCACATGAAGCCCCAAGATCTGCAAGGGAAAAAAGAAGAAGGGGAGAGAGCATTAAAAATTGTGAAGTCAGATAAGAAGGTTTCGTAGAGTAACAGGAGAAATATAACATACTTAGTACTTAGAAAGGCACTTACTCAGGTAGTAATTTCCGCACACTGGTAGTGCGAAGGCCAGCAAAAGAAGCACCTCGATGCACTGCTCTGAAGTGAGATATAAAACGCAAAAAATTTAACCTTTCAGCCATTACTGTCATCCCAGCTTTCTGAAGAACATAAGAATTATCAAGAATTATCCAGAATCATCACATTACATGTACAAATTTCACCCAATAAAAGAGATCCGTGCTACATAAACTACTGGTTAATAATGCAATTTAAAGAGAACAAAGAAGCACAAATTAGTGGAAGAATTTCAAATTGTAAGGATGTTTGCCTAAGTAAAGAAGTTTCTAATCAGCAACACTGTTTGCTCACAAAAGTACAATATTAAAATCTGAGACCAATCAGGTAAATATAAATATAAACACCACCTATGCGAAATGTTTAAAAAGGACAAACCTGATGACCGAGTATTAGAATTAATAAGGGTTCAGAGACTAATATTTGGTGTACATGGAGAGAGTAGAGTGTTTGTAACAAAGGTCTTTCGTGAATTTAAGATAAACAAGCAATAACGAAAAATTCACAAAAATATGACATATATACAGATACAGTAAGAAAGATGATTTGGAGACAAGGGAAACAATAGTTCATTCCAGTATATTCGGTCATAATCCACTGTCGATAGGAGGACAAAAAAGAGAAGTAGGTAAAGAAGAATATTTTAAAAAAACATATGTTGTGTGTGTGCAAGAAATTGTAATATCCAAACCCAAGGGAAAGATATGTTTACCTGTTGTAAGTCCAAACCTGACTGTGTTGTCAATTTTCCTGTCTTTAGCATATTCTCGATACTTGCACTAATAGACTTTGGGGAGTTCTTATCAATGATTTTTTTAACAAGGGGCACTGCAATAAGCCAAATGATAGAAAAAGGTGAATATAAAGTCCACTAATGTTCTGTTGTACTGAAGAGTTGACTAACTATCATGAAGCTCACATTTTAACAAAAACATTACACACGGAACCTTCATAGAATTTATAAGCAGTATATATATGCTATATGGGCGCTATCAGAAGAAAAACAGTTGTCTATGCAAGGCTACATGCCCGTGATTATTACAGGCAACGACAACAATGATGTTAACCAATACTATCAGAAAATAGACATGCAGAGAACATAACCATGGAACAACTTAACATACAACTGCCAATATCAAACTTTTTGTTGGGATTATCGAGGTCCTCCATGATCGTCCGCTTTACCTTCAGCAACCACTCTTGTAGCTTTTCCTACATAAAACAAAAGGGAAGTGTTAATATGCATTTCTCTAAGTTATATCAAGTAGAAAGTCTTGAAATTAAATTGTTCTGATTAGCTAAGGGGTATGGAATAGAAAACTCTAGAACATGTAGGAATTGGCTACAATGGAAACTTTTGGATGTCACTGGCGATGAGGATAAAATAAACATATAAGGATGTGTAAGAAATTTCATGAATATTTGGTTGTAAAGCGTGAAAGGCTGCCAGAAGGAATATGAGGCAATTATATAATTGGAATCAGCGTAAAAGAGGTTGGCCACTTTCATCACACCACAATAACACTCGAGTTATTCCTCTCTACCCCCATAGGGTTAACTATTCTGAACACAGTTTGCATCATAAAAGAATGTATTGGTCAACATTTTTGTAATCAATCCAGTTAGTAGTATACTATCTCATGCGTCTAAAGGTTCAGAAAATTTATATCTTATCAGACGACAAAAGACGGTTATAAGAAGTGAATTTGAATGATTTACACCTTAAGATATATTGTTATCAAGTGACCAGGCAATAACACCTCCTGATTTTGTAATGCATCTGGGTTGTCAGGCATTGAGGTCCCATCTACTAGAGAAAACAGCTTCTGCAACATAAAACTGTAATACCTCTCGACAGTGAGTAACAATACTTCTAGAAGAAGTAATTGTGGTCGATTAAAAGCATCGCAAAAAATACATAGAATTTAAAGATATAAGATCAACTCGTCTTAATGAAATAATTCAATAAAATTTAAAGCTATAAGATCAACAATATAGCCAGGACTTACAAGTAGCATTAAAGAAAAAAACATAAATTCCATAGAATTTAAAGCTTTAAGAAGCACTAAGAAAAAAAACTAACATGAGCAGAGTAAACTTGTCGTGATTGTTGTCAAGATGTACAAATATGTAATTTCTCAACACAGCAGCAGCAACATCTGAAAATTCCAACCAAGGGGATAAAATGAGATTAAAATGAAAAGGTTTAAGTTGTCGTACTTTATTCACTTCGCTTAGAAGCATGCATCTTTCTCTGATAAATATAGTGAAGCAATAAGTTGAAACTTACATCTGAAAAACCATCATTCTCATGTTCTGGCATGACTGGTCGGAAGTATTCTCCTGGTTAAATAACCACGTCAGGTCATGAATGAATCTCCAGAGTAGAACTCAAATGAACCGGCTTACAAGAAAATGTGAGTTACCTAAATGTCGCAAGCATTGGGATCTTTTAAAGAGAGATAATGCTTGGACTTCATCTAAAATAATTTTTGCACGTTCACCAATTAGTTGGGTGCCAACACATCCCTTTACCCGATCAAACTTCTCATCATAGCAACATGTCAAGCTTGCATAAATTTCATGGTCAGTTGTGTCAATAAGTGCCTGCAATTATTAGTTTTGTCATTTTACGTAGGAGGAACAATATTCACGAGCAGAGAAAATGAAGCAACTGGAAAAGTATAGGTGACACACAATATTAACCCAACTGACAACATTCCTGCAGATGCATTCCCCAGGGTTCAGTTCCACACTCGATTCACTTATGGTTACGATAAATTGAACTAAGAAGTCCACCTAATAGCTCTATTCAAGTTTCTACTCATACCTCTTAAGTTCAATGATAGAGTCGAACATCAATTATTTCCTAATATTTTCTGAAATGAGGGGTCGATGCAGTTGTCAGGCTCAAAATAGCCCATCCTGCCAGGCGCCAGCCGCATTGATATAAATTGGGATGACAATTTAAAGAAGCTAGTGGTGGAGATTGGATAGATATAACATGCAGTGCTGTCGAGAATACATATAATAATAAAAGATAGCAAGAATTATAGTTAAAAAAATTACACAAATTACAGTGGCCCCAACTCATAAATAACTGATACCTTCAGAATAATTCCTACAGGAAGCATATACTCCCTTCCTTGTATCCTGCATAAACAGAAAATAGAATTAACAATACATGAATAATTTTATTGGCACACTCAAGGATCAAGATAATATTTCTCACCAGAAACCAAGTCTTGCACTTCCATTATTCAAATAGTAAAGCTTGACTGTCACAGCAGACTGATCTTCTCTGACACATCTGATTGAAAGTAGAATAGAAAAGAAAATTTAAGTGTAAATCATTTTCTTCAAGAGCGCAAATTACGGAAACAGATCAGACATTGATCTATAGAAAATTTAGTTTTTATGTTTCTTAAACAACAATGAAAGACGATGAACGTAGAGTACCTTATGATAACAGCTTTATCACTGTATCCTTCTTGCCTTTCTCTAAATGAATTTCGAACCGTACTTTGTGGCTAGCATACAACATAAAAAGATGTAAGAAATAAATGAAAACACTGTCACTGCAGGCAACTTTCTCTGGAAACTTCTTTGCAGTGTTGGGTATCATTGTAACTTGATTTATGTTCAAGACACATAACTGATGCTTACATAATTTCTCTTCGGCAAAATTATAAGTCGAATGACTCTCTCCAGACCATTCAAAATAAAGTACCTACAAATTATAATAATGTAATTCAAGCCACTTGAACTCCACACTTATAGGGATCAAGTATTAAGTATTAAGCGAATACAATAGATTCAATAGATAATTCTGCTTACTTACCCACCCATTTCTGATGGATCTTCTTTATGAGCAACTACTTTTTCTTCAGAATCAGCTTTTCCCAGGGGACACCGTCTCGACTATGTAAAAGCATGTTAAATAAATTGAGGAATGTCAGAAAAACTATATGATACTTGACAAGCAGTCAAATGGGTAATAGATAACTTTTATATATTAAGAACATATTTCGAATGACTATCGCAGTTCCTATCAATTTTAGTCGTCCGTATTCTCTTTGTTTAGACTTTAGAAATGAGAGAAAAATTATATTCTTCTAAGAAATATAATACTCGTACTTATCATCCAAAGTCCCTGGAGCAGGTAAAGAGACTTTTTACCTTTAACATGATAGGAAACTGTCCGAAGTTAAATTTTTCTCTAATAACAGCCCCGTCAGGACCATCTCCATATTGAAAGCACACTTGCATCAAAAACTTCCCAGTGTAGGAAAGTTTAGCTTGTCTACACTGTTCCGATAGAGAAAGACTTTCGTGACGTTATGAAGTTTGAAAAAGGTACTGCACAAGAAAATGAGGTTCTGAAACTTGCCTCAAAAGGATATAGAGCATCCAGTGCAGCCAGTGAACCACGCTCTTTTTGAGGTGGATATATTTCAGGCTTACCAAACCAGAGTTAGTCTTGAGTTAAGAAAAATACTTAAGTTTACAGTTCATCCATATATAACAGAGAAGCAACTTTTGTATAACAGAATGATACCCGAACATGACTAGTTTCAATGCAACTATGCAAACATCATCGTGGCAACAGATCCAACTTTGGCTTAGTTCTTAGTTACTAAAGCATGCAAATGTAAACACGACTACTCATAAACCATAATTAATTGATAAAATCATAGAATACACATCAAATTAGCAACTCATACAAGACTATGCATCCAATTCCTCTGTATGAAGAAATTAAGTGTACAAGAAAAACAATTAAAGCATATTTCTCAGCTTCGTTTTGGAGAACAAATAGAATACAACAACTAGAACCACGAAAAGATTCAAACTTTGGGTCAAATCCTGGTAACTAAACCACGCAAAGTTAAATACGACTTCTCATAAACCATAATTTAGCTAAAAAAAAATAAAGAATACTCATAAAATTATCAAACCATCCAAAACTAAGCATCCCATTCCTATGTATGAAGAAAATAAACAAATTCAAGGAAATTTCTCAACTTGGTTTTGGAGAAAGAATCGACTACAACAACTAGAACCAAGAAAAGATTCCAACTTTGGCACAGTTATCAGTCACTAAACCACCCACACATAACCAACTACTCATTAACAGCAATTTCACTGATGAAAATTAAAGAATACCCATCAAATGAGCTAAGCATCTAAAACCAAGCATCCAATCCACATAAGAACAAAAAGATAAGCAAAAATTAAATAAATTCAAGGATATTTGTGAGCTTGGTTTTAGAGAAAGAATAAAAAACAACTAGAACCACAAAAAGATTCCAACTTTGGCTCAGTTCTCAGATACTAAACCACCCACACATAACCAACTACTCATAATCAATAATATCACAAAAAATATATAAAAAATACCCATCAAATCAGCTAAACAACTAAAATTAAGCATCTGATTCAAATGAAAATAAAAACCAACCAAAACATAAATAAATTAAAGGATATTTCTCAACTTGGTTTTCGACAAAGAATCATAAAAAAACAAATTCCAACTTTGGTTCAGTTCTCACATACTAAATCACCCACATATAACCAACTACTCAGAATCAATAATATTATTTTTATAAATATCCATCAAATCAGCTAAACAACTAATATTAAGCATCCAATTCAAATAAAAATAAAAACCAACCAAAATTAAATAAATTAAAGCATATTTCTCAACTTAATTCTTGACAAAGAATCATGAAAACAACTGCTCATAAACAACAATTTCATTCATAAAATTAAAGAATACACATCAAATCAGCTAAACAACTAAAATAAAGCATCCAATTAAAAGAAAATTAAAAACCAACCAATAATTAAATATATTAAAGGATATTTCTCAACTTGGTTTTGACGAAGAATCCAAAAAGCAACAACAAAGTCAAATTGATTGAGCATTTTCCAAACCAACTGTATATAATCAAAAGACTCAATATGGTGTCTGAATATTTCTCTCAATTTTGAATAATCTTTTTTGCCTAGGTTGTTGTGCTGACGTGGAGACTTGGAGGCGGCCATTGTTGCAGGTGTGGGAGAAGGTTTGTGGCTTCAGGGTTTAAAGGGTTTATGTAATGGAGAAGGGGGCGGGGGGGAATTAAATATGTAAAAAGGAGTTTAGGAGTGGAGTCAAAGGGCAACAACTATACACACGCGTCTTATTAGCTTTTTTTGTCGAATGATAATTTTGCTTAATGAGAGAAACTGCAATTCTTATCTTTCTGAATAGAGAGGCAAAATAATTAGATTTATTGTACAGCGATCTTGTTTGGGTGTGTATAACGGCCTCGGTCAGCTTGGTAGCTAAATCGAGGTGGCTCAGCAGGGTAGAAAGTCGGTCAAGGCTCGATAGCTACATGAGAGCTCAAAAGCTCGGTAGCTAAGTCAAAGTTAAAAGGGTGGGTAGCTAAGTAGTCAAAGATTCGGTAGCTAAATTAGGAGTCAAAGGCTCGATAGCTAAGTCGAGTTAAAGCTCCGTGGCTAAGTCAGTCAAAGAGCTCAAGTAGCTAAGTCGAGTCAAAAGCTTCGATAAGGTTGAAAACTTGAGGAATTTGACTATGTAGTATAGTGTCAAATAGGTAAACATTAGTTTAACACAGAACTATTTTGGATCGAAAGTTTGAATCGTTACAGTTCGTTAATTTTCATTAGGTACTCAAATTGACTATCTGTAGTATAGATAATTGAATGGATAAACGTAATCTGAAACTATTTTGGGTCGAATGTTTGGAGTGATGTTGTATATATTTATGTTTAAGTGTTAAATTAGTAATGTGTATTGATTGTATGTATCATGTATTGAGGCAGTGAGCAATATATGAAGCAGTAAGTTTTTTTTTTTAAAGAGAATGCTAAAATCGATCTCGAGAAGTGGATTTGTGTTATGTTTGTCAAAGGGTAAGCGTCGAATCCGGCATACTAATATCAGCGAGTTGAGCTGGACCAAACCTACACGGGCAAAATCATGATTCTCAAACAAGTCATATTTGAGCTCGTGTATTTTGGTTAGTACCACATCGGCAAATTAAAGAAGTCCAAGAAAACCATAGTGTATAAAATAAGATGCATATCAAATGTTAAAATCATCTTTGCGCTTGGGGCAATGACGTAGCTCGTGAGGTTCTAACCGAGCTGAAAATCTGTGCTGGTTAACTTATTTCCAAACCCCCTCCTTGGCCTTGGTTATGCCTAGGCCATCGAGAATTTTTGAAAGGGCTTTCTTTTGGTAAAGTCTTATAATTTTAGTTTAATGTTTTTTTGGATTTAAAATCATTAGTATATGCTTTCTTCGTTCTATTTTAGTTGTAATTTAAATTTTTTGTTTTCAAAATATTTGTTTATTAGTAGAATGTAGGAGATGAACTAATTGGATTGTTGTTAGCGGAATGTGAAACTAATTGGATTGTTACTAGCGGAACGAACTAATTGGATTGTTGTTAGGGGAGTGTAGTAGAATGAAGGACACGAGTCATTCCTCGAAGAACTAATTGGATTGTTACTAAGGGAATGTTAGGGGAGTGTAGCGGAATGTAGGAGACAAGACACAAAAACTAATTGGATTGTTACTAGCGGAATATTTGAGAGACCCGTGCACCTCTGTAACATTTATCATCGGTTATTTGTCCGAGCGGAGCTCAAACTTGGAACAAATTATCGTTTCATGATTGAATACTCAACTCATACAATGCTGAAATGTACTTTGGAAATTACTTCTCCAACCTAGAGCTTGTACATAACCGATTCAATATTTCTGTTGGATTCAGGCAGGTTTGCACTTTGAACCAAAACTCCCACATCGTAGATTTGAGCAGAGGGAACGATCAAAATAGGCAGTAATAAAACCAACATAAATACTCATCATTTTTCCAGGCATTTTGCCTATAATAAAAGAATGTGTTACCTAGTCTAATTAGTTTAGTGTAATAGCTCCATTGAGCGTCTGTCCGAAGGCGGTGTATCACATGTTGAATCAAGGAAAGGGTGTTCTGCATCAAAACCATGAGGGGAAACCATCATCACAAGGGCCATTTAGCAAGTACCATGGTGTAGATGAAAATGATAGTAGAATTTGTAACTTAAGTTGTAGGGACCATCCACAATGGGATAGCCCCTTTAAAAAATTGGCATATGCCACTTCATGCAACGAGCACACGATGTTCTTTAGTAAAAGGCGAAAGAATAGTTCGCTTTGTGCTCATTGCGTGGCTGCGGAGCTTAAAAACTGCAAAATCTAGGCGCTTAAGTTTTTTCTTGCAACCCAAATCGAGAAATAAAATGATGTGGGAGATATTTGACTCCTAAATGCATCTTACATTATACTCCACGCCTAATTAGAAGAAAATTGCAAGATGGAAAAAAAAACAAAGCATATTTAATAGTTTCAAGATTATCAAAACAAACATAATCAAAGATGGGCATGGTTTATTTTTCTTCTAATCTGCAACTTATTTTAGTATGCACAACCATTTCTTTGAAAATGCCGGATCACATTAGCATCAAAAGGTCAATTCGGAAACAATCTCCTAGTTATCACATGGATAAGAATGAGTATTATCCGACCCCCTCCCCACTTAGGCAGGAGCCTCTTCAAAGGCATTGGAGCATGTTAATGTTAATGTGATTAGCATGATCAAAGGTCGCATTGAGCATCACTAACCTGACATCTCTCACTACAGTGCAAGGCCTCTACAGAGTTTGTGTGGAGAATCAACAGTGGCTTGTGGCAATGTGGGGAACCTCGATTCCAGGCAAGGTCCAAACCTTTGAAGATAGCTCAAAGCTAACAAACAACATTAGTCGTAATCCCTAAGAACAACTGCATCGAAAGGGGGCTCTCTTAGCTTACTCAGGGGCGGACAGAGGGGGGGTGAATGGGGCTTGGTTGACTCAACATGACAATGTCAGCATGCCCCAGTGCCTCTAACGAGGCTCCCACCCTTAAGGTCTTGATGGTGTGTGTGTGTGGCAGGGGGAGGAGGTTCTAGCACTTCTAGCACCGAGTTTAGTGATGTCCATGTCGATTATTACACTTGCACTAAGGTTCTTGTTCCTCCTATTGCCTACCACGTTTCACCTGATGCTTCAACCTAATTACTCTGAATATCCTAAATTAGTGTTTCTCCATGCAGAAGAAAGATGGAGAGGCGAGCAGCTAGCTTAATACTAGTTTATTGAATTTGTTTTAAAAAAAATGATCTTCGTTTATCTTTAGCCTTCTAAAATAATCATAATGCACAACTATAATCCAGTCTTCAAGTGTAACCAAACAAGAGAGTTAAAGTTTTGTTGAACCATATAAGGGAAACAAAAATTAATCTGAATAACTTGATCAAAATAACTCATTAGTAACATATCATGAAGCTGAAACATAAATTAAAAGCACAATGCTTGTAACAAAACCTCAAAATTGCATGCCTCTGGTAAATTCCCTACCATGAGCTTTGTTTCAGAATTTCAACTAATTTGACTAGAAGTTACAAAATTTGGCCTCTTCTATTGAATATATTATGATGACACAGGTACAAACAATATTTGTTTGAATATGTACCAAAGATTTGGAATAGCTTATAAGGGTATCTCTCCCTCTTCCAATTCTTCATCGACTGAGAAGATCCCTGTGACATTAGCCTGATCTGTTGTTCCTCCGGGAACATCTTCCTTGAATATGCCTTCAAAATCAAGAAAGTCACCGGCGTTTGCATCTCCAAGAATGTCTGAGTATGCATTCATTAGCTCCTGGTCGAACACAAAGTCCATGTCTTCGAAAACATCAAATTCATTCAAGCTAACTCCAGGGTGAACTTTCTGGTTTTCAATGTTGATATCAGCGGTTTCGGGTTCTGCAGCCAGGGTACCTCGAGTCTCTTCCGTTGATGATTTGGTGTCAAGCTGATGATCATGCTCTTCGATCACATTATTTCCCTCTTTGGACAGATGCAAGAGATCAGAAACATGTGTTTCTATTGAGCCACCATCTTCTATTTCTTCCTCCCTAAATATGACACCTTTCGGGCTCAGAGAACCGTCATTCACTATCTCCTTTTGCACCACTTTCCTAGGCACATCTCTGACGACTTCAAAATCAATGGAATGGGAAGGTAGAAAAATATGGATTACAGGATACTCCAAAATAACCAAATTGGCTAATTGCTCACGGAGCGAAGCCTTGATATCCAGCTCACGGAAAGGAGATTTAGGACCCTGTGAACAGAAAGAAAAATGGTAGTTAAATCGGTGTTCCTCAGATATTAAATACATTAGGAAAAGTAGTACTCATCACAACCTACAAGGGCAGGCCATCATATCAATTTAAGTAGTATATGCATGCAACGATACACAAGGTCATGAAATGGAGACAATCCTAACCTAAATGAGAAAGTAAAAAAATGACCTTTGGAAACTTGCGAATGAAAAGCTTCAGTGAATCCAGAGGCTCTGCTGAGAATTGCTTTAATTTGTGATTCCACGGACCAGGTTGAAAATGTTTTCCGATCACAGAGCAGAGGCTTGTGTCTTCATGCACTCTACCAAAAAAGACCAACAAATGGGATTCATATAACCTCCTAAGCATTGACCTCAACATCAACATAAGTAGAAGAGTGAAACATATAATTACGAGTGAACCTACTCACCCATGATCAACAAGCACAACATCCGTTAAATGAAACCTCAACTCTACGGTCCACGATATGAACTTTTTTCTGTGAAGAATAAGCGACAGAAATGAGAACGAGGATATGCAGCTAAATGCATTGAAAAAAAATCGTACAATGTCATTTCTTTAAAGCTAAGACATGTGTGGCATGTCATTTACTTTAAAAAGTAAGGCATGAGATGCTAAGGCTAGTCTCATACAAATGACGAATTTTTTCCCAAGTACTGCAGGTTTGACCATTTTGGAGACATGTCAGAATAAAATGACTAGGGTAAAGGTGGATTTTACATTTGCTACTTCCTGTAGAAGCGACTGTCTATATTAATTTCTGCAAACTAAACACTACAGTTACATGAAAAACTTGAGAATTTAACTCGTTGATGATCACCTATTGTTGTAATATGTCTTATTTGCCTGTCTCTTCAACATCCCACTAGGAAGAAACAAAATTTTTGTTCTGCGACTTCCTGCAGCACTGCGGAGACTTTTCTGAGGGAAGGGTAGCCTAAAATTTGCATGAGCACCGAGCTTAACCCTTGCTCTATGAGCAGATTCAGCAACTCTCTTCACATCCTCAAGCATATAATAATCTATAAATATGATAAAACAGTCGACGAATATGGTATCAAATTCCAATATCACACAAACTGAAAGTCTCATATGACTTATTGTCAGAGGTACTTAATCAAGCAAGAAGAAAATGAAGGTTAATCCACAAAGTTTTTTTCATCCTTCATGCTAGTATCTGGAGAAAATCACTCAGTATGCAAGATAAAGATTGGAGGTGAAGTACATTACAGGATAATCCACTAACTTATGGGAATAGACAATGATGGTTCGAACAAAACAAAGGAATAAACTCAAAAATTAATAATTAGATTACTCGGAGCATCATTAAGACATACTTTACAACCCTTAAACCCCATATTCCAGATTTCAGCAATTAACATAGCCAACACATTCTCCAATTACAAAATATACCTTTATTGTTATTGTTCTTGATCTGAAAACTGAAACTGATGCGAACTTTGCTCATAAAACTATCTTTTGATGAACAATATTGCTGTTTAAGCTATTTGGCGTTTCAGTACAACTTGTCTCTTCAACTGTTAACAACCATCAATTGCACAAATATACGACTCCCCACATGCCAAAAAGATTGTCTAGTTTTTTATCTTTGATTGTTGACTTTTTAAATTTTGAGCTCACACATATTTTCAATATGTTGTATAATGTTTGGTACAAATATATCAAAAGATAGTATTTTTAACATACTTTACAATAAACACAATAATTTTGATTCGTATCAAAGTTATGTGCATCAATTATGGCCCCAAAGCTTGTTAATTTTGAAAATCAAACTAGACTATCTTAATTCAGCCTTTGCATATTCACCATATATGAAATATTTCAAATAAAAAATAGTTCTTGAACTGAAAGCCGAAAAAGATGCTAACTTTACTCATAAAACTAACATTTGATGAACAAGATTGCAGTTAAAGCAAATAGGGACAAGGGAACAATGCATAAAAAGTAACTGATGGTAAAATTTGGACACGAAACAACGAAAACGTCAATTAAAATGAATCGAACGCAGTCACTAGTTAACAAACCATACCTGGACAATATTTGGACACGAAAAAACGAAAACGTCAATTAAAATGAATCGAATACAGTAACTAGTTAACAAACTATACCTGATATAACCAAACTATCATCAAATAGTGACAAGGGAACAATGCATAAAAAGTAAATGACGGTAAAATTTGGAATCCAAAAAACGAAAACATCAATTAAAATGAATCTAACAGAAAAACGAAAACATCAATTAAATTAAAATGAATCGAACAAAGTAACCAATTAACAAACTATACCTGATATAATCAAACTATCATCAAATAGGGACAAAGGAACAATGCATAAAAAGTAATTAATGGTAAAAGTTGGAGACGAAAACGTCAATTAACGAATTATACCTGATATAATCAAATTGTCATCAAATTGAGACAAGGGTACAACATCATTGTACTGCTTTTTACCAGTACAAGCAGTACGTAGTTTGTGGGATTTGACACATGGGAGGCTGCAAGAACGAATTGAGCAAGATGGGCACTTATATTTTGACAAATTGGTTTTGCATTCTTCACATATGGAACCTCTTTTTGAGCTTGAATTTGCTGTTTCAGATGGCTCCATTAGAGCAAACCAAGAAGAAGAAAAGGGTTTAGGGTTTAAGGTTTAGGACAATATTGGAAATATTGGACACCCAAATAGTGTTTTTTTAGGTAGAGTTCAATTCCTATTTTTTTTATGCACACTATCGAATAATGTTGTTTAACTGATTATGCCAATCAAGTTTACTATTGAGAAATAACGGTTGCACGTTCCCGTTGAAAAGTAAAGTTCGGCCGGATAACATAGTCATTTTATCGAATGGTATAATTATTGGTTGTTTCGGGTTGAACAATAGCTTGTATTGGAATCCTACTAGTTAACCATCGGGCGGATTTTGAATCGCAGAGTTTGTCGGGTTACCGTTACCCAACCTTATTCAATAAGTCTTTGTCAGTGCTTATATTGAGTTACTCGATCCATTAACATCACATTAGGCCATGTCGGCACAAATTAAAAATTTATTTGAAAATAAAATGTACTCCGTAATACTTAAAAAGAAATATTAAATATTTAACATATATTTCTATATCAAAATTCTATTGAACTTCTATTATAATATTACGTGTATAAAATATTTTATTGAAATATTTTATCCTAATTAGTAGGTTCATGGATAAAAACTCAAAATACTAATTTTTCCGTAAGATCGTTCGATTTTGATTTTCGATGGTTGATATTTTAGATATTAAACTCAATTATTATAGTATTCTTAATCTTTTCAATTATTTACATGATAATTTTAATTTCAATCAAATTTATATATGTTAATTGAGATAATTAATTTTGACTATTAAAAAATAATTTTGAAGGATCATGGGAACTTCATTTGGGAACTTCATTTTGCAACAATCGTGATAGATGAGGAGAGACAACTGAGGCCAGAAAATTAATTCCAATTCTGTTTGTATGCAATAGGTAAATAATTGTCTCATCAATCGTTACTGTAGTTCTCGTGATACTTTGTTCATTGAGGAAGGAACATTGCATTTAAAACTCAGATTTGGTTACCTGCTTGGTGGGTCGGGATTTAAGCATATTATATATATTTTGCGTATGATAACAAGTAATTACCTTATTAGATAGATAGATTGAAATGACTTGATATATTAAGTTCAAAACTCCAGCTTGTTACATTAAGCAACATAATATTATCCTTGAATAGTTCATATGAATTACTGATCCAACTAATATATTCAACTAACCCTAATAAAATAGAAAATTAAACTAATAGTGTGTATATATCTTGAATTGTTTATTTTTTTTTTTTTATAGTTGTAGCTTTGACTTTGCTTTGAATATATTTATTTGTTATATAACCTTTGATAAAAAATCACTTGATGGAAATAGTTTGAAATGTATTTTATTGATGTAGTTTTAAATAGTATTATATAATACAAACAAAATATCATGGTGAAGTTTAAGTGATGAATAAAAATATTAAAAAGTGAACTGATATTTGTGGGATGAAGGTAGTATTAAAATTTGAATACCTCAGGCAAAGACTTGCTAACCATTTTGTTACAATAACATTATTAGATGGATTATTTATATGGTATGGTTTTGTACTTTTGGAGGATTTGGTTTAATACTTGCATTATTGCCCCCTGACCTACTCTCTCAAAAGTCCAAATGTTTCAGAAGTTGGCCCCCTCGATTTTAACCTCTTTTTTCTTTCAGTTTTAAGGTTGTAATTTTTATATTTATGGACTTATGGGTGAATGAATATGAGAATATATTTTTAAGTACTATTGAATGATTTGAGTCTAAGACCAAGTGCAGTGGAGTGTATTTTGGAACAATAGGACGCAGTAGTATATCTGTTCACTATTAGGTTTAATTAACATATACGGAGGAGAGAGGTTTGGTGTCAGTTTAAGACAGCATATATTGTTGATGAGGTGGTGGGTTGCTTTCTAACTAAATAATACAAATGCTTCCTTGTTGTTGGCTTGGCACAATAATTGCCAAGGAGATAATAATATTTAATATTAAAACAAAAATATATTATAATTTAATTAAATAAATATTTTTTAATATTGCATAATTTATTTCGTATCTATAAATAAATTTCTATAATAAATATTACAATAACAATATTGAAAATAATATTTTAATATTAAAAAAAAAAATTAATTAAATAAAAATATTTTAGAAGAAATATAATTATTACATGTAATACAATAATGTATTAAAAAATATGGGACCTAATATTTATAATGTGGTATATATGTTATTGAGATTTGAAATATTGGAGTAGATTGTAGGCTGAAATAAAGCATCAATAAGATTAACATTGGAAAATGTGTATGATATAGTTGTTATTTGATTGCTGCGAAAGAGAAAGAATGTGATGTGGAAGAGAATAAATTGAAATAAATAAAATCTTTCTTGCTGGCGTAAGCCCACTAAGCGATTGATGTTCCAAATTTCCACCTCAACAACAAAAGTTTTGCCTAGCTTTTAGGGGTGACTATGAATAGGATTGGTAGGGAATTTGACTTCCAAAACTCGACTCAAATGTAAACCGGTTGTTCATTTTAAATTTAAACTTGCATTAACGGAAAGTTAAGGTAAGAATCTTTATTATGGCTGTCTGATTCGAGGTAGAGTTGTCATGAAGCGAGTTAAATTAAGACGAGGTAAGGCAAGTCGACTAATTGGCTAAATAATGAAGCTATAAGGTGGTTAAATAAATGTCTACTCAGGGTGGCTAAATAATGTGTACTGTGTACACTACCCAAAACGTGAGCTACATCACCCTGTAATATTCCTTTAAATAATATGCAGTATCTAACTATCTCTATCTGCTCAAAAATTCTTCATCTACTCATTGAAAAGAATAATTTATTCCCCAACAAAAGTCAAAACAATCCTAAATTATTATGGTTGCAAACCAAACACCAAATGTTGTTACAATGCAGGCAAATAATAGAGGAAACATTTTTATTTCTCTTTTGACTATCTTCATCACATTCTTGTTGGTTGCTACCAGCATATGCAATCAAATAGGAGCAAGAGAAAAGAAATGGTGGCTACAACAATTACAAACTCATCAAGAAAAGTTGGACAAAAATATTGGGACAAAGTGCAATTTCTTTGAAGGAAAATGGGTGTTTGACAACAAGTCACACCCTCTCTACAAAGAATCAAATTGCTCTTTCATGTTTGATTCTTTTGCTTGTGAGAAATATGGAAGGAAGGACTTCATGTACCAAAATTGGAGGTGGCAACCTCACCGTTATATCAACTTCAAGGTTTTATTTTTTTGTATTCTCTAATCTTTCTTTTTATTTATTTCAGCATAATAATATAATTTTTTTATTACAGATTTATGATATTATAATATAATAACATCATGATAAATATTACGTAAAACTATCACCTTGTTATATGTATTACCATTTTTTATATATTTGTAATCTTGATGAAAGGAGTACGTCACGCGATATCTGATTATTTAAATATTTAATCATTTCGTATTTCCAAATTAAAATTTAAAATTGTGTAAGAAAATTTAAATAGTTTGAATTTTCTAATTAATATTCTTCTAACTTTTTGAAGGATTCTTTGATCACTTGAATAATTAACAATATAATAAAAAACTTCTGATAAATACGATATTAAAATAAGATGTCCCTATTAGTCTGCGTATTCTTTAATTTGGTACACTCACATTAAATGTATATTAGCCGGAGGTGATAAATGATATTATCGTGGTATTTGCTTTTATATGGTTAAATTGGTATGATTTAAAAAGTATAATTTTAATCTTTCTCGATTCTAATATAAAATATATGAAATTAAATAACAATAATAATAATAATAATAATAATACTAAAGCATATGTAGTTGTTAACTAATACCTGTAATATAATAATAATATAATATGTTCTGCCTAATAATAAATAATATTACGTAATAATAATATCAATAATAATATAATTCTGAAAATATATGATTATTTAACCTAACACCTATTATAATAATAATAATAGTTTTACAAATATTATTATTTAACAATATAAATTATTAAAAGATTGGAAATAATAATGAGTAAATACATTGATGAAATAGGTAATAAATTATGTATATTGAATTTAGTGCTTGGCTTTTCTTTTTTGAGGCATGAAACTGTCGTAATTCTTTTTATATGCATTATAAAAATTACAAAACAAATAATAAATATTTTTTAAAAACCAAATTCAATGAAATGTAATTTATATTTTCAGTTAGTGAATAAAAAATAATTTATAGTAAGCGCTTATTATGATAAAATGTCGATTAATTTGAAATGGAGAATTATAATATATGAACGTATTAACACATTAATTAGAATATTAAGTTATCATCTTAAATAAAATAATTGTGTAATTTAATGTATGCCTTTGAATTATTAAACGTCTGTGAAATAAATAAATAAGTTAAAAAGAATTGGATAAACGATTATAAAAGTATATATAGTCTTATGCAGGAATTGTGCGTGCGTATTGATGGTCTGATTGTCTGCACTGTATACAGTATAAAATATGATGAATATTTAATTTTACCTCCGTTTTTATTTGGCGGTACTGTTGTATGGTGAAACTGTTACCTAACGTGTATTATTTTAATAAGTATAAAGTTATATTATTAGATTCGTCTTTTTGAAAATAGTTTAAATAATATTATTTTGCTTATAAATTTTTTGATATATGGATTTAAGAATAATTGTATTAGTCGATATTACGTACCGATATCTGAAATGTCAATTAAAATGGAAGTATTAGTTAATTCTTATTTCACAGCTTTTGCCCCAAATTTTTGTCTCAAGTAATTTATTCATAGTATAAAAATGGAAAACATGATATTTATTTATATTTTTACCCATATGTTAATGATAAAACACGCAATGGTCATAAAATATAATCACTCCAAACCAAATTTGTATTTTATAATAAAATAATTATACTTGGCTGAGTCCAATAAAATCAACTACAATTTGAATTAAAATAGTTGCTCATTAAATCATTTAATCGAAATTTTGAATATTAGATTTTTTCAAATTTATGTTATTTATCTTCCCAATAATAACAAACAAATTTGGCTCCATCCTAGACACAGACAACCCCATGCATGCATTACATTTGTTTCCTATATATGATTTGTTATAGTTAGTGTCAATTTTAAAAATTATTCCCTCGATTTCAAATTTTTTAAAATTCATCATATAATTATAAGTAATTTTATAACCAAAATATTGTATTTACTCTTCCTCAAGAATGGAAAATCTTTAATTTAAATAGATTATTTAATGCTCTGCTCCATTTTCTATTTTGATTCAAGATCCACTGGACTTATAATAGTGTGACATTGTCGGTGTGTAACAAACAGAGAGTGAGATAAGCTAGACAAAGTGGACAAATTATTGAAATTTGTTGTATTCAGTAGATACAAATTAATTTATTATGCCCCATAAATTATATACAGTTTTACAATATGGACACTGTAATTTCTTGTGCCCCACAAACTGGGAACTGAATGAAGATTTTGGTACAGTGTCAACTTCCAAGGTTTGATGCTGCCACATTGCTACAGAAGCTAAGAGGAAAAAGGATGGTATTTGTTGGTGATTCATTAAACAGGAACCAATTTGTTTCACTAGTTTGTATGGTTGATTCTTCCATCCCTCCAACACTCAAATCCTTGCAATTCAATGGCAATTTGATCATCTTCAAGGCCATTGTAAGTCCTCGTTTAACCAAAGCATTAGAATTAAATAATTGTACATGTAGTCATTGGCGGATCTACGTCCCAAATGTTGAGTGTTCGAATATATTATAATAATTGACTTGATATATTAATTGAGAGCTTTGCCACTGGCTAATGTGAAGGGTGGGATGGCGGAATCAGATTTTTATGTAGGAGGTGGCATATAAAAGATTAAAAAAAAAAATTAGGGGACGAATGATTTTTCAATAATTTACGTTATTTTTTTCAAAAAGTTAGGGCCACTATCTCTACTATGCCTCCGCTACTTCCACCCCCCTCCTACATGAAATAGAATTGTTTATTATTCGGCCCACCTATTCTTTTTCTTTTTCTTTTGTTTATTTGACTAGCAATATATAGTCGATAACTGACAATGAATTGTGCATAAATATAGGAATACAACGCCTCCATTGAGTTCTACTGGTCTCCATTGTTAGTTGAATCGAACACAGATGATCCGATAAACCATCGTGTGGAAGAAAGAATCGCGAAACTAGACTCAATTGAGAAGCATGCCAAGCATTGGATTGATGCAGAAGTTCTAGTATTCGATTCTTACATATGGTGGCTAAGACCCAAAATGAAAGTCTTGTAAGTACTAGGGAGTACTAATACTCAATATTCATATTGCATGCTAAGATTGGAGAGTTTGATTATGAGTGTTACTATTGCTTGTAATGATAATATAAGTTCTTATTAGGTGGGGTTCATTTGGAAGATCAGATGGAATTTATGAGGAAATGGAGAGGCTAAAGAGTTATGAAATGGCTCTCAATACCTGGGCAAATTGGTTGATCTGTTGCAGTCGTGATGATAGGACTCAGTTTCTTCATGGGCTTATTCCCCGATGCTTTCGACAGTATGTTTTGAACTCGACTTCTCTTGAATTTATTTGTTATAATAATGAGGTTATCTCCAGCAGGGGAGTTTGATTAGACTACGTTAATGTTAAGCATGCATGGATAACAAGGAGCTGAAGATTGGGGCATGGATGCAAATGATAGTTGCTACAATGAAACAGACCCAATATATGAAGAAAACTATTGGGGAAGTTTATCAAATGTGAGCATGATGGGAGTAGTGGAGTCAACTATTCAAGAATTGAACAACAAAGGTCTAAATATACAACTATTAAACATCACTCAACTCTCAGAGTATAGAAAAGATGGACATCCATCTATCTATAGAAAACAATGGGTGAATTTAACTGAAGAGCAATTAGCAAATCCAAAGAGCTATATGCAGATTATTGTTCCTGATCTTGAATCAAATTCTTTTTGCTTATATGTTTCATTCCCATTGAACAAATTTTGATATAATATGATATAATTACAAGCCTATATGGTCAATATAATATATTTCTTTACCAATAACCACGACATGGGGTTGGTTATGATAGAACTCATTGTAATTTTATTAGATGATCTAAGATTGATATAAAACTCAATTATACACTTGTATGGATGTATACACGAAACCACAGCGATGAATTAAGCAATAGAATTCATGATATCAATTTCACATTCTAACTTTAAAACCATTTTTCAAATGATTTTTCCAACAAAAAATATTGTACATGTTGATAGCTATTTTAATAATAAATCTTTTTACTACAGACATAACTGTGCCCTAGAAAACAAGAAACCTACAATAATTAGATGATAGGGGCAATGTTCTATATTAGCCATTGAATGCTTTTTGGTATTTTACAACAAAACCCCAATATGACCACTTAACGTTATATTGGGCAAGTAAATAAAAGTACAAAAAGAGCTATCTCTGGCGCTTAAAACTTCTGACATAAGAACACCAGGCCCCCACCCCCAAAGGCAGGATCTTTGCTGCTTCTCTGCAAATATATGCTCTTCTGTACTCCTCTACCCATTGTTTTTAGACAATGCTACCACCACCTGTCTGCTGGAACTTTAACCGAAGTACCGAGTTATCAGGCTGAATGCTATAGTTGCGTTTTATATTATAATCTTTAGCCTGTGTGCACACCACAAATCACACATGCATAGAACCCTATATTTGGTTACGGAGAGAATTCTGGGTGATAAAGGACCAAACTTGTTTTCGTAAGGGACCATGCATAACACTAGATGTATAGTTAAACAAAATGATGGGATGTACTTTTTGTGAAAAATTGATAAGATAGACGCATCGAAAAGCAACCAAATTACTACACATTCTTATAATGTAAATACAAAAACTTTAATGGAAGTTCACTTGCCATAATGGTGCTACAAAAAACTTATATGGACTAAATAAATAAAAGCAATTTAGTAAATAATTGCTAGTAAATACTAACCACTTTCACCATCAGATATATCTGCTAGTTTGGCGATGGCATCTGCTAGTGCTTGTTCATGGTCCTGCAGTTATATGACCATCAAGCCTTGCTCATGATGGAACATGTACTCAATAACGATGAAAAAACAACTTAGAATCTCACCGTTAACACATTTTTTGCCTTCTCCATGTCTAATGGGTCGGGATGATTTGCACTAAATACTCGCTCCACCTGTCCATATATCATTGTTAGAAACTAAATACAGTTATTAATGCAGACATCAGTATTGGATTCAGATTAAGATGATCTTTTACCTCCTTGATTAAAGTATCAGTATGAAGTAATTTGATATCTTCCAGACCTTTCTTTCCTATGCCATTCTGTGAAGGTGGAAAATCCTTTCTGGAATTACCTTTCCGCGCCCCTCTACCTCTTCAATGCAGGATTCACCCATCAGACGCTTAATTTCTTCAGACCATGACCTGGTCCACTAAAATTACCACGCTGGGAAATCCTAGGGTCTTCATCTACCCATTGTAGATCCTCAGGAGAAATCTCAGCAAGGTTGGGAAAAAGAATGGATAAGTAAAGAGGTGGCAAGAGATTTCAGGAAAAAAGCAGTCACCGAAGAGAGAAGTAATCTGTTTGACAGCTAACATGTAAAGAATGGAGCTAGGGTCCTGCAATGAAGATCCTGGGCTTGATACAAAGGTACAAATGATGTGGAACTCTGATCAGAAAGGTACATCTCCCAATGTTTTTGGGGAAGAAATAAGGCATTGATCTGCCTCCGCAAGGTTGACCCATTCCCACGTCTCTTGAATACCCATATCATAAACTTGAAGCATAAAGGCTGAATATTACAGAAGTTTACTTTGGCCCAATCTGCAGCGAGTCAGAACTCGACTAGGGAGATAGTCCTAAGCCTCTAAGGCTGCCTCACTCGGCGGCGAGTCAGTTATGACAGCTTCGCAAAATTTGTTATCATCAAAGATAGCAGCGTCCTGACTTTTCTGCCAATCAGCCGGATTCAAGGTTTACTTACTTTCTACTTCTGCAGGTTCATTTTGCAGCATAAATTATGATTCACCAAGCTGCCCCTTCCACTTACAGGAAGGGAGACTGCATTTTAGTTGGAGGTATACTGGGTGCAGTCTTGCTCTGCAGAAAATAAAAGAATTTTCAAACAAGTACGAAATAATATCATGGGTATTACCATAACTTTAAAACTAACAATCCAACTCACAGATTTGTGTTTCTTTCCCTTGGGTCCAGTTATAGATCCTCGTTTTGCAGCCAATGAGGAAGGGTGATTTGCTGGAGCCATGGGTTGTGGTTGGAAGGATGGGCCACCAAAAGATTGCAAAGGAATTGAGGGGGCTAACTTCTGCTTTCGACGAGAAGCTGATACCGAAGGACTGGGAACTGGATCATGAGAAGGTTGTCCACCATTATGCATACCTTGTTGAGGTCCACCTGATTGCCTCCACTCTCTGAGCATATTCAAGAATATTACCGTTCAAAGACAACAGTTAAGGATTGAAATAAGGGAGGAGAAATAGTGACGCAAAAAAGTTACAATTGAATAACCACAATACCTTATTTTGCCGATAACTTCATCTGAATTTACCCGTCCAAGAAGTTCTCTATGTTCTTCATTGGACAATCTTAACTCTTTTCTCAGTTCAGTTATTAAACTTTCCTTCTCCTGAAGAAAATACATTTCATTGAGCAATTATATAAACCTGATCAAACAAGTATAGACATATTAGATTCACGTGTTCAATGTGGCAAAATGTACCCAAGTAATGGCATCGGCTTGTGCTTTAAAGGCTCTTAAAACTGAACTGTATGCTTCTTGCTCAAGCTTGTGAATTTGAGCTTCCATATCGGAATCGTTGTACATCTTAGGATACGGAACAGAGCCAATGCCAGCAGATCTTCCATTTCCTGCAATACGCCCGCTTCTTGGGATTCTGTTTTGCTGTGATGGAGGAAGATCATCATCTGTTCCTGCAATTATTAGAGCATGAAATAGTTACAATTCTGATCAAATGCATAGATCCTAGTTACCATCCTCAATTCTAATTAGCAAACTACAAGTTAATGTCATACTGTCAGATCAAGAATCCAATACATTAACATGTCCTAATGCCTTAAAGAGGCTCCCATCTGAGAGGGGTAAGGGGGTCGGATAGTACATAACCTTACTCCAGAGATAACAAGGAGTCTGTTTCTGAATTGACCCAAGAGCGGACTGCAAACACTATCTGCTACTTTACAATAGATAAGAAGCGTAGATAGGTGCTTCACTATCTACTACATCAAGTATCCAATGCATATCGAAATTTCACAAATCCGAACTAAAATTAACTTCTTCACACACAAAATATCATAAAAACAAATTTCTATACACTAAAGAAATCTCCATTCAAATCTCACCAACCCCTCATGAAGAAGCTAAAACTAACATCTTATCAGCAAGAACCCTAATTTCCAACTTCAATTCCAATTAGCACACTACAATTAAGGTACAACCATCCAATGCACAACAAATTTTCACAAACCCACAACTTAAACTAGCTTATTCACACAAAAACATCATAAAAATCCAATCTTTATCTACTTAATATTGAATTAAAACATAAATTAAAAACTATAAAATTAATAAAAATTGAGTCTGTATCTACTTAAGAGTGAATTAAAACATAAATTTAAACTAAAACTTAATAAAAATTGAATCTTTACAATAAATATTTACCACTACTATGATAAGGCTCATAATCCATAGCCAGCTTGTGAAAAAAAAATCAAAATTTTAATTTTAAAATAAGTTGGTTTAATATAAAATTGAGTAATTTGTAGTTTTGATTGAAATTGGAATCAAATTAAATTAGGGTTTTGAATTTTGACTTTTTCCCCTAGGGTTTGAGTTTATTCTCTTTTTTTAGTTCATTAAAGGGGAAAATTTAAAAAGTAGGATTTTTTTGTGACTTTTGACTTATTTTGCATTAAATTAAAAAGTGGACCAATAGGTATCAATGATCTGTTAAGTTGAACTAATTAATATATTCGCCCAGGTTGGGAATCGGTGTGTATTTTGCGTGATCGTTGTTTTTTGAGGAAAAAATTGGCTGTATTGTGAAATGCTGAGAGATTTGATAGCATGTGGGCGAATAGTATCGAGGAGGATCTATTCAATGGAAAGCAAGTTTTGTATTGATTATTACTTTCAAATATTGAGGATATAATAGTAAAGTCAAACTAATCTTAGAGTAATTATAATTAATGGCACCTGAGTGTATCTTTATTGGAAACAGTATCACAATAATTTCTAACTTGTACAATCTATTCTCTAGTTAACATGAAATAAATTAAGCAGGCCTATTATGTTTAATTTACTCTTTATCATCATTGAAGTAATAAATAATTTATTCAATTAATATTGGAGTCAATTTGAAAAGAAACTTCAATATCCATATCATAGTAGTATAAAGAGTGAATGTGCGTGCTGAAAATTATTAAAATTTGTTTTGCCCATATTATGCATAAAACTGCTTGTTGTTGTCGCACATTGCTTCCGAGACTATCTTTTTGGGGCCGCTCACAGCTTAAGCCACACAAAATTCTTTTTTTATTTATCAAAATGTAAATATATATATGATCGGAAAAAAATCGTCAAAGAAATAGTACTGCATGATAGGTGTAGTCCATGCAGAACTCGACTAATGTCTCAGCTCCATTTGCGTCAGTAAAGCCTAGATGACGAGGTATCCTGGCTAGGGTACAGCAGTAATGTATATCCTATGCAGCAAAAACTCTCAGAATGAAACCCAAGCTGAAAGACATAGGAAACGACCCGTCACCGGAGCTCGATACAAACATACTAAAGTGGTCGAATACAAAAAGAGAGCCATCTCGAAATGTAAAGCGACCTTGGGGTTGGCTTTATGTAAAATCCTATAAGTTGCTTAATTAACCCCAGCTCCCAGCAATGTCTTGAGTTGAAACACCCTTACATCGAAGTTGATAACGTTCTTAGCGACTGACTTTAAATAGTAGATGAAGTCACGATCTCATTTCATCAACCCCATGTGGCGTCCGCCCGAACTCTTTAACATCGACGGATTACCGCTAGCAGTGTTGGCGTATCTCGGCGACTCGAGGCCATTTTAATCTCGGCCCCGAATAGGGCGTGAAAAGAGCAACCGAAAATGTGGCGATGGATTACGGAGAAAGACTGCAAAAACTCTTTCAGAAAACGTCTGATCAAATTAAAGAAAAGCGTTAGTCTATCTTTAGGTATTAAACTGCCCAGCGTGAAGCCAACCAAGCGAGTGAATATGAGTGTTTAGAGATAAAGTGTTTCAAACACAAGACATCAGAACCTTGCTAAACCAGCTTTCAGGCATGCATTACACTTCTGGGAAGAAAATTTTGTTTCGACCCTGAAGCAGAGACCATCGACCAGCTATCCAGAGCCACGGAAATGCACAACCGTAAGATGGAGTTTCCCAATCTTGGCAATTTCCTTGATCAAATAGAATCCTGTGCTTAGGGGCAAAGTCCCAAATAAGAAGTCCCACTTGAGTAATAAGAGAGTGAACCAGTAACCTTGAAAAGTTTAGCATGGATATTCGAAAGAGTACAGGCCAATAGCGCATTCCCCGAACTTTGGTGTTTTTGAAGCCGAGGCCTCCATAAATCTTTTTAGTATCGTCATTGACTTTTACTTAGGAGTTCTTGCTTTACAATTTAGGCACATCAAAATTAGTAACGGGCATAGGGAAGAGGCTTGCAACCGAAAAGCCTCGACTCATGAATGGCCAATAAGTTCAGCACTGGCATGAGAGGTATAACATGATTCCATCTTGAAGATAGCATCTCGTCGAATCAATGAATGGAGCAAATTGTTAGGCCAGCTTTGGAAGGCGAGAGGAATATCGGATGAAACTTGCCCGTATCAAGCCCCGCCCCTCCTCATTAATTCTTCGCTACATGAAGCCCTGAGCCGGAGAAGAAAATGACTAGATTTCGTGAACAAAATTCTGACCCGGCCTTATAGTCATGAAAACTGACAGAGAATAGAAACCGAAAAGAGTATCCGGCTGAGAAGAGCATAGATCATCCATAAAATATTGAGTAATCTTGAGGACTTACTTAGGATCGTGCGGACCGGAGGTCTAACTTTAACATACGTGAGAGGTACTCAATGCAAAAGAGAAAAAGAGTGGGAGACATAGGGTGGCTTGCACTTGCTCACGTTACTGAAAAATGCCGTAAGTTGACTAATTAATAGATATAGAATATGATGCCGTGTGCTCAGTGATCCACACTTGAGCTTGAAATTTGGGAAAACGAGACCCGATAAGACATTTTCAAAGTCGAAACGTGTCGTATACTTCCGAGATATAAGCGGCGTCATGCGGGAGGGAGTTCTCTTGTACTGCCACAGGACGATCTCTTGGCAAGAAACACGTTATCCGAAATATTCCTCCCACTTTGGCCAAAGGCCCGTTTGGCCGAGTCGACAATAATCGGAAGAAACCTCGCCGTCCCTCTTACGTAGAATCTTTGTAATAACACTTTGTGAATCGCGTTGGTTGACCCGATTGGCCTAAAATCTCCCAACCTTGAGGTCATGGTTTATCTTGGAATGAGGCGCGATGATATGGTTGAGTTATTTAACTTTCCCATGTTAAAACTCTTTGAACACATAGAATCAAGTGGGCCCTTTGAGTCGATCCAACCTTAGCATGAAGAAGTCAGAAGAAACCGTCGTTTAGGAGTTTACGTCCATTTCCCATGATAGCTTTAATCTATTAGATAATCAGACCTTAAACTCATTATGAGGACACAGCCTGCCCAAAATATCGGCAGTTTAATGGCCACAATCTGAAATAGACCTTGCTTAAAATCCACAAAAAAGATGCGTCTCCAAATAGAAATTGCTGACCCATGCTAACTTTGCCAATCTCTTCAGAACATGATACAGTTCTTGTTAATCAAAGCATGATAAATCTTTGTACACTTGTCCAAAACTTTAAAGAAGATGTTAATAGCACTGCTTTGCTTTGAGGAAACTAAGTTCCGTTCGAAAGGACTTGGGAAGCACTTTAAGTATGTCCTTTTTCAGAGCAAACGTTATCAGATCATAGGCAACCAAAAGCTGCCGGAATATTTATGGCTGAGGAGGCCTTTTGAAATCTACCAAATTCATTCTAAAAGTTTTAAAGGGTTTCTTAGAGCTGATTTTGTTAAAGTTTAAGTGTGAACTGACATAATTTTGATGTGTGCGCAAATCTTCGAGGAAATCCAGTTGCTTGGTCGCGTAAAATTTGAGCAGTCTGGTGCCATCTTGAGTCCTGCGTACCACCGTGTAATAACCGGGCAATGATCGAAGTTAGCTCTGTGAAAATTAGCCAAGCGAATAACTTTAAATTGTTCCCTTTCTTGGTTTCCCACTTAAGAGAACCCTGATCAGAAGCTTAGTCAGAGATTCTTGAAAGGACCAGTAAAACCTTGAAGACCGGAAGAGGGTTATCAACCAGCATGTCGAATCCATACAATTTTTTCAAATCCTTGTCATAAGCGAAAGTTTATTCTTACTATTTTTTTCAAGAGGGATCATGCATGATTAAAGTCCCTAGATCACTTTAGCAGTTCGAAATGGAGCCCGGTCAATCTGATAAAATCTCCCAAAAGTAGTCCTCAAAGGTGAACATTGTAGAAGGATGTCGCTCACATCTTAGCCAAAGACAATTCGTCCCTTACAAAGGGACTTGATCTGATCATTTGGATCATCTTCGAAATAACGATCAACATTAATCCATGTAGCAAGCCATTACTGCAATTTTACCAGTGGAAATCAAGAAATTAGTAGTAGATTCCAGAAGGGAATCTATTAGAAAAATCTATAAAACCATTAGAATTAAATTTAGTTTTAAGAAATAATAAACTTCACTTTATGTAATTTACCTAGGTTACTTGTTTTAATGCTTGAGCAGTATCAGAGATTCTGACTCGGACATTCCGTATAAGTATCCTCGTTTATTGATCGAGGATGTTTGAGGCCATGATGGCCTCTCAATCTCTATCACCTTTTTAAACTGTTCTTCTCGCCAAAGGCAGTACGCCTCAATGTCGTATCATTGAGCCAGCGATGGACCTAAGCGTAATCTTCACGAAAGGTGGGATCTCGGCTTGCAATACTGCGATAAACAAGCGGGGCCAAAGGTGCAGCGTGATATTAGCGTTAGTATGATACGCCCCTAGCAGCTGCCGATCATCCCGTGACACCATTATTCCAAGTTAACCATCAACTATGAGTGCGGATTAGGCGGGAGGAGTTAAATTTCGAACTTAGTTGGCCAAAACAAGTTGGTGAATTGGAGATTCAGGCGAGGAGGGTGGGGGAGGGCCTTTCGGGTCTTAGGCCGTTTGGTGCCGAGGGGAGGGACTTGGGTTAGTTGCAGGCCAATGAGCTACTAACCACCGTCATCGTTTCCCGTTCCCAGGAAAGGCCTCCAGCGATAGGAACCTGAGGAGCACCAAGCCTCACTTTGATATAGCGAGAACTTCCTTTATGACTTGTCCCTAACATTCGATCATCCCGCCCGCTTGTTCCTTTCTTTGCGCCGCACTTTCAACGCGTCGAGAATTTTACAACCGTTCAATGTCGAACTTCTTGCAGTAAATAATATGAATCCGGAAAGTTCTGCATGGAGACCACTTTTGTACAGGCTCCTCCTCCACCCAGTGTTGACATCTCGCTCAAGAAGCAGACTTCTTCTAACATCGGCTTCATGAGGATCTACGAGCATAAGAAGCCTTGGAGTATTAAAAGCTCGTGGGCTGGAATCAGAATAAAAGGGTCGACCCAGTTTAGGTATCTGTTTTGGATTCAAATAATGGGACATTGGCAAAGTGGACTGGCATCGTCTATGTCAAGGAAGAGATTATCCCCCAACATGGTCTCATCCTTCTTGCCTCAGTCTTTCCCAATGATAGGATACCTTGAGTGACTTTCGCGTCTTGGTGACTTTGGTCCCAAATATGGTCCATGCCAGAGTATGGCATAACCTTGCGTTCCAGCAATTCTTAGTATGGCGTAACGCGTGCTTGCTGGTCTTGATATCAAAACACCGGCACTAGAAGACCGAGGATCTCCGTAAAGCATCGATAAAGGCCATTCACGCGGCCGTGGGGTAAAGTCAACATCCGGATCGATCTGACATTACCGTGGCCGGTTCGGTGTAGTCAAAGATCGTCCGCTTTAGATGGCAATCGGTTACTCCTAAAAAGCTCGCAAGACTCGCAGGAGAAGGAAATATTATTTGTCTTCGGGGATTCTCCCCATTGCCTTAGTTCGGCGGGGTAGTAGGCAAGTACCCATGATCTAGGAAACTAACTATGACTAGATAAGGTGAAGTAGTATCATAAAATCCCAAATTTTCGCCAAATATTTCCACGTGCTTAGCAAGGTGGAAGTCCACATCGCTGGCCGAGAATGGGGAGGAGAGAGAGGACTGAGGGGTTTGATATGAAGCGCTTTAAATGCTTTCCCTCGGCAGGGCACTTTTCCTCTCTGAGAGTTGGGGAGGAGAATACATGACGGAATATTTAGATTTCCCGTTGCGCAGCAGCGCCAGTACTGAAAGAACACGAAACAAATACAATTTTTTTCTTTTTTCTTTTTCTTTCCCCGACCTCTCTCTTTCTTTTTGACACATGTTTTTCAATTCCTTTTTTTCTCTTTTTCCTTTTTTCTCTTTTTTCTTTTTTCTTTTTATAGCAACCCAATGAAATAGTACCGAGGATGTCAGCAATCACTTGAGAATCCAGCCAATGAAAATGCAATCAATACAAGTTTGAGGAGGTAAAAAAACCCTCCGATAGTCATAAGCGAAGAACAGTATCGACCAACTGACAACTTGTAACTCCTTTAAAAGGGTTTGCAAACCCCGAGAAAAAGCAAAGAAACACCGAGTCAATTCAAAGTCAGCTGCAGAGTCAACAAAGTCAACCTATGACCTTGACTATTTGTCGATGCCACATGTAATGCAGGCCGAAGCTTGAGAGACTTTGAAACCCGACTCGATAAGAAGCTTAATTTAGCAGAGAACTCGTAATCGGCTAAAATTCCAGAAGTTTGCCACCGGTCAAATAATTGATGAGCTCATAAGCGTAATTATATGACGGTTTGGGCAAAGACTCATGCTTGATCGGACCCAATTCGAAATACCCCTCAAAATAACCAGTTCAAGTAAGCCAGAGCTTCAATAAGCCGGTGGTAGTACCCAATGAGTTGACGGAGAGTTTTGAATTGTTGGCCGATTTTAGGCGCCAAAATTAGGCTACTCGCGCGTCACAGGGTAAGTGGCAGACTTGACCAGTAGGCAGCCAGTCGCGTCATTACTGAGAGCACTGACCGCACTCGGCAGGTCAAACCAGGCTTGAAAAAATTGGGCAAAATTACAGGGAATTCCTTTGAATTTACAGGAATAAAGCCGAGGAACAATAAGGTGAATATTATATGAACTTTTAGACTGAAGGAAAAACGCTCAGCCGCAAGAAAACTCCAACGATGCCAATTTCGAACTAATGATAACCCGAGGAAAAGGTTAGGCGTTCTTAGACATGGCAGAAGAAAGAAAACCTCCTTTCTTGGCGTCGAGCAGAACACAAAACAACCGTAAGATTCGGATACTTTGAAGAGAATATACCATGAGGACCAGCTCTTGTACTCCTCGGCCTACAGAGAGTACAATGGCCACAAGGCCAAGCGGTTGCTTACACGACCACCAGGCCAGCCACTGGCTCAAACCCAATGCTGACTAGTCTGATGAAGGTCTTGAGGATGCCCTCATTACTTTGAAGAGAAAGTGCGAGGACACCTTTGAGATGAAACGACTAGAGGAAAGACAGCGACAACTTTGCCCAGGCGACTCAGGCCGCTTCGAGCAATGGCGTACCATCTTGGCTTGACCCTTTAGAGCCGCGCAGCAACTTGACAGGTGAGAAAAATCCAAGCCACCTTGAGGCGATGCTTTGAGAAGAACCCAGCCTTTGGGAAGAAGAGAAGGCGAAGGTTCCCTCTTAGCACAAGGACCGGCCAGCACCATAACTGACAAAATTTCCAAATCCTTTGGCCTCCTGAGAGTAGGGTTTAATGCCTGACAAGCCCACGTTCACTGAATCCGAGGAAGAGGGGGTAAACCCGTGAGGAACCTCCTCGAGAACTTCTTGCTCCCAACAAGAATTATGTAAAAACCACGATTATACTTTGGCTTTGACTATTTAATTGGGGAAAATTTGTAAAATGGTGCAATTAATGACTTGACCTCTTTCTGACACCCAATTCTTGACATAAAGCAATGACCTTATTAAAGATGACGGAATCGGTGTTGGAGCTCTTGAGTGAAATGGCAGAAGAAATTCTTTGGGAGAATTTTTCTAGTGAGAGAAACTTATAACCTTCGATTCTACATGAAGTGCAAATAATGGTATTTCGGTGGTTGAAAGCTTTGGGTTGGTGTTGTGTCACCGGTATTGCAATACGACTGAGGATTCGAACTATGAGGATAATTCGATCTTGAGATTTCTTAGCGGTAAACTTGAGGCTGAATCTGCTTCATTACTGGCTTGATACCATGCCTTGCTTCCCCAAATAGTGTTTTTTCCAATTAAATAAAACAATTTTACCTTTAATAAAACTTCCTCGTTACTAAACTACCCAATAAAAGGGGCAAAATAGTCATTACGTATTTAGTATACCGTTTGAGTATATTGTATAACGGTGGCCATTCAGACATCAGTTTCTCTCTCTAAAGTGATATCACGAAGTTATATGACGAATCCATGATTATGCTTTGAAATAATGGAAGAAGAATTGAGTTTAATGTCCATAGCTGACTTCTAATCTCTACATAATGAATATAACCAAAATTTGAAGTTGTTTTCAACTTCCCATATGATTGTTTTGTCGATACTTGATCGGTTCTCGAGTTTCTTCCCTCAAAATCATACAGTTGCTGTTTGTCTATCTAGCAAATCTATATTATGTTGTTTTGTTAAATAATTAATGTATTTGAAGTTTGTGGATTAAGGTTCTTGATTATTAGAAGAGATTACCATCTTTGTGTTTGTGATCTAATTTCATGACAAAAAAGATTGGATTTTTTAGTAGTTGAATAGTGCTTGTTTAGGAGGACTTTTAGGATGATTTAAATTTAAAATTGGTAATTAAATTGTTGAGCTATAAAATATTTATGGGATTATCTTTTTTCTCCTTTTTCTATGTTTATTTCAATAATAAACTCAATATTTTAGATTGTTGTAATGTAATATTGACTATGATAATAATATATAATTTTTATCTATAATTGAGGATACAAATATAGATACAAGAGATGGAGTACTAATTTGGACATGACTTCATAGGTCTTATGCTGAGTATCCAATGACTAAAATTAAAATAAATTATAAATTAATAATTCCTTATTACATTGAATTAAATAAATATTAATCACTTTCCTTATACGTTCATATTAAGTCACTTTGATTTAGAGGAACTAAAACATTATTGTTGATCATTCTAATATAATTTTTAAAGTATATGCTATAATGTCTAGTATTATTACATTACGAATTAAAATAAATATTATACATTGAATTAAAATAAATATTAGGGAGAGCGAGCCACGTCCGTCTGATCTACACAAGAGAAGAAATCACGTCATGTTATCCCAGGCGCTAATTCGCTGACATGACATACCATGGCGTATGGCAAAATATTGAATGAAGATAGATCTTAATTTAAATATAATATCTTTTTTAGTAATAAAAATTAGATCGATCAAATATAACGTAAAAGTGTCGCCAAATGATCAAAAATAACTTAGTTTACTTATGTACGAAAATAACTTCGACAAAGCGAAATAAAGCAAACTGCCAGATTGTTTGCGGGTTTATGATTTTGATGCTTAACTTTTATGTCTGGGGGGGGTGCACGCCTGGAATGATTTAATACTTTGAGTAATTACAAGTGAACTTATACAAGCGGCTACGTTTATGGCCTGTAACTAATTACAGTTCTAAGGCCAAATCCTATCTTGTCATTACGTTGTCTTGCTCTCCGGTGTTGACTTACGATTATCACTGACAATATGTATCAAAAGTATGTTGAAACAATAGGATACATAACACACGTACATTAATTAGTAGTTTATAGAAACTGCGAAAACACAGTAACTACGCCTTGTTCTTTTCTTGAGCTTGCTTTTTAGGAATAAGTTCTTTGATGAATAATAAAAAGTAGCGCCTTAACATGCAGAAGCCAATAATATATATATACACATAGATTAGGTGATAAGGATGAAAATTCCTTGTAACCGACTCTGCCTCGTTTCCGTAACGAGATCTTACAGGATCTCATCTGTTTTCATCCAAAACATACTTATAGAGGCGTGAATGCTGGTCTTCAATCAATATCATGAGAACCACTTAGCATCTTGGACTCACGCATATGATGAGAGATCTCACAAATCCCCTTGATTCCACCCAAAGCAATTTAACGGAAAAATTATGGCAGATCAATAGTGGTTGTATCTACATGGCCGCTGCTTTACTGTGACCCTCTTTATTTATAACATGGCGGCGTAAATGGGTTATAGTTATCAGGAAAAACTTCCTGACTACATACATTAATAAATACACTAACATTTATTACTTAAAAGAAGAGAGAATAGTTCTGGACATAGAAGTTCACTCTGTGCTTATTAGAATTATGAAAATAGAATTCTCAGTCAGACACTTTGGTATGGGGCTACAAATGGACAAATAGAATTCTAGAAGGTATGTTTTAAATACTTTTAACTAATTGAAAAATATGGTTTATTAAAAAATAAAACTTATGGTTTTATATGCATCAGTGCTTGAAGATTCAAATGTAGATGAGGATGTAGATACAACGCTGAGAAGAAAATGTAGTCATATTCTAGGATATGTTTTTATTGTACTTTCAAATTTCCAATAACATTTCGATCTTATTTAATTTGACGTTTGATTGGCCAACTTAAAATAGAATATAAATAATTTTATATTTAGTTCATAATTTAAATACAGAGATCGTGTTGGTGGTTAACAAAATCGGAGAAAGGCGCTTGAGAGGATAATAAATAATATAGTATGTGGTGTAAAGAAAATAATTGAAACTATAAAACATATGCTCTGATGACTACAAAAATTATGTTCATATTGTAATCGATGCTATTTATGAGGAATCGTTCTTGGTCTATGTTCTTGGTGGAACTTTGGAATTACAGCTTACACTGATCCACACAGATACTTTCAATTATTCTCTCTTTCGAACACACAGTGGTATTTTAAGTAGTGCATAGGATATGCAACAATGCGCTGCGTTTACTTCGATGAGATGTATTGTAATTAATCATTTGAGAGTGGAGAGAAGAGTATATACGTTAGATGCTTGGCGTAAATGATATACCGTGGATGGGAAGCAGTGCGTTAGAGGAATGAGGTCTGAATATGATCTATATCTTGGACAGGATCACGAGGTCGAGAAGCGAGGATGCTTAAAAGTGTGACTTCATAGAGATTTGGTGGTGAGAGGAATCTAGTATCTTCTTGAAAGTATAATCCCGCTTTTGTGAGAAGTATTATGTTAACTAGGCAGTGACAGAAACACCAGCGTGGCAGGTTGCTTTCATTAAAGCAGCGAGCACCAAATGACAGCATGCAGTGCGTCTCGGGTTGTTGTGTGTGTGGATGGGAGACTCAAGATATGAACCTGCGTGGTATAAGCCATTGCAAGCAGTTGGGAAATTTAAATTCTTCCGGGCGTAGCGAGGATATGAGTCACTTGCAGTATGTTGCGCTTTTGCCCACGTGGTTACGTGCGGATGGGATGTTAATACTGAGGCAATAGTGGTGGAAAGTGACAAAATAGCCGTGCGTTCTACTCATATGCATTATGTCTACCTTGACTTTCGTTTTTATAACTACTTTTGGTATATCTCGATACTTAAAATCTAATATTATAAATTGCTATTAGACTTCTGACCAAACGATACATGCCTATATAACTACGTGGTGGGCGCCTTTTGCGGCGGTATATTGACAGAAAAAATTCATATCAAATTGAATCTCACAAATAAAAATGGATCAAAGATAAATGACGTAAAATACGTTGTGACCTCTGAAAGGACTCTGAGACTACGTTAATCTTTGGAGAAAATGATCACGGATAAATAGATTGAAAAAAAATAACATACTTGCAAACTTGGAAGTATATCCCCGGTTTACTAACAATTCATTTGCTAGGAAATGTTGGTCGAATATCTAATGTGTTGCCATCTTAGTTTTCACAGGAAGCAAAAGCGAGACCCAGCTTATCGAAGATACTCGAATTCAATGGCCTTAGTACACCGCTTTGGAATGCGAGACTTGATGATTACCGTCACATACCGATCAAAATTGAAATTAAAGCGGTACTTCGAGACCCAATCGCCTCGAATCTGCCAGTTGCTTGCCGTATATTTAGGCAAAGTTGGAGAGTTGAAAGATAATTAAGAGAGATGTGTTTTACGGAAAGTTACTTACGTACTCTATGGTTGAATATATATGAAAGGGCTTTACCGTACTCATATGCTTGCTCATTACTAGCGGCGATATATTGAGGAATCAGGATGGCTATGAAATTAGGAGTTGTGAGACGGAGATTCAATCAAAGGAGAAAATGATCAGTGCCATTACAACTATTTTGAAGCATATGATAGATGGCATGGATATAATGATTGTCCAATAACTCATGTATATGAAACAGGATCGCGTACAAAAAGAGGTTCAGAAGGAGTTTTGCACCTGAGCAAATAGGGCATGATTAAATACCCACATGTATGGGAGGCGTCTGAGATCGCGTCAGTGATAATAACAATTCGAGAAATTTAGCGGACAATAGTTGGAATTCGTTCCCTTCACAATCCGTAAGTTTACTATTAAAATATGATTGTCATATTAATGTAAAGTGAAAAAGCTTGATGGTGTGTCATCAATGTAAAATATTTGTATAAATATGTTAGGGACGAGACAAGTAATATGATAAGTTAAATCGTGAAGCAATCTTGATGAGATTAATGATTTAGCAGATGGAAGGTAGATATGTGCACGAGGCTTTGTAGCATATTTATGGGTTTGAAATAAATGGGATGTACCCTGCATTTATGAATCGCAAATTCATTTGCACGAAATGCAGTTAAATTATAGACCGAGAAATGATTGTGTATTCTGAAGATGGCGTAACTCAGGAACAACTTGTTTGGGGAATCATAGCAAAAGTGTGGTGAGCGGGTTAAGAAATAATAGAGGTGTCTGGAGATCTCTGGCTGTGTTTCCCTATCGAGAACCAAGTTTATGAGCCTAAATCCTTTTGTACGCGAGTAGAGGACACGTCATTTGAGGGCTACGGTAAATGGAGTAATATGTGCACTTCCACACGTTCAAAGCAGCGAAATATTTAGGGATGCTAGAGCATAATAACTATTTAGCGAGCTTACGTTGGATGAAGCCGATGGGTAATGGACATGCCAAGCCCACATTTCAGGAACCTTTTTGTATAAACTTTCTCGGTGGCGTACCATCCCTCTTGGAGTTACGCAATTATGGACCGCAATTTCATCGTTTCATGATGGAGAGATCATGTTTCCTCGACATCCGGATCTACGCCCGTTGCTTTGTCCTGTTTATTTGAGGACATCAACATATTATTGAAAAAAAGCATGGAAAATCCCAACTCTCATTGCATGTTTTTGACCATTTGAACAACCGAAGTGAGAGTGTTCCAAAGATTATATTGAATGAACTTTCGTCCCCATTATCCGGTAAGATGTAATTCCATCGATAAGTTGAACTCAAAGTCAATTGGCCCGGCGTTCAAAAAAATCATGCTTCAATTATGAAAATAGTAAACAATATGTTTTTCATTGATGGCCTAGGAAGCGGAAAACATTTTATACCTGAGTTTTATTAATAAATATGGAAGGTATTACTGTGTTGTTGCTTAAATTGGAATTAAAACCACCCGGTCTACGGGGGAGCTAGCGCGTGGTCCAGAAATCCCGCGAGGAAGCGGTCTGCGGCCATTGTAAGTTGTTGATCTGGCGGCCTATTGATTGATGAGATGGGTCAAGGTAGGTATGTTGGATGGAAGCTCCTACTGACCAACAAATATGCCTTGAGGCATTGGGCCGAAGACAACAGGGATATAATACTGAAAAACACCCGAGCCTTTCGGTGAGTAAATAGAACATTTCGGTGGAGATTTCGGGTAATTCTTCCCGATAGTAAGGGGGTAGAGATGTCGACAAAGTTGAGGCAAGCGTCTAGAATGACTTTGGGGACATGTTGAGTTTTTTGAGATTGGGCGTAATATGGGGAAATCAATGTTGGCATTCTTTCTCGGGTTTCTGCCAGAGGTGGGTGATGGTGTGAACGGCAATCGAGGATGCTCGTGTGAAGTTCTTTGTCGGCGATAATTAAATACCACATGGGAGAAAGCGAAAAGTCAATTGATCGTTGATAGATTCAGCATTCCCAAATATGGAGGAGCAACGTGTATGACTCCAACTATATGGTCACGAGAGCTATAATAACACCCAAAAATGCAGATGTGGACAAATTGAATGAAATGATTATTGAAAAATTCCCAGGGGAAGAATTTGAGTATGCTTCATGGGATTCAGTCGAAGATGATATTCACAATCTTTACCAGCCCGAGTTCTTAAATTCTTTGTTCGTGGTTTGCCACCTCATGGCTTAACTTGAAAGGGGATGTCTATGAATGCTTTAAGGAATCTTTGATCCCACAAATGGGGTTATGTAATGGGTACTCGAATGATGTCGTAATCAACCCGCAAGCATTTGTATTTGAAAATCATGCTTCAGGCGACATTCTGGAACAAAGTCTTCTTAAGTAGTATGCCATTGAATGAGTGAGGGATGATGTGGTCTGCCTTTTGTTCAAAAGAAGCAGTTTCTGTAAAGAGTTAGAGCCGCTTTAATAATCAACAAGTCGCGAATTCGGTATTCCAGAATTTTACGAACCATGTGGTGGAAGTCACGGACAACTATATGTGTCACTTGCTCGAGGAGGTATTACATTTGCACTTATCTGACCAAGATATTGGTGAAGGATGAAAAATTAGGGAAAAAGACATGGAGTATTTACTAAAAATGTTGTTTTACAAAAGAAATATTAACTATTACCGCCTCACTTTTATGACTATAGGGTTCTCGATAATAAATTTAATTAATTTACAATTATCAAGTTTTTATCGATCTCGTTGATTGAGGTATGTATTAGCTGTGAATTGTAATATTTTTTTAGGATTTAGTCTTTGTTCCAACTTTGCGATTGATGGATCAATTGAACAATGGAATGTTTTGAAACAAAATATCGAAACAACATGCAAAAAGGTAAAACATCATTATTTGTTAATTGTTTACTATTTTTAAATTCCTTAAATGCCTTATTTTGTAAAAGTAATATTAGATAATATTTTTACTTTACATGATTTTCGAATAAGTTATTGTCCAAGTTGAAATGTCTTTGTAGCGATCAATGGCGAAGATTTTTAAGAATTGTTTGCATTTTTGAAGGAACAAAAAAGATGAGGATAATTTTCTCTACATTTCCAAAGAATAAAATGCATTATTAATCACTTGAAATGACTAATATCTAAACCAGCTCATTATATGATAACATTGATGAAATTGAATTGCTTACTTGGGATGGGATCATCAGAGTATTATATCTGATCGTTTAATCGATACAGCGATTGTATACATTTATCAATGACTTAATTACTTTGAGTTTTAAAATTTATTCCAACCCAGGAAGAGAATACCAAATGACGGAAAAACCTGAACAAGCGGCGATCTGAATAAAACAGGAAAGGAATTAGATCGGTAATGAAATTGTTTTTAACTTATGGTGAAATATGCATTTCCGGCTATATGATAATATATTGAGATGATACATATTGATTTAATTTTATTTTACAAGAATTTTGCAAAATCGTGGACATAAGTGAGAAGTTCCTTAAATACATAGATTACTTGAAAAGCTAATACAAAACATATTAAGTGGATGAAGTCTGAGAAGAGTGTTTAATTTAGGTGATATTATGCGTAAGTAATGGGCCAATAGTCGTGATTTTTATGCATGCAAATGATGGAACTTCTATGGTAAATGATTTAGTCATGATTTGTACATAATGATGGAATAATACTACATTTTAATCAATACCATATTGTAGAGGTCTATTTATATTTTAGATTTATGTTTTGTACTAAATAATACAATTGTTATTTATTGATAATTGTGTTTATGATTTTACTTTTCTTTTTCATATTGAGATCACACATAATGAGTATCTAAAGATTGATAACATGGTCGCGCAAGTTGGGTACATCTGAATGCATTAGTATTTTATAAATAATACAATTCATTATTGATAGCGTGTTTATCAATTTTCTTTCACTTTTTATTATATATTTCTGTGAGATCCACACGCATGTCCCAGTCTGAGGATTGGTAGCATCATAGAATTCGCTTTAGGTTGGAATTTTGTGCACGATAATATTAATATATAATGCTGTGACACGTTCTCAAAGAAAGCGAGGTATGATACAGAAGTCTGATTATAAAGTGCAAAGTACGTATTTCTCTATAGGAAGTTTGTGAAAAATGCATCTCTCTCTCCCGCCGTTGTACCTTGCTTGCCCCTTGGCTTTGTATGACATGCATTGGATAGGTATAACCTTAAATGTAAACGGGAATGAAGGCGGGAAGGAGGTAGATGATTATCTCTCGTCTATGTATATATACATTTGTCAACCCTTGACAAAGAGAAGTTACTCTTTGTGACTAGAAGAACGATCCTTCTTTGGTCCTCCAAGGATACGAGAAATCTGCAGACCTCTACTGAATGCTTGATTGAACAACATTCTTGTCTGAAATTCTGACACAAAAGGAAACCAAGCCAAGAATGCAACTGGAGTGAACAGCAGCAACCATGATCATCTGCATTATCCAGGCCAGTGTCTTCTTGATCACCTATCATAGGAAACTGGCAGGGCGTCTTTGATTTCGAGCAGATTAAACGTCTGATTAATTTTGGATGGAGGAGTAGAGCATAGAAAGAAGCGAAGTGAAAAGGTTTGTCGGAAGAGTTTACTTACCAGAAGCATGCCCCATCCGGTTGGCATGAAAGCGAGGATGCAATCTACAATGTCCCGGAATGACATGCTCAGAACCACTATCATCGTTATCAAGATGCCCACGAAGGAAAGAAATATCAAGCCCTTTATTATTCGAAACACGAGCTGAAAATCTGCACTGAATCTCTTCCTTCCAATAGCTACAGCCTACAAAGATAAACATACAGTACAAAATTTCAAAACAAATAACTTGCATATACACAGATTAGCTCGTATAGGCAGACACATGGGCATGTATTGATTTAGTGATGACGAAAATCTCAATTTGCAGACAGGGATGCAGATGAAGCTACACAGGTGCAAATTATGAACTAAGAAGAGCAGCTCTGTGAATTTCGAAGAATTTCTCTGGTGATGTCCTCATGGGTCCTATATTCGTAGATACTATTTATATCATATCTCATGTAGATACTATTTATATCATATCTCATGTAGTAAGCATAAACAAAAAAGTAACTTGACTAAGCAAATATAGAGATCACTTTAACATATTTAACTTTCTTTATTACCTTCATCACCATTAGTACTATAAAAATAACAAGCCATGATGCTCCATAAACCTGGCAAAAGAAGATGAAAATAAGACGAATGAGTTATGGATCATGTTCCTCGGTATATATAAGAAAGAAAAAAGAAAAAGGAAATGGAACATGAACTTTGAATAATTATATACCCAGATACTTGTGTTTTTCCTTGTAATAGTCAAATGATACATCAACCCATACTGATATATGAAAAAGCGAAGCGCAAGAAAAATTTCGAGAATAATCCCTCGCTTGCCAGAATTACGGAGGTGTCTCTGCTCGTTCTCCCACCAAGATTCCCAACTCTTTTCTGGTGCCACGCCAATGCCTCCACGATTTTCTATCCATTTATTCCAATCAGTCCAGTCATCAACAATCTTTTGCCACTCAAATCCTGATGGGTTGAAGAGGAAAGGAGCATAAAGCCACGTCGCGACAAGGAACCATATTGATGCAGTTATCAGTACGTATGATACAACACCACGGTAAGCTTTACCGAAAATTTGGTACACGAGCAGTAGAATCATCAGTTCGATACCCTTGACAAAATGGCTCCGTGAGTACAACCTGTAGTTGTCTGCAAACTTGGCATGGAACACAACAAATCCTCGACCTGTACCTCTGTACTGGGCACCGCCATGAAGTAAAGTTCTTCCGTAGTAATGGGTTCTTGTTCCGAGAGAAAATGTGAAGAAGACTGGAGCAAGTTGCAGTTGCATCATAACAAAATCAGTTAAGGCCTTCCTAAAACCACTTTCCAGCCCTATCTCCATCATCATTGGTAAAGCCATTAGAAAACCAATTTGGACAATGGATTGTGAAGCTAGAGCTACTTGAAGAGGCTTGTTGTCTCGAATTGCTGGATGACTACTCAGTCCTTCTTCGAGCCCACTAAGAACCAAATAGAGGCGACCGTAGAAACTTATATACAATAAAGCCCAGTTATCTACCAAAACACAAATAAAACATTTAAAATACTGCTAAATTTATCTACTCCATGTCCTAGTACTTAAATTATGCTTCATATAATACCAAAGTACAGAAGTAGAATCCAATAGTGGTGAAAACTCTTTTGTAGAAGCATCCTGAGAGAAATCAAATCTGTAAGCCATACCAAATGTCGCTGACTCATTGTCTGCTCCCCATTTCCATTTGCTATTTTTGCTTCAAAGAGTGAAATTTGATTGAGACCCACATCCCTCCCTTTACCAACTTGTATGTACTCATGATGTGTTACATTTCCACCACGGAGTGTAGAATTGAAACCTGCAAATAGTCAGTAATAGGGGCTGATGTCAAAGAGATTGATAAATAAAGCTGCTGAATGCTGATTGAAATAAACAAAAAGTTCAGGCCAGTATAAGAAGATTTTTGAGGATCATTGATATTGGACCATGTGTGTATTTATTTTAAAGGAGTAATGATTTCTTTAAACTGAAATGAATAGATGAATATAGCTATACCACTAACACAGGGTATATAAATGGTCATATTAAACTTGGCATCGTGAACGATATGAAATTAGAGCTTAAATTCATTATGTACTTCTGACTCTAAGAATAACCTACTTTAGAGGTTCAGCGAGAAGTCTTTGCCCGATGGTGACAAAACTGGTTTCCTGATTGGACATGAACCATGCCAGAGATGAAACACTGCATACATAGATCAGTGGAAAACAATGAAGAATAAGGTGAGAAACAAGTACTAATGGAAAACATGCCTGCTCTTCAAATGAATAAAGAGATATTACATCTATTTCCTTTTCAGTAATACGTTCTACGAACCTGCCAGTGAAAATGTGCTCTCTAAGCCCCAAAATTGTAGGGTTTCTAACTCCATGCTTCTTCAGGAACTCTTGTAAAAGATTTCTCATCTTGAGAGCTTCCTCCATGTAGTTATCCTACCAAAATACATTTTATTACATCTCGTTCACTCAGCATACGTATGTTTTGCCAGACTGAAGGACAAATTTTATATAAACCTGGTTCATATCTATTGTTTGCAGGCCTTCTCCTCGAGAAAAAACTATGGCATGGTTCTGATTTTCTGGTTTCCCTTCACCTAATATTGCATTCCCTGGGAGCTTTATCCGATAGATTACCTAAAAATACAATATGTTTTACCAAGAGACTCATCCAAAAATTGAATACGCAAAACACACGAGATCACTACTGAGAGCAGCACCTGGTCTAACTTCTGATCTGGATCGGAAGAGTCAACAGACTTGGGTACAGCCTTCACAAGAGCCGAGTAGTAAACCTTCTCCACCATCTTTTTAGTTTTGTCTTTTCCAGTCTCTTCAACCTCATCAATATAAGCTACACGGAGAGATGGGTATCTGCACACCGAGGTAGTGACTATAACAAATATTTAAAAGAACAAAAACTGGCAATCCCAACTTAATTATCTAGATACATACTTTGTCATCAGCCTCAAAATGTCTGTGGCACGCTGATCGCCAGACCGCTTCTGGATACCATATTGCTGGCATGACACCACAAATGAAAACTTCATGTCAGCAACTGCCTGACATTGTGCCAATAGTGATCTTTCATTCCTAAGGTGTTCATCAGTATTTGATTCTGCAGCCTTATACCCTTTCATCAACTCTGTTGAGGAAATTAAATGATTAGTTAGTAAATTGAAAAACATATATGAAAACAGAACTCAAAGAGAGTTTTGCCAGTACCTTCATGCTTTGCCATATCAAGGAAGGCCTGAAGCTCCAATGCTTGGCGGTAATACATCATACCTCGTACTTCCATAATTGAAGATTAAAGGTAAATATGCAGTAATGTCAACTCGATTACCATGCACAAATTTCTTAATTAAGACCAGAGCTGTAATACCTGTCCTAGTCAATGTTTGGCCTCTGTATGATGCCCATAGACGAAGTTCTTCTTCTAATTTGGTGTTCCGCATCAGATCTTCTTCATTGCTGCAACCAACCCGCTGAAGAAAATTATCCCATTCATCTGTATGAAACTGAAGTCGATAAGTACAAATATCTTTTTAAGCTCATTACCACTCACATTCAAACAGAAAAACTGATATAACCTGGATAAATTTTTTGCAAATAGAAAAGTATGGAAACTCCATCTTCATTCGGCCTTTTCAGTGAATCTATTGAAAATAGAACCTCCTCATTGTAGTAAGGAGTTAAAATCCTTCAAAAAGAGTACGTAAAATGTTAGGTTAGATACATCTCATTAACAGAGAACAATAAAACTAAAAATGAGGGTCTGTCCGCAAATTCGATGAAGCTTTTGGGAAGTGTAGCTGTTCAGTTCATGAACATTTTCTTGAAACTTAAATCTCAAAAATAAAATAAAAAATAAAAAAATAGAACAATAAAACCAAGTAAATAACTGAAGTGGGAGAAATTCTGAAAGAATTATTTCTAAGGTTAACTCCTAACTGTTCTGTAATATTAAAGCTGCAGCAAGGAGGTATCAAATAAACAAGATCATTATGCCACTAAATGTAAATGTTTACCAGAAGACAACTTACGAAAATGAGAGCATTTGGCGAACTTTTGGAGCTGAAGGCATGTCCATAAAAAGTGAATTTGAGAAGAATGAGATGCGCCTCCTAGCTTCTAGGTTTGATGGCACATCCATAGCAGATTCCTTTACTGTAAGCAACAAATGAAGCCTTCCAATCTAAACACAAAAACAAGGTTTTGAGTCACGGAGGTCTAATGACAGTTGAGACATCAGCCATTCTTCTTTCCGTTAAAGAAGAATAACAATAAGATCACTAGAGGAGAAAGGGGTTAGGTCAATGGTCTGGTGAACTTAGCTCCAGAAAAGACTTAAATTTTGCCTTTTCACTCATAGAATTCCGCCCCCCCCCAAGTTTAGTTTATGTACATCCACTACCCTTATGCCCAACTTCTGTCTCCATCTCTGAATCAATTCCAACAAATTTAAAATTGAAACGAATGACAACATGAAGCTACAAATGGTGAATGACATGACCATCTCTTCTACTAATTATGTGGTTCAATATATGAACTACACGCACTAACAGAAGTTCTTGCATAGCATCATAGTGAGATGAAGCCTGCCTACAAAACAATGAATTAACCAGCCTCAAAGACCTGACCTTCTCTTTCCATGCTTCTTTTTCTTCTGTTATTGGAAAGTTGAGTTTATCAAAAAACTTATAATGTTGGTTGACGGGTGTCATGCCTTCATGAGCTGCATAGGGCCCACCATGGCTAGATTCTACCATACTGTAAAAGTAGGAAAATGAAAAAAGGACTATTGAGAATTTGAGATCCACATGGCCATAATTTTACAAAAGAGATTTCATATTATGTACCTAGGGACAGAGTCTTCCATAATGTCTCGGGTCACAACCTCCAGCATATCTAATAAAACGATAACTATTTGATCCTTGTCCTCCTTTTTGTTTTCTTTCTGCCAAAAGGGGAAACGAAAATAAAGGGATATGTTGGAGACTTCATAAATAATTAGACAGATGATGGTATTTTTTCACAAAAAAATGTTGAATATTTACCAGAAATTTAATCAGTTGCACAAACTGGTTATACAGGTTAGGAAGAACACTCATGTCAAATTCCTTTATAAGGTCACCCTCGTTTATGTGCTCGTCAACCTTCGAGAATATCTCATCAATGATCCTATGAATTTTTTATAGACATCAAATGAGATCAGGTATATTTGCCATCAGTCACAGTAAAATATGCCAATGAAGATTTACTTGTTTTCACGCTCTCCCAAAACCAAATATTTGATAATGCTTTTACATGAAGAATAGCATTCGCGGGTGGCACTCCGCATATAAAAATCTGCATCCAATCTTTTTTTCAACTCCTTGTCTCTACCATTGCTATCTTTTGCCATATCCAATGCAATCGGAAGCTACATGGAAGCGCTCATACATCAGATACATATGATTAACATCAGAAGAATACTTGCCAACAGTTGAAAAGGGATAAAATCAGGTAGAAACCAACCTTGCTAGCCAACAAAAATGGGGGCCAACGTATGAGGTCTAGTTCAGGATCAGCCCAATAAGGTACAAGTAGTAGCTCCAATTCCCTATCAAGCATCACAAAATTAGCAAGAGAAGAACAGTTACATTTTCTTAAGATTACCCAACGGAGAAATTAGTGGAGGGCAGATAGACTGAGGTTGGAATTCATACTAAGTTAAAATATGCCAAACCATCTAAAAAATGTCTTACCTATTATTTATCAGGTCTTCCTCTCGCAAGCTCTCAATTATTTTGTTCCACATCTGAGCAAACTTTGCTGCTGCCTCGTCTTTACTAGATGGGATCTGTATGCAAATTTTAAATTTATGTGGAGTTCACCTTTCAAGAAATAAATGAGAAGACTAACAGCGAACTGGTAACTGCATTACTAGCCATAAGTAGTTTTACCTCATCAAATTTTCGAGAAATTGCAGCCATCAGTCCCTTCCTTTGCTTCTCACTCTTTTCAACTGGGATCAAGCGAGCGTTAAAAGCTCCTGGCAGTGACTGGAATCGTGACCTCAGCATTCCCAGTGTTCGAATCTGATATTAATGTAGAATTAGTAGATTGCCTGCATTTATTCGTAATGATGCTAATACACATAAATTTATCAAGAAACATGTGAGAGAGAAAGGACGACAAACAAGGAAAACAACTTTCAACATCCATCGTGATAACTTTTGACAACGTGTGAGGGAGTATGCAGGTTAGGTGAAATTAATGCAAATGCTGACTACACAAATGCACGAGTGCCTGGTCTAACGATATCAGTAACTTCAACATCTAGATATCTAGTAATAAGTAACTACAGCTTCTAGGAAAATGAAGATTGAATTAAGATAAATTGAAATAGACTGGAGAAAGGATTACAATAAAGGAAACTAACCCACCTCTCCCAGTCTGCGATATGCTCCATAAATACCACCATATATCGTGGAGAAAATAGCATACCAAATCTGGGTATCCATGAAATAGACCTGCAATGTTACCCAACTAGATGTGTAAATATGCAGGCAGTAATTTATGCAGTAATAATCCAGGAAAAAATCTAACAATCAACGTACTAGAACAACAGGAGCCCAAAGGGCAATCACTACACCAATGTTGTTCTTAGCTGCAAATTAAACAATGAGAAATTAGAAGAAGAAAAAATATTGTAGACCTACATAAGATAGCCCGTAACAGACAATGATGATTAAAGAAGTGCAGTAAGTACCATGAGGAAAGAACTCATGCCACTTGTATGTTGAAATGCTAACATTCATTATTTCTTTTGTTGGGCCGACAAGAGGTTTTATCTGCAAAAACGAAACCATGACCTACAATGTTATGTCTTCAAATAGACATGAATTAAGAAGGCGGCAATTTTATCAGCTCTAATGTCTATCAACGAGGATATCACGTCTGGCTCCTTCCGGCTTAAGGTGTAGAATTACAATAGTAAATGCAAAGATTCGCAGATCATAATGTTGCAAAACCAGGGGTTCGGATATCCAAAGAGGCAAGAGCAAAGGCAGATGTAAAACCAAATAACGTACAACTTATTGGCTCCGGTTCAGTTCTATCATATCATACTATCATAGGACCTTGCAGACTAAAAATGCAGGTAGAACAAATTACATTTTCCTCAATGAAGCTCGAAGTGGTGTAAATTGTCGACGACACTAGATGGACAAGTTCTAAGATAGGTCAAGTGAACATTCAGATCATTTTGACTATCTCTCCATGTATCAACTTTCACATCCGGGGTTTCCCAGTAACTATCATATTTTAACAATCAATAAACCAAAATAAAATATATTTTCTAAATTTCCCTTCTACCAAATTCAGAGACTATTACTTTTGATCCTCTGAAGTCATTGGCATATTAAGTCCTCAACTTAATATTGAGATCAACCAAACACAAAATTCTACCGTCCTCTCTTTTCCTTACAGAATTTCTTATAAGTTGAAGGATTTCGTAAGTTCAGTGGTGGTATATAATTTCCATGATTCAACATAAGATAGCTCAAAATGAAGGGCATTGGACCCACTTAAGAAGTTGTGTTTCTGCCTACACAATAACAATGAAGTGATGACAAAGAGTACCTCTATATAGTAACTGAATGTCAATTTGGTTGTCAGGAGGGAGATCCAAAAGAGAGTATATCTGGAGCAAGAAAGAGATAGCATCAGTTTTGGCATGCTAAAAAAAAATGAACTGGTTTTCAATGTGCAATCCAGTCTACTTACTTAAAAAGAGAGAAAGCATTTTCATGCATTCCTCTTCCCACGTATAGCCGAGGCTGCAACATAAGAGCCACCAAGAGTTACAGCAGGAGTTGAAAACAAAAACATGATGCCAGAAACAGACGCTAAACATATTGTAAAGAGATGAAAATAAGGCATACCTGAGACCACCACATCATGAGCCTTACAATCCTGTAGTCCGATCTTTCAAGGTAGCGTCGTATAATGGGGAAAAGAAACAATGATGCAGATAACATGTTTGGAGATAAATAACCAAGAATTGCAAATATGAACAGGGATGGGCTACTTGGACTGTTTCCGAACCAATTCTTGATGGTCTGCCCGAATCCAGATGGATTTTTCCAACTGTATACATAAGTTACCGGCAACAGTATCACCCAGACTGCTGCCGAAATTGCCTTTAGAATATATCTCAGCTGGACATGACGTGACATGCCGTGTCTCGCTTTCCAGTTCATAAATATATCAGCCACAGCTATATAAGAAACAACAAAATGAGAAGCGTTCAATTATTGATATTATCAAGGGAACTCTCTGACATCATCATCAGGTACTGTTGCTGTCAAAACACATATAACTGGAGGGCATTGTCTTTATGAATTTACAGTCACGAAAGTGATTGTTAAGTGCAAAAAGAAACGCAGTTCTTTGATATAGTGAAAAATATGTGAGAATTATAATCACAATAAAAAAGCATACACACTTATGCACGAAGACGTCTCAGTATACAGAAGCACCAACATGCAGGTGTTCGAATGAACTTTTCTTAAGTAGCTTGCATAATTGAAATAATAAAAGAAATGCAGCATCTTTAGTAATACAGTCAAATTATCTGTGAGGTGGTGGCATGGAGCTATACCAAAACAGTCCTGGATGATTCTGTCAGTTTACGTTGTTTCTCCCTATTAACTTTTTGAACTACTTTTAGGAACTAAAATTTCATTATTGGCGAAGATACTTTAGCTCCAGCTTCTAAACTGGTGTTTGGCATTTGAGCTTAGCTTCTTTTGGGAAGCTACTAAGCTTATAGTACAACGAAAAATCATGTTTAAGCTTTATCATATGACACATGCCATCTTAATGAGCAAATACAAATTTAATATAGTGCTCCCTTTATGGGTAAATGGTGGAAACTGAAGAAACAAATATTATTATTTTAAATATCAATTGAAGCCTTAAAAATAACTGCTTGAATAAAGGAGTTTTACATATATGAAGTATGAAACTTGAGATTTATCTTGAAACATATCACTGAACATGTCAATGAAATGTTTTCACGCCTTTGAAAAGCAAGAGAGACAGAGGGGGTGGAGATCTTTTCATGAAGATGTTCTTTTTAATACCTTGTGTGAGTTTTAGTATCGCAGCTGTTATAAAAATGCTTAGAACTTTCTTGAAGACATCCCCTTCAAATATTGCACTTGGTTCGCCAGACCCATTCCAAGCAATAATGATCATTGCCTGTACATGTCAGAACAAAGTATCTATGAGCAAAGAAACAGCATCAGGCAGAACAGGGGAAAATTAAACTTAAAGGCGAAAATTACCTGCAGCGCCAAAATGAAAAAGCTCCACATCCTATCGAAACTCCTAAAGATGTGCCAAAATGAACGTATCTCGACAAAATTAATCTTTCCCATCCACCGATCTCCATTTACTGGATCATTTCCCTGAATACAAAAAATAACCATACAAGATATGCATAATCTCATAAGTGGCAAAAGTTTCATTCTTAAAGGCCAAATAAAAATAGCTCCCCCGCGTAATATTATATATTATTCACAAGGGAGTGTTGTTTATGATCATGAGGAACTTGAAAGAAAATATGTTATGGGAAGAACTCATTAATAACTAAAGTTTTGTACGATACATCACTCTTCCATGACATGATTTTACTTGATTCTCATGGATGTAATTTCAGTGGTATACCTCTCACACTACAGGCTAAAACTATTCTCGTTACCTCATTTTTGTCTGATCGGGGCTTTTCATCATGGTGACAGAAGAAATTAGCATCAGCACGCATCGGCCAACCCAACCTAAAACAATTTACTGACCTACAAGGTTGTCAACGATTATTATCCAAGTTCAATATCAGAGAAACTTGTAGTGCTGAATCAATAATCCTGTGAGAGAGGATATCACCAGAAATACTCATTTAGATCATCATAGTGTCTCCACTCCGAATGCTTGGACTTTCCACCATGGCCCCTTTTTGCTTCCTGTGGATTATTACAAATCATATACACTATAGCGAGCTAACATAATTTTTTCAAAAAAATTACAAACATTATGGTTCATAAACCAAGATTAAACAACACCTTAGCAACTGTTTGATAAATTGGGCTGACCACTTTCTTCAAGAAAGCCTCATCTTCACCACCATATGCAGGCTTAATAGTCTCACCAGTCGTGGAGGACACATTCCCGGCCAACATACCGTAGAGCTCAAATGCCATCTGATGAATGGTGGTAGTTCAAGAAACTAAGTTAGACAATTACCAAACTGCGTATATGAGAAAAAAAAAGGAATCGACTAAATGTTAGAAAGAATCCACTCAAAAATTCAAATGTATTCTATGAAGGAACTGCAGAAAGGGGCTTAAATGTCAGAATATGCTCTGAATTTTTATTCAACCCAAACGAGAAGGTAGTAAAGGATAATGATTGTAGCTGCTTCCTATATACTCTTCACTATCCATCTACAGTCAACAAGTTGATTCATACATGATGATATATGTAGCAAAGGCATTCAGGCATAAATCTTAAATTTGCTGCCTCTCCCCATATAAGAAGATACAGGCCCATATACAACATTTTTCTTTGCTGCACTTCCTGCTGTATAGCTGGCAACCTACAAGCAAATCATTAAAAACATTAAGTCAAAGTAAAGTACCAACGTGCATCATACCACTCGCGAAAGTAGAACAAGTTCACTACTTAATCAGCTAAGAAACAAAAACTTCACTCACTAAAGGTATAATTAAGAAATAAAATCTTCACTTACCAGAGGCTACTTTTGCGACCAAGATACTTGCACCATTTCTTATAGTTTTTGAAAAGCTTTTTCATGACATCCGTGAGAGCTTTGTCGTCCAACTAAAAAGGGGGATATACAGAGAGGTGTATAAGAAAATGGAAGGGTACAACTTGAAATACTAATGCAAGTTAAGAAAGAAAATACCTTTGGTTGCTGGTCAGGCTTTGGAAATTGCCGAATATGAACATTTGCCAGCAATAAGATCAAATGTTCCCGTTGATTTGCTACATTATCCTTCTGCAAAGTAATTGAAAACAAAACCATAAGTTCAATTTAGATAGCTACATCATATGACAAATAACTGACAGTATACACCATAAGTGGGATAATGCTTGGTTTGGTTTGTACAGCATAAGGACTATATTCGACAGAAAAAATTACCTGGAAACCGAACATTATTTGCAACCAGTCTAAAATATCTTCATCTGGTTTCTTCGTGTGGCCTTTTGGCCAAGGCAGACCTCTAGTGTTACGAAGTGCAGCAACAGAAGCTTGAATCTATTAACATCGAGAGATTGAGCAAATACACAATGCCAATAACACAAAATAAAGGAACAGTAATAGTGGTAATGCAAATTCCAAGGATGGTTAGGAATCAAAACTGACTTCGGGATATCTCATAATGGCTTGATTCGAACTATCTGGATCAAGAGGAAGAATATTGAATGGCACGTAAATTGCAGTCTTTTCTGCAACCTTGTTGTGAGCATTCAGAATCTACATAAACAATTGGAAGAAAAAAAGATGGAAAACTTTGAGAAAAGGAAGCATGGATATAAACTCTGTCAAAAGGATTGTTTGGAAGCAAGCATCACCAGCTTGTAGAGCTGATACATACTGCCATTAAGGAATAAAAGAGTTAGGTTACTTCTAAATTTCTCGAGGTTCTTTAGTTTGTCTCACCTCAATATCAACTTCAGTATCTTCTGTCAAATTAACAGCTCGTAAGACTTCAAACAGCACAGCAGCTGTCTGGTATGCCTTCGTAAGTCGGGCACTGGATCAAGGTAAATTAAGACATCATGTTTTGGGAAAATCTTGATGCCAATAGCGAAGTAACTATATCAAAACTAATTAAATTGACTAGGCCAACGCTTCTCAATTACCGATCAGCTTTATCAGCAGCATTTTGTAATGCCTGAATATACTTCCCATAGTAGTGTCGATAAAAACTCTGCATCTCACGAGCATCACTTTTCGTCCTTCCTGCCAATGTTGTTTCATTTTCCTAAACAAGAATTTAAAGATTATTCCTTGAACATAGCAACTAAAGGCTTATGAATATAAAGGAGATCACGTATTGTTCGCAAGATCACTGCTTCAATTAAATCCTAACTTTCAGTTTACATAAAGCTACAAGGAAGCCGATCAGTTATCCAATCTTACACAGGTTTCTGCTGTAAAAATCTTAACATTTATACGATATTTATGGTATTACTGTTACAATACAAAACCGCTTGGTTTTCATAAAACTGCAGGTACGCTACCTTTTCCAGACGCTGCAGAAGGGCAGTTTTGAACTGGCGAACTCCTCTTCCACTAGAAGTTGGATCTAGTCTGTGAGCTTTCTCAAATGCATAGAATCGACCTGATTCCAACAGATAATCATACTTCCATTTGCGAAGACATGCAACCTACCTTCCAATAAACTAAATGTGCCATATCACAGTTCATCACGATACTAAGCTTTATAAATAAACTCTGACTTGACATGAGAAGTGAACATGGACGAGGTCTAAAAGAAACCTATGAAAAGTAGAGACACCATCGTATGATTCAACAAGCATGAAAGTGAAGAAAACATTAAGGAACCATAAGCGAGTATATTCATAGAGTATTCAACCAGGTTTAACAATAGTGAATGGCCTTATCAAAACACAAATGTATAACTCCCCTAGCAAAATTACATATATGTAACTGAAGAGTGAAGAGAGGAACTTACAAAGGTAAGCAACACGAGGATTAATTGGCTCGACTTCATTTGCTACACGAAGGATTGGAGCAATCTCAACTAGAGAAGATGGCACTACCTCACTGTCCATCATCTCCCCCAGATTTCCCACAGTCTGCGTACGCAGGATCCGCCTCTGGGGCTGAACATCAGACCCCTTTCTCTGGTACTCCATTTTCCCTCCAAACTCTTCACAAACTAATCACAACCTTATCTAATTCACCTGTGTTGTCCACAATAAACAAGCATTCATCAATATCACCATCATAATAAAAACTATGTGCATTGGTTACATCAAAATATCAGAAAATCCAATCTAACACAATTGGAAAGTTCTACTTCTTACATCAAAATTCACCATCTAGACTCTTCAAATATAAAAACACACTTTATTACCCATAAGCTGCTAAAAATAAACTAGCATAACCATTTACATGAATAATAACCCAAAAAAGCTAATAAACAACTGAAAAGATATACTATTACTTTTGTGAATATTACCAGCAACTGAGTGTATGTAAGAAACAACTTCAAGTCTATCTACAATTAAGCTTCATAGCTACACACCCTTTTCTTGAAATTCACAAAAGCTCCCACATTAGTACTTGTTTCTTTACTATGTTCACACTTGAACTGTTTGGTGCTATAATTATGGTATAAGAAAAAAACAAAGAAAGAAACTTATGCAAAAGAAGAAAATTTAGCTATTCTAGAAAAATAAATAAATAAACATAAAAACGAAAACCTCAATTAAATTGAAATCACATACCTTAATGATTGGTTTAGATTAGATTTTTAGATGATGAAAGGAGTAATCTAGAGAATGTGAGGTAAAGAGGTGTCAAAGTATGCTGCAAGAACTATGACATTCACACACATGAAGACATGACTCAAAGATGGCATGTAGTAAAAAGGGAGTTACTATTTTTGTCATCATTTTATGCTTTTCAAGTTTTTATGGGGATTTATGATAAATTTCTTTCTGGTAAGGAATCTTTTATGGATATTTTTTGTTATTGTTTAAGGGGATTATAGATAATCTTTTTTATTACTTTACATTTTGAGTTTAAGGAGATATAAAAGGAGGGGATAAATGCATGCACAATTTATTGCATGGTTACTCCATTCCAAATTAAGTTTTCACATTTGTTAGTAATTTTTTTAAATATAGTATTTCTAAAATTACTTAATATTAATATAATAGTCTATTCAAATCGATATTAATTTTTGGATCGAATAATCTTTTCGGGATTGTTAAATTATTACGGAGTATTTAATAATAAACAAAACTAGTTAGTACCCTATATTTATTGTAAAACATAAATACTACTTTTTAAAAAGTGATGAGTCAAAATATACTTCTATGTATGTTGGTAATTTTTAAAAGATTTAAAATTTAGATAAGTGGTACTTTTATTTCAATTCCGAACTTGTTACTATGTAATTGTAGTACATAAAACCTATACTTTACTCTTTTGCCTAATAAAAAGCAGATATTTTAGGAAAGTTTATTGTATGTCATTGACTAATTTACGTTGTGCATTGAATATTTATTTGACTATGAATTAAATAGTAGAACCACTCAAGACATTTGACGTTACCTCATTGAATTAAATGCTGCCTAAACTATAGCCACAATTTATTATTTATAGTCACTAAAATAATTGGTGCATGTTTTGTTTTACTTGATTTTTTCCTCTATTTCATTTCTGAAGTGACAAGGCCTATCAAAACCAGGGCCCTCTTTTTCTTCATTTGTAATCAAGGTTACATATCTTATCTTCAAGTTTTCAACTATTAAACATTAAAATAAAATAAAAAACTACATATTGGCATCTCTCACATGCAAGCCTACAACAAAATCTTGTCTAAACTCACTTTTTTAACATTACAGCACAGTCGCTATTCGTCGAATGTCCACTGAATAAATTTTGAAATGACGTAATAATCTGTAAAGCATGTCGATTATCTAAACTCCCCTGCTTACTAAACTCCCCGGCTTACTGTTACTAACTACTAAAAATGCTTGATAGTTAGAGTACTAAGCGTGCTTTTAGACTTGGATGAGTATCACGCTAAATTGCTAATGATAATGCATCATTTTTGCAAATAATTTACAAATTATATTGTTAACAATAAACTATAGTAAAAATACTATATTTGAATATATTTTCTCGAAATGTTAGACAACATATTAAAGTTAATATTTTAAAAATCAATCCATCAAAATTAAAAAGCAAACCAACCATCTTTTAGAAATGGGGAAAGTATTATTACGTTCTCAAAAAACAATGTAAAATATGTATATATTTAGAATAAGAATATGCTAATATAAGTCAATAGTGGTCTTATGATTAATTATTTACTTTCCTTGTCGTATAGACATAGATGATCAATTAGGTTTAATCCTTCTGATACCAATTAAGCGCCTCAAGACGGCTACCCATCACCAACGCGAAGATTCTGTGACGTGCCTCGATGCGCCCGTAGCTACCCCATACACACGCCCAACATAAATGGCAGTAACTCTCAGCAACAATCGGCATACGACCCTCGAATTCAACAACAATTACTGGCCGCCGCCAGTGACGAACTCACGCGCCGACGCAGAAAAAGATCATGAATCTGGCGAATCTCGACGTCCTCGAAATGCGCCCGTGGCTACTGTGTCTTTTAATCCTAATTTAAAATTATCTTGAAGATATATTTGTACCAACGATATAATGCTTGGAACATATAAACCAAATCGCATTTAATTTTAGTAATAAGTAATGTCGTCTATATACAAGATATTTATTCAGCTCTATATGGTATTAAACCAGGCCAACTCATATTATCTTGAGCCGTACAAGGAAAGATAAAAAAAATTCCGCTAAAATTTATAAACTCAAGATATTTTGGTATAACTTCCGTCCAACTCTTCTTTATTTCGATTATGCCTTCCCATGTACATCCATTTGCCTAATTGCCTCCACATGGATGTGGGATTGTGGGCTATGGCTACTAAAAATTGGGCCTAGCCCAATTGAGTTATTAATCATTGAATGATTCACGAACGTTGTAAACTGAAGATTATTGTCTGAAGATTCTTGCGCGTCTGAAAAACGCGCCAATTTCTTAAGATTCATTTTTTACAAATTCTTCATTTAAAAACGCGAACCGTCACATTAATAAAAGACATGAATCTAGATGGTAATAAAAATTAATAATTAATCTAAATTTTAGGAAAATGAAAGCTTTAAAGTATTAAAATATTATTCTTTGATACCATTACCCTAATTGAGATTTAATATATGTGAAAGTATTAAAATGTTATTTAAAAACTATTAAAATTTCATTCACCACCTAATCCTATTACACAAATATTTGAGGGTGAATGAATTAAGGATGAAATTATTAACCTATATTAACTTAGATCATTTATATAAATAAAAATTTAATATCTAAATACGTGAACGTTAATATTAACCTACATCTGCTGGCTATATTTACCCAAAATAAATATACCAAGAATTTTCGAGCCTCTCGAGATTTTTGTCCTACATCCCGAACCTTTCAAAGTTTCTACCTTAAAATACTACGGACGAATACAAATTTTTGATTCTTGAAAACAATGGTCGACGAAAGCAAAGCGCCACCAGCATCACCACCTGATGCTCAGCTCTTTGGTCTCCTCTCCAGCCTCCTTCATCAGGTAATCTAATATTGATTTTGTTTTTTTATTTAGAGCTTCGACCATTAATTACTAATTATTATTAATATTCTAATAAATATAAAATTTATATCATTAGCTTCGTCTTTCAAATTAGTTTATGAATAACTGATATAAAGTTAGAATATGCGAAAACATCAAATGAAGAAAAAAACTGAGAGAGTATACAAAAGGTGTCTTTATTGAGATATTTACTAAAGGAACATGCTTAGTAGTCAATTGATGTTAATATAGTATGAAGTTTTTTATTGTTGGGATTGATTTTTTCATCATTTTTTGGCAATCCCTTTTCTTTGATTTAGTCAATTTATTCAATTATGTTTGTGTAATTAGGAAAAAGTATTGGGTGATGTTTAAAAATGTAATCTTTATGTTATTTGAGTAGATGGTGCCTTGTTGTGTTGCTAGGGGAGCTTACTCGCTCGATGTGCTTGCTTAGTACATGATCAATTGATCTCTCGGAACATTTAAAACATTAATCCGATTCGTTACATGCTGATTACATGATCTATATCTATATATTGTGATTATTGGTAGTTAATCTTTCTTTACTATGTTCTATACCCAAGTCGGGGCTAAACGCGAAGTAAACATTATAGTATAGTATAGTTGATATAATAGTTAGATGACAATGCATGCTCTTAGTCCTACAGTTGGATGGGATGGGTCATGGGTGGAAGGTTTTGCGATTGTATTCGACTTTGTGCAATGGTGAAGCCTGAAGGAGATATGAGTTTCATATATTGTACATGTCATGTTTATCAATCTTTCATGAATGACATTATAGTAAAATGCTTTGAAAGTTGTTGACATTGAAATTCATCAGGTCGAATCATTAACGAATCAAGAAGAAGTTGAACTGCGTGCAAAGATCGAAGCTCTAAATTTAGAGGTTACTAAGGTTCCTTCAAAATCTGCAAATCTTGATGAGGTAGTATCAATATTATCCTACACCTGCTTTGATGCTCAACTTTTATGTACAAGATTTTCATCTTTTCGAATTCAATCTTATGCTTTGCCTTGTCTCTAACATGGCATATCGTCAATTAGGTGGAAATCGCTAAGGAATTGGATAGGTTATCAGTGAAGCTAGATGATGTGGATGAGATGATATCTTCCGCAATGGCTGATGATCCAAATGTGCGATCTCTCTTAACAAGTACCGCAGATGTGTGGATGCCAGTCATCACTGCCACTTCTGAAGAGAGGATTAAATTTTCGACTGTAAAATTCGAAGACCATGAATCAAATGGGAAAGATTCTGACTCCACCATGTAGTTGTTTCTCCTTTATATGATCATTTTCTTACTTGAAGCTTCATCCATATATGGAACTATAGTGATTTTCTTGATGTATATCCAATGATCACTGGTACAAGTTGAAAGAGCACAAATGAAGTCTGAAAGAGGCTGAAAAAGCTGAAATTGAAAGAAGCATTTTGTAGTTCCAGAGTTCAAGAAGGCTATATAACTCAAGGTGTATATGTAAACAACATTATCTTTTCTATGAGTCAAGATTGTATATTATCTGACTCTTGGATATATTAAAATGAATTAATATGGCTTATCACACAATATATGCTTCTTATTTGTTTTTAGGAGAATAAGGTTTGTATAATCAGACTTCAAATGTGGGTTAGTTCAAAACAATCCATGTTATTATAGGAGCAAGGTTGCCTACTATTCGATCCTTCCTAATTCCGTTTAGATGAAATCTCTTTAAAAACATTATGATAAGGTTTTGAAAATATTTGAATTTTTCTTGAATAAGATAAAATTCAATTATCCAAGAGAATTAGGTCAATCAGATTAAACTAATCAATCACCTTGTCTTATATTTGGAATTCGTGAGAATGTTGACTGGTTCCAACGATGAATTAGCAATTAGTATTCTTGAGGCCCAGTACTGGACATTCTCGATTCTCATATAAGGAAGCCGGGTCATGACTCAGAATCGACTATAAAAATAAAATAAAATTAGGAATCTGCAAATGCTTTAATCACGATCGTTCCTAAGGTTGGCTAGATTAACTCTAATAACCTTCAAATTACCCTATAATAAATCCATCCAACTAAACTACTAATATCTAAATCGTACTCCAATTTTAATACATTCATTTCGATTGTTAATATCAGGAGAACATCGAAAAAAGCTTGAACATATTCATTCCACTCGACAATAAAATATCGCTTTCTCGCTTCACGCTTCGACGGGAAATATAAATTATGAAAAAATAATACTAACATTTAAATTTATATCAAATCGACGGGCTTTCCGGGTGGACTATCGAGCGAGTACCGAAATTCCTGATTTCAATTGTATGCAAACTAAATTTTTATTTTTAATTAAACATCCGAAAATTGCAAAATGTGTCTTGTTTATCGATAACTTATCGAATAAAATTTCATAATCAACTCTTGACTCCATCAAATTCCCGGTTAATAATCGAGTCGGTTCTTCGAGCCATTCGCGTATTTGAATCACAAAACACTGAATCTTCGAGAATAAATTTAAACAGATTTATTGTAGAATATATATATATATTCTGAAAACAAATTCTAAAATATATGTTTGAAATAAATTTTTGATGAAAATTTGTACTTTTAGATAAAATATTTTCATAACTAATATTATTTGAAAAATATCTAAAAAAGTTAAATCTACGTAGAGGGTTAATTGACAATTGTAATTATCTCAAACGTTGGAGAATTTACAAGAGACATATATAAGGTGACTTGTATATCGTAGAAGATATATATTATCAAAACAAATTATAAGTTATCCAATATGAAAATGATACACAAAAATATATACGATATTTGTCTCTTCGGAAACAAACTAGTTTCAAAACTACATTCATGTTTCGTTTCTATAAAATCAAAAAAAGAAAATTTTTGCATGTTTCGTAGAAAACGTTTAGAACAATCAAAGAGAAACCGAACAATCAAAGAGAAACCGAACCGCCGAGAATCTCACATCTCTCAATTTTCTTCTTAATTCCACCTAATGAATCACAAAGGAGACCCTTGTGTCGCATGCAACATCGAGAAAGTAACATGCTATCCTAGCTGTGTATTCCGTGCTTATTTCCACATTCGAACCGCCGAAAACTTTGGCAGTTATCGTCATATCAAAGCTAAATATAATCCGTCCAAACTGCAGAATGAGATTATGGATCTTCCCCGCGATGTAGGACCGCCGCTTTCAAGCAATGGATGCAAATTTTCGAGTCGCTGCTATACCAACGCCGCTGGCTAAAGACTTAGGCTTCCGAACAAACACGTAAAATCAAAATTTTGAGGGAAGAATTCTCTCGTTTGGAAAAAGAATTATCGAGTGGATCAGGTTACCTAATCAATTTAGACATAAACACTACTAGAGAATTGACTTTCTACCACGTGGGGGAAAATCAGGTTAATTGTGCTTCAACTGCGATAAATCACATTAGCCATAATAAGATGCTTTTCTACGGCGCGATAAACAAGTCAACATACGTAACATTTAATGTCCCGGGGTGACAAAAATGTTTTTAAGCACGGAAAACGGATTTTGCAATGCTTATTTTATCCGTTGTTACAAAAAGTATTATTCAATACCCAATTACGTGGAGTGATATATTACCACGATTATTTTAATGTGGATACTAAAGTGTATTTGTCACGACTATATAAGGTGTGAAAAATATTTTTTTGGCACACTATTCGAATTGTGGTATTTATTATAGTTCACATTTTCTTTTATTTTTTATTATTCATATTTATAATTTTATATTAATTGGTGCTTAATTTAAAAAACATAAAATAATAAATAAATAACAACAAATAACCATCAAAATTTCTTCTTCATTTCATTCAAGAAAAATATAGGCTAAAGAGCTACAAAATAAACTAAAAAATTTACAACAGTAAAATAAATTATACATTTATATCTTCAACTTAATTTCATAATTCTCCATCTTCATTATTTTCATCCCATAGATGTCTTCAGCTTCAATACATTTTAGGAACTCCCTGCAATAATCACAAATTTTACTCATCTCAATTTCATTTAATATTGAAGCTTTTAATAATAAATTTGAATATGTTAATAAGTAAATATATTTGAGCATTACTCACTCGATACTTTAAAATCAAGCTGTTGAACAAAAACGAACAAAAAATTTAGTGAAAAAATTATAAACCTAAAAACGTACATAAATTAATTTAGAACAAAGAAAAGAAAAGATTTCAACTCTATCTAAGCCAGAAGAAAAACAAACCTTTAATATTGCATAATCAAAGTTGGGATGTTTGGTAAACCAAAAAAGAATGGTTCATTTTGTTGATTCAATCCATTTGGAGAAATTTATTATTGAATATATACTAAAAAATGAAGTATGATCGTAGGTAAATATATAGAGAGGAGTAGAGTAAAAGATACATACGGTGGTTATCCATTTTTTATGCTAATAATTAATATTAGTAGCTCGGCGGAACTGGGCGACCGCTAGCACTAATGCATTTTGCAATTTTTAATATTAATATTAGTAGTGGGTAAATATTACTATTTATCTCCAATTGAGCAGTAAACGGCGCCGTAAATAATCTCGAATTTACAACCATCGTGGCAAATAAGTAAAATTTTGGTCAATGAAAAAGATTATTCGTGGTTAATGTTACAATTTTTGTTACACTGTAGTTATATAGTTACATGTGGCAAAATGAATTATTTGTCACTCTTTCTTCAAGGGTGAATTATTTGTCACTCTTTCTTTAAGCGTGAAAAAAATAGCCGTGGCAAAAAGTCAATTCTGTAATAGTGAAAATATATAAAAAGCTATAAATAAATGAGGTTTTAACGGGTATTGACTATATGTATTTTATCTAGTCAAGTTATTACCCGATTGTTTCGGATATCACACGAAAATTACTACCCAAGTCTAACTAGATAATCAATCGAAAGGATAATCGAGTACCATTTTCGGGTGAATACCAAGCAGTTACCGGGTTGCTCCTCCTGGCCGACAAAGCTCCAAATGAGATTCATAAAAGTCAAAAGTTATTAGTCAACATAATGTTCGTCTTCATCTACCCTTGTATCAGGCATGTTTAAACTATGTCACTTCATGTTTAATAATTGCATAATTTTGGTCCCGACTCCCGAGATGATAGTCGTCGTTAAATCTCTAACCCCGAGGTCACATGATCTCTTACGAATTTTGAGGAATTTTAAATGAAAGTATCATCAGAAATAAAGCTTTTGACCAATAATCAACATATATAATATGTTGAGCACTATGGGATGGACAAATCTAAAAGACCCACAAAATACATTTTTACATAACTCCTAAATTCGAAAAAAAAACTCATAGAGAATCGATTGATTTTGGTTCTTACCCATATGTTAATATATATATGTAAATACTGATTTCCCAATAAATCCTTACCAAGAACGAAGTTAGAACTAATTTTTTTGAACAAAAAAAACTGAAAATAAAAACTTAAATCTTTCGAGGAGTCGCGAAAAGTGAGCGAGGGAAAGAATCGTGGTCGCTGTAATAATGTAGCGGGTCAGTGGTGAGATTTTTAAAGAAGTGAGTCAAAAGTTAGGCAAGAAAAGCAAGAAACGGGGCAAGACGCCAGAGTTTTTGGGCTTTTATGAAACGTGTGTCATTTGGGCCAAAGCAAAATTAATCGAAATACAGGAATTAAAAATCAGAGTTAAACTATTCTCCATCCTTACAAAAAGATCGGCCCACTCTTTAATTTCTCATCTCTTCAACTCTCAATTCATATATTTTCATTTCAGATCAGATAATACTCACTTAAAATTATATCAAATTTAAAAATTACATTTGAAACTATTTCCATTAATATATTTTTTATAAGATATTATACAATACAAATAAATATATTTAAGTAAAGTTTTTAAATAGATTTAACACAAATTTAAAAGTTTTGACAATCTTTATGAATGGATAGAGACTATTTTACCAATTTTCTCAAGTTTTTGATGGTTGAGGTTGATTTTTTCATCATTTTTGGCAACCCCTTTTATTTGGTTGAATCAATTCTGTTTATGTAATTAGAAAAATATTGGGTTTGGGGTGTTCAGTTTGATGTTTAAAATGTAACCTTATGTTATTTTGTTCATAAATTCTGCAATTAATTGGATGCTCTATTGTGCTTACTCGTTCGATGTGCCTGCTTATTACATGATCAATGATCTCTCGGAACATTTAAAAAATTAATCCTATTCGTTACATGCTTCTTACATGATCAATCGTCTATGATCTATATCGACATATTGTGATTATTGGTAGTTAATCTTTCTTTACTATGTTCTATACCCAAGTCGACTAAAAGCATGTATAAACAATTTAGTACAGTATAGTTAATATAGTAGTTAGATGACAATAGTCCTACAGTTGGACAGGATGTGGTGGAGTTGCCTTGCTACACTCATCCATGTCCTCGAAATTCCATACGTAGTTAATCAAAAATGACGCGCCCCAATCATCTGATTCGAAATCTTCCTTTAAACCAATCTTAACATTTAGATTCGCCACCATGCGACCGAACCCACACCGCACGGCATTTTGGTGAGTTAATACTTAACACTCAAGCTCTTTTTACCAAATGGAAATGCATGCCTCTGAGACAAAGTTTTGCTATTGAACTTACCCGAAGGCTATATGAAGTTTTGCTATATGAAGCTCTTTACCAGTTGGATAGGTTATGAGCGAAGCTAGATGATGTGGATGCGATGATATCTTCCGCGATGGGTGATGATCCAAACGTGCAGTCTCTCTTAACAAGTAGCACAGATGTGTGGATGCCAGTCATCACTGCCACTTCTGAAGAGCATGAATCGAATGGAAAGATTCATATAGAACTATAGTGATTTTCTTTATATATTTCCAATCATCACTGCTACAAGTTGAAAGAGCACTTGAAGTCTGAAAGAGGCTGAAAAAGCTGAAATTGAAAGAAGCATTTTGTAGTTCCAGAGTTCAAGAAGGCTATATATATAACTCAAGGTGTATATATAAACAACATTTTTTTTTAATTAAATATGATTTTTTCAAAAAACATCATTGGGGTATATTAAAATAAATTAATATCACGATCACACAATCTACGCTTCTTATTCATTATGAGCAAAATTGCACTTCACCCTGCACTAATTTCAAAATGCCCCACGTTATCACGAAAGAAGCTGCCATTGCCATTCTCGCTCTTTGTCTGGCGAGGATGGAAACCTCTTCAAAAACATTACGAGCAAAAATGACTACCCACAAATCAGTGATATCCGATTCAACTCCACAAAGAAATCCTCAATTTAATCTCTGTTGTAGACATATTCCACAAGAAAGACATGCTTTAATATTGATCAATCGAAATAAATTAATCTCATTAAAAAATGAATTTCAAATTACCCTATACCAAATCCATCCAACTAAACTATTAATATCCAAAACGTACCTCCCATTTTAATATATTCATTTCTCATTTCGATTCAAAGAGTTATCAACATTATTACGCTATTGTCATACACATCGAAAAACTCAAGAATTCCACTTGTGATAAGAAAAAAACAACGGAAACATAAAGTAACAAAAATTAATATTAAAATGAATATCTAAAAAATAATTCGAAATATTCTATTGGGATCAATCTAAACAAAAATAAAATAAGAAATGTTAAGCTTCATTAAGTAGTCCATATTATGCCATTTGTCTCTTCCTCTCTCTCTGTGTAGATGAACTAAACAGATCTCTACAAATTACAATAATAATAATAATAATAATATAATTTAGTGTTGAGATTCTTTATTTAAATTCATTTGCAAATTTTTATAAGAAATTAAAGTGTAAAAATAATGAGCACAGATCTGATTGCAAGCAATACTCATGGAAATCTTGATGAACAAATTGTTCAGCTAATGCAATGCAAACCATTATCTGAGTCTGAGGTTTGATTGAATAAATTTCATAGTTTTTGGTATTGTTTCTTGAAAGTGTTTGATTATTAGGATAAATAATTGTGTGTATGAGAAAAATTTGGAGGTTATTTTTATGTGGGCATTGATTTTTTGGAGTAAGATCTTGTATTGAATAATAATCTCTTTTTTTTTTTTTTTAAATTAGATGAGTATTACAAATAACGAATACAAAAATTCCTAATTAATGTAACTACTAGAGTGAGTGTTTCAAAGAAAGTATGAAATAATAATTCTTGACCTTCTATTGGAAGCTCGGGTCAGATACCAATAGCCTATTAAGTCATCGGTTGTATTAATAATAATATTGATGAGTTGTTTTGGTTGTATTTAGTGATTGAGCTAGCTTGTAGCGAAAAGAACTGATTTTTTTGTTGGGCTTGTGAGTAAATATGAGATTTTGCATTGGAAAGTGTAATGTTTTTATGATTTGAATGCCTAAATTTGACAAATTTTGATGTTGTTGGAAGTTTTTGATTAATAGGATAAATAATTGGTTGTAGGAAAATTTTGGAGGTTATTTTTATGTGGGCATTGTTTTTTTGAAGTAAGATCTTGTAATTGCTATCTGTTTTGATGTAAAGTAGGAATCTTGATTTGTTTTCATTGGTGTATTTAGTGATTGATATGGTCTGAGCTAGCTTGTAGCAAAAAGAACTGATTTTTTATGGTTTGTGAGTAAAGATGAGACTTTGCATTGGGAAGTGTAATGGTTGCTCATTCATTTTGGAGATTTCGATTTATGGTATCTGTAATTTGACTATTTGAGTCAAAGTAATTGCTTGGTTGGATTTGGAAAATAATATTTATTTGTACAAGGAAGAATGTTGAATGAATTAGTGATTTGAGTCGATGTAGTTGATGGGATGAGATTGAAATGAATTCTTAACATGTTAGAAACTAGACTGCCGATTCAAGGATGAGCGAAGAACTAGACTTTTTATCTTGGTTCTTCCTTGAACTATTAAGTTTGAATGCTTCTGTTAGAGGACTATAGGCATCTCAACTTTCTATATTTTGGTTACTGGAGTTTGACATTCATAGTTTGAGTGAATGTAATAGTCTTGGTTTATCTTGATAGATTGAAGACAAATTAGTCACCTCTTTTTCTGTTAAAGTTCTTACTAGGGAGGTGGAAACTGCTACAAATTTTCTATGATAGGAAAAATGATCGAATGGAATATTGCTAGGTGCTTGAGAATGGTGTAATATATTGTCATTATTATTTGTTTTTATGAAATGCTAGAAGCTAAATATGAAATATCCCCAAGCTGTAGTCACTTGATGAAAGTTCCAGTTCAATCACCTCTGTCGTCTAATCTAATATGTCGGCTCAATTAAGATAATTGGTTGTGAAGTTCCATAATCTAATCTTACCCTAAATTATTGTCATTATAGGTTGATGGAACTGCTTTATATGTTATGCTTAGGTGTTTGTTATAGTAGTATCCCGACTTACTACTTTTCTTACTTTTTTTAACATGCAGGTTAAGACACTATGTGAGAAGGCGAAGGAGATACTTATGGATGAAAGTAATGTTCAGGTATGACCTTGGAATATTTTCATAAATTTTTACTGTTGATAAATAACTTTGACTCATGCATTTCTTCTTTAAACAGTGCAGCTTTTGCCCTGTTCTGAACCAACACATGACCTGATAATCCTTTGTAATTATAGAGTGTTGGAAATGCTATGTTATTCCATTGTTTAATATTTTGGGCCTGTTGCTTATTTAATCACATTCTTATAGAACAACCATGAAATTCATTGTCGTCTTCATATATATTAGGGATAGGAACCTTCAAGTGGGTGAGTTTATATATTACATTATGTTAACCTGCTCTATTGATGCTCCCTTAAATAATTTATACCGATCAGAAACTTTGGGCATCTAAATAGCTTGGTTGATCTATTCTCTCTGACTTTTATATGCAGCCTGTAAAAAGCCCTGTTACTATTTGTGGTGACATTCATGGACAATTTCATGACCTTGCTGAACTCTTCCGCATTGGAGGGAAGGTATTTGTTTCTGTCCATATCATTATACTCATTGTATCTGTCTTTGTGGAAAGTGAAGTAAATTCGAGAAGTAACAAGGAAAGGCTGCCGTCTGCCATGATAGAAGTTGTTAATTATTCAGAATTATACTCAGCCTATTTAATCTTTTGTGCACTTTTAAGAATTTACTAGTTCAGTTAATGTTAATACTGGTGTCTGTATATAATCCTTCATATTATTCACATTAGCATGCATTTGATTCTTATTGTTGAGAGAATATCATGGGAAATTCTTGTAAACATTGGAAATTTTTTTGTAAATGTGTGTGCGCATAGGTTCTCACCAATAGAGGAAATGTGAAATGAAGGTACCTGGTACCTATAAAAGTGTTCTGATAGATTTATGAAGGTACCTGGTTAGCATGTATACATTCGTTCTCAATTCTCTTTTTGTTATTAACAGTGCCCAGATACAAATTATCTGTTCATGGGAGACTATGTGGATCGTGGTTATTATTCCGTTGAAACTGTCTCAGTAAGTACCGACGAAACTCTACTCTCCGTCACTTGGTTATTCGTTGTCAATGAAGAGTTAAATTGAGAACAATACGACCCTTTTTTCTTCTCTTTTAGTCATTTATGACGTGCCTTCAAATTGAAAAGTGGGTAAAATTTTGTCTGTCTCAGTAAATTATTGTTTTTTCATGCAGCTTTTGGTGGCTCTTAAAGTGCGATATCCACAACGCATCACAATTCTTAGAGGAAATCATGAAAGTCGACAGGTTTGATATTGTCAGTTTTTTAATGGATTCGTGTCAGGAAGCCAAAGGCCCAAATCATTGTTTTGATATCAGTACTAGAACCAAGATAGATATGTACATACATTAGTTCATTGGTATATTTGCCCTACATTATCTGAGAATCTTATAATGGAATTGCTCATTTGCCTTTTATTTTATTGTAATGTTCACTCTCTTCTGAGTTCCGGTATAAGAGAGATAAATGCATAGGCTATTTGTAATTCATTGAAAGTGTCTCATTTAATTAAAAAATTAGGATATTTATTCCCCAAATAACTCAAGTAACACTATCGTCCACATAGTGAAAGCTTGTAGTTTATACTACATTGAGTTGCATGTATTGCACGCTGAAGTTTATATTTCATTTGTTTGCAGATAACGCAGGTCTATGGGTTTTATGATGAATGCTTGCGAAAGTAAGTTAATTAGATCATTAGTTTCTTGCACTTTGATGTCGTTATTGTACTGCAGACCTAGGTATATTGTCATTCTTAAAAGAGATAGGGTTAGGGCCGGTAGTGGCAAGTAAGATTCAAAGGGTTGAGGTTGTTCGACTTGCTATTGGGTTGCGAAATCGTATGGTCCAACAGTTCTATTGGAGGATTATTGACTCGAGCTCAAAAAGGTTGCTGCAGTGTGCATGTTATCAATTGTCACAAGCTGCTACTAACAACGTCCTCTCTCTTTCTTGTGATTATACACATCATAACTATAGATTCTTATGCTCAGAATTTAACATTTTTCTTTGAAGGTACGGCAATGCAAGTGTTTGGAAGACATTCACAGATCTGTTTGATTATTTTCCTCTCACCGCACTGGTAAGTCGGTCTGTTATATTCCACAAATCTTTTTTTCTATTTTATCATCACCCTGCCTAATATGTTTTTCTCAAACGCAAATCTGATTATATGATATGTTAAAGGATGACGTTTTCCCAGTATAGCAAATTAAACAAGTTGATGCCTGCTATTTTTGCTTCTCCAAGTGTGACTTGCTGTGGTAACTTGGAAAAGTTAGTCGGATCCTGGCTTTATTATATGTCCCTACTTATGTTTTGTATATTAATACTCATAGTAGAATTATCATACATAACTTGCTTAGTCTTTTGGTGGTTGCAAACAAAATATTCTTGTAGTACAACTTGTACAAGTAGTATTATTTTGCTCAAATGACTGATGTATCGGGTAAAATACCAGGTTGAGTCAGAAATATTTTGTTTGCATGGTGGTTTATCTCCATCTATCGAAACCCTTGACAACATAAGAAACTTTGATCGTGTCCAAGAAGTTCCTCATGAAGGACCTATGTGTGACTTGCTGTGGTCTGACCCTGATGATCGGTGTGGATGGGGTATTTCCCCACGTGGTGCTGGATACACTTTCGGCCAGGTATTTCTGGTTCTCTCTGTCTTACCCACTTCTTACTAAGTTCAATATTTTTTATACCTGTTTCGTTTTTTTAGGACATATCTGAGCAGTTCCACCACACTAACAACTTAAAGCTGATTGCGCGAGCCCATCAGCTAGTAATGGAGGGATACAATTGGAGCCATGTAGAAGTTTCTTTACCATTAAGTTGAAAATAAATTTTTGCTAGAGCAAAACGAGGCTAACTTTTGCTTCATACATTCGACAGGAGCAAAAAGTCGTGACGATATTTAGTGCACCAAATTACTGTTATCGTTGTGGTAACATGGCTTCTATCCTTGAAGTGGACGACTGCAAAGAGCACACATTCATTCAGGTCTCTTTCTCTCTTTCTCTCGAATCTAAGATATGGTGCAACGATTAGAAAGCTTCTATATTATTTGGTATTATCTTCCAAAGAGTGAGCATGTGTGTGTTTTTTACGTTGGCGTGGTAGTGTTATAAACTTATTTAACCATGTCGCTATTGACTATTACAGTTTGATCCAGCTCCGAGGAGAGGGGAACCTGATGTGACTCGTAGAACACCCGATTACTTCCTGTGAAGAAGTTGGCAGTTACCAATTGCAGGCTCGATGGAGGATCCGCGGCCGGAGTGCCGACTCGGGGGAGGGGCTACTATGGTTGAATATAATAGCTTAGATCCTAAATGACTTTTGTTAGTTTCTTTATGAGTGCAGTAAGGTGAGTGAATGATTGTGTATCCTGCTAATTATATATTGATTCTTGAATCCTTTGTTCATGTTGGACTTCTATTTCTGTAATACTACCTCCATTCCTAATTTGAGTCAAGATTTTTATTTAATAACTGATATCGACGGACGATTTTACCCTTTGAGCCGAATAAACGAGTTTCTCATATTGACGGTCAAAGTAAAATGAGTAGTTGACTGTGAGTTGGTGATAGAATTATGATGGTCTTGGATAAAGAGGATCGAAGTTGATCCTTTTTAGTTCGAAAAAAATTAATAAAGATTTCGATTTTTGGGGTCAATTTTGAAAGCTTTTGTCGTAGTGCCGTTGGTGATAAGAAATAATATAGTCGTAGCAGGATCTTGTTAGATTCGTTTGATATATATTTTTGAAATCAATTTTTAATAATTTTCACGAGTGTGTAAAATTAGTGATATTTAATTTTTTAAGCGGAGTGTGGGGAATGAAAAGTCAAAATGGGGCAATTTTTTGGGATGAAGGGTACTACTTTTCAAAGATGAAACATATTCAATTGAATGCATTGGAAGTTGATGATAACTTTGACTTTAATATAAACTCTGACTTGATCTGAACTTTAGCAAAAAACAAACAACTATAGAGTCATATTTTGTTGTATTTATAATTATAAAGGGGTCTTCACGAAAATTATTATCTTATTATTTTATCTATTTTTTGAAATTTTTTCAAGTAGCCCAAGTTATGATCAAATAAATTTATTACTTTAGAGAGTTTATTAATTTATTAAGTATTGATTTAAATAGTTTCAATCATAAGTTCATTTTTAACAAATGAATGAAATTCGAAATTTCGTATTTTTTTTTTAATGATAGAGATTCTGAGTACATATTATATCAAACACTAATTAAATTTTAAGCTAAACGAATGAGGCCTTCAAAGAAAGCATCTTGTCTTATACATGAAGAGTGTCTTTGCATGAAGCAATGTCTTGACTTACAGATATTGCTTAGATGCCAAATAACTTTAGAAATCATTTAGTGGAGTCTTTGAAAAACTGTTGAAGCTGAAAGTCCCCAAGCTTAGTGGGTGTAAACAAAATTTAGAAATAGAGCACTGCATTTTTTTGGATAGAAGGCCGGATAAGTAGGCTATGAGGCCCGCAGTTAGAAATTTCATATCAAATTAGATTTAAGAGTCAGTTTTAAATAAATAAATATATTAATTTCTTTTAAGTTACCTTTTAATAATTCAAAAACGTTAAGATAAAATGATTCGAGCAGTTCATCTGTTCATGTACAATTCCTTGAATAATTTTAAAATTACACGACCATTATTTAATGTAGAATAAGTAAATATTAAAGTCAGCGATCCAAAACAAAGATATTATATATTTTTTTTATAGATAATAAACAAATATAACGAATATTTAAAGGTTAAGACATGTCATTATGTCGAGAAGAGCTCCAACCGCCGTAGACTTGCTGAAATTAAATAAATGGCACACTCATAAAAGTCAACTGGTTGAAAATCTAACTCTTGACACGAAGTCAGGCATCTTTGAAGGCACTATTCATGCATACAATAACTGTCCCTTATTAAATTACAACATTATTACAAAATAACCAGAAGAAATACATGATGGAACGAAAAGCAAATATCATCTACCTCAATTTTGTGTCTACATATCACGTAGCATGCTTCATAAGTTATACACCATAATATAGATCGATCATGTGCACTACATGATGTACATTAGATAGTTAAACAAGAGAAAAATCGCGATAATAAATAGTCATAAAAAAAAGGTAGATAATCATTTCGGTCAATCTTTCTTTTTTAAGGTCGAGGATAATATCTCTCTGGTATACAGTTGCAGAGGCTAGGGCCATACACAAACTCAAGGCAACCTGGTGGACATCCGTCTCCGGCAATAATGCAACCTATACATGTATTGCCAAATCCTGATTGACATTCCGGAGCACATTCATAAAAAATGTCGAAATTATCCTGTGCGTATGCTGCAATATAGTACAATAATAATATTATCACTAAACTAAATTAAATAATTCATTATGACACATATAATAAATATAAAAATGGTGTATGAAAGAAGAATTACCTGATCCATGAAGTAAGAAAAAAGCTAGGAAGATGATGGCCAAAGATGACTTATTATTAGCCATTATTATTTGTTTCATTAGGAAATGAAATAATTAGTAGTGATGATGATGAACTTGTGCGTTCAACATAGTCAGAAGCATGCCAATTATTTATAGGAAGGAGCTTTCACTTGGCCTGCATTATTTTTTATTATCTCAGTCGCGTAAAGATTGTCTGGTTTGTTTTTTATAATCGAACTAATAATTTTTTTGATATTAACTCATATATATTACTTATTATGATTTGATCCAAACTATCATGTTGATAGTAACATAAATTTAAATATTATATTTTGATATATTTCTCATTGAATATAGGAATATGGTATATTCCCTCTTATCACTGCAAATTTAAGTCTTTGTTTTGAGCTTTTCTACTTTGAAATAAGTTGAGCTTTGGCCAGTAAATATTTTTGTTTGTGTTGTATAATATTTGGTGAAAATTATATCGATGGAAAAATTTGTATTTTTTTGATATAATTTTCATAAATTATTCACTCTATAACATAATAAAAAATATTGCGATCGAAATTATTATGAAAATAATCTGAAAGGTCGAAAATGGAACTAGATTTTAGAAGGTAACATACAAATACTTTTAGTTCTAAATAGGGCTTCGGTTGGACTCGGATAAAATCCGATTCGTCGGTCCGTTAGGTCGGCGGATTACCGGATAAAGCAGAGCCGGGCCAGGACAGTTTTTAATGGATATTTTGTGAATGAGCCGGGGCCAGGATCCGGTTATCGATGCAGACGGACCGGATTATAGATCGGTCGAGTTCGATATTTTTTAAATAAGCAATCTGTAGGTCAAGTAGTTTAAAAATAGAGCTATCAGTACATTAAATAGTATCATCTATTTTTTATTAAATGAATTTATTTTTATTTGAATTGTTTATTAATTTGTATTAATTTTGTTATTATTTTAGTTATTATTTCGAATTTTAGTTGTTTATTAATTTTTAGTTGTTTATTAATTTTAGTTATTATTTCAAATTTGTTTATTAATTTGTTTATTAATTTTGTTATTAATTTTGTTATTAATTTTAGTTTATTAATTTTAGTTTATTAATTTAAGTTGTATTTTGTATCTATTTTAGGATGTGGAGTTTATTTTGAGATAATTGTTGTTTTGATTGATGGATATATCATTTGAATATATTTAATAAGTTGTATTTTATGTTTATTGGTAGATCAATCTTGTGATTGGTATCTTAATTGTGTTGAATTTCAATTGTTGTTCGTTTTTTTATGTGGGGTTGTTTGGATATTGTGGGATTTGTGAAATTTGTTGAATAAATTGATGTTTTTATATAATTTTGAATTTTATTATGTTATTATTTTGGACTTTGGAGTTTATCATTATTTTTATTGTAAATATTGTATATAGTTAACCCAAAACAGGAAGCCAATAAATAAAAAAATGTTAATAAAAAATGTTAAATAAAAATCGTACGAAATCTAATAAAAATCATTTCGATAGGGCCAAAATCCGGTATGTCAGAATCAGGAAATCGATCCGGTAGGATTTCGGATAAGCAGGACCGGATTTTTCCACAACACCAGAATATCAAATCAGGTTTCGGATTTTTGCCTAATCAGATAAATCACGGTCCGTCGCTAGTTCTAAATTCAAAAAATCAACCATCAAAAATCAAAATAAATTAATTTTTAAAGATGGAGATACTATTTCAAGTCGTCGTACCACATGTTCAGGAAATGAGAAGGTAACACATCAAAATATTGTAAATATACTATCTTTATTCATTTGATAATTACCCTCTATCTAAATTCTAATTTACTTAATTCTAAAAAAATTGACCAACTAGAATATAATAGAATATAAACATGTACACAAATAAAATATTAATTATCTAGAATAATGTGAATTGACCCCTAATCGATCGCAATATTTCAGGTTGCCACCTACAATCAACTTTATCATAATTAACCGTAAAATTACTACATACAAATTCCATATCCAATTAGATTTAAGAGTCAAATTTTAAAAAAATTAATATATAGATTTCTTTTAATAATACAAAAATGTTAATGTATATAACATTTGTGTATATAAAATATTTGTTATTACAGATTTTGGAAATTCCAACAACAACAAACATATGTATCACTCATTAAGTATATTCAACACTAGTAGTCTGCATTATTAGCTGGTGTAGTGGATTGATGTACTACCGAATCATAATTTATTATTTCTTGATACTGCTAAAAACGAAATATACGTAAAAAGATTATCCGATTAATTTATTATGACTCGATCATTCCGTATTCAAAATTCATACGACTAATACAAATATAATTTCTTAATCATAACAATTCAATATTCAATGTGCAAATAACACAAGACATTGACTTTTTAAAATCCTCATTGTAAGCGTTACGATTCTACTTACAATATCACATAACAATAATTAATGCAGCAACCAAAACATAAAAGTTGGTGTTGTCACACGAGTATTGAATGAAGTTTTTACATGAAATGCTACTTTGTTATAAGCGTTGGATGGCCATATCTCCATTAAATGCAAGTGTTAAAACAATGAGGTTTCGAGACGTGTTTCACTTGCGAAAGGACTTTGCCTATTGATTCAACCTTATCCGAATAATGAGTTTTGAAGATGTGATAAACGATGCATGATGGATAAGGATAGATAGCAAGTGTTGAAGTTCGGGTGGGACTCTACTTATTCGGGAGTCCTTGATTGTTTGAAGACCAAAGCTTTTGCATTCTTTTATCTTATATAAAGACAAGAGGTGGTTTTCGCAATTATCATTTATTCATTGATAGAGAATTCTTGAGAGCGAACACGCAGTGTTTAGTGTATGCGAGCTTGTGTTAGGAGAAATCTCTAATCTTCTAACTAATGTACGATTGTTAATAACGCATTGTTATAACAGTCTATTGAGAGCACTTGTTGTGAAACATATTGTAAGTCGAACACTGGGAGAGTGTTGAGAAGGGAGAATTATAGATAGGTGGATATTGATGCAGAAGGGGAGATTGAAGGTTAGTTAGGGCGTCGTAGAATGTGGGGAGCGTTTGTGTGAAGTTAGTTGTAATTACTTCATTTAGTGAAATTCTCCGGGCAAACATGTCCCCCCAGAGCCTAGATGTCATATTGACTTTTGAGAGCTGAGTTATCGTTGTGTGTTCTTTATTTTTTCGTATTTAATCATTGATCCTGCAGTTATTAGTTATTTAGGGTTTAATATTGATAATTGGTAGAATAATTCACTATTTTAATTGGATTTGAAATATCAAGAAATATATATATAATCTAATTAGAAGCTTATCCATGATTAATAAAATTCATTTTCACCATGAAAGGCTCTTAACCTAGGAGTTCATCATCAAATGTCGGTTGTGACGATTATTATTGATGATGGATATATTAATCTAATACTACCATTATGGTAAAAAACCTATAGTCACATATAATTCTACATAAAAGACAAATCATTACTAAAATCATCTAAAGATAATTAGTTTCCAAAAATACATACAATTTTTATTATCAGAAATCTCCAGAATTAAATTTGGTATATATGGTCACGTCTATAAATTGTTGGCCTATAATATTTTCCAACTTAAACCATTGTTCCATTTGAAATGGCTAGAAAAAAGATAAAACTTGCTTTTATCACCAATGATTCCCAAAGAAAAGCAACATTCAAGAAAAGAAGGAAGGGACTAATAGAAGGTGAGTGAACTAAGCACCCTATGTGGTGTTGATTCATGTGCCATTCTTTATAGTCCTTATGAGAATCAACCAGATGTATGGCCTAATCATTCAGGGGTTCACCGCGTCGTCGAGCAGTTTAGAAGGATGCCTGAAATGGAACAGAACAAGAAGATGATGAACAATGAGAGCTTCATTAGGCAAAGAACCATGAAAGCCAATTATCAACTCAAGAAACAGCTAGTGGAAAACCGCGAAAAGGACGTGAATATGTTGATGTATCAATGCTTGGCAGGGAGGGGGTTGCAGAATTTGATGATGGCTGATTTGAATGATCTTGGATGGATGGTTGATCAAAATTTGAAAGATATTAACAAGAGGATTGACAGTTTGAAAAAGGCTCCAATGGAACAAGGGGAGAGTAGCAAAAGAGTGCATGAAAATGCAGGATTGCAAGAGGGGAAACATGGCATGAATTTGGGAGGTGATGAAGTTATACATAGGCCACAATGGTTTAATGAATGGATGAATGCACCTAGTGAACAAATGGGATTTGGTCATGGAGATGAGGTGATGATGCCTTTCAATAATGCTAATAATAACCATGGAAATATTTTTCATGGTGGTTTCTTTCCTTAGGGTTCTTGAATCATCAATCTTCTTCTACTCTTCTAGGTTCATTTTTAACACCTGAAAGATTTTATGTTCTTGATGTTTTAGTATAAGTATTTAGTCCTTTCTATCTTTGATCGTTTGAATTTCTAGTCATTATCAATGTAATGGTTAAACATTATTTATATGACATGTTTTTATGTTTAGAATTGCGACCATCATAAGTTTTAATTGACAGATTACGCATTTGCACAATTTAAGAAATGTAATAGAGAATGAACAATGACTTAAGTAATAAGTCAAATCTCTCCATTAATATGGGACGGAGTTCGTGTTAATATTCCATTAATGTGTGTTGGTCCGACAAGTGTCAAATTCAAACTTTTCACGCTATATTAATTCAAACCAAAACTCAACTTCCACATGGCTATCTAAAATTTATTAATTTATTTGTACTTTATTTAGAATATCATGCATCGGATATCAGAATTCGCTTTAGAATATCTTATACTATGTCGATGATAGTTGTAGTGTTCAAATAACTATTGAAGGCTCGGTAGAAGCGTTTATAGTAAACATATTGGAATGCAAAAACCATTAGCCAATTTTATTGTTAACTAAGATATTTTTTTGAATGGTTCTTAACTTTTAATTCTTTCATTATATATTAGTCAATAAAATTCAATTATTACAATCAATTACACCGAATGATTACATTCTCTTTAATTAAAAAAAATATTAATACAATTAATGAATAGATTGAAAGAGACCCGATCGGAACCCCACTACCAATTCTATACTATTAATTAAATCTTATTGGTAAGAATTTAATTAGAAACATAAAAGAATAGCTTGATATCGAAACAATCAAATAACTATATAACTCCATATACGCAATCTCTTACCCGCTCGAACTGAACTTGTTAAACATGCCCCGGAGCTGCTGCATCTCCCACGTGTTCCACGCCGCCGCCCTCCACTCGCCGGAGAAAGTCGCCGTCGTGCACGCCTCCGGCGGCGCCACCACCACCAAAAAAGTCAACTCAAATGAAAATTCACCATTTTCATGTGATAATAATTTATTAAAAAATGATATTATTGGGAAGAAGAATATATTTAATGGAGATGAATGTTTTAAGTATTCAGAGATTCATTTAGCTGTTGAGTTGCTCAGTGTTAAGCTTCGTTGTATTCTTGATGGTGAAGATGATGCTGAGGTTGTTAAACCAAACTCAGGTGAATAAATATTTTAGCATTTTTATTCAGTTTGTCCCAAAAAGATTGTCCAGTTTAAATTTTTTGGTATTGGGTATTTTTATATTTATGTTTATTGTATGAAAAAATATGTTTTTTAAAAAAAATTTGACTAGAAAGTAGCTGAAGAGTTTAGCATTTGTATTCACTTTGTCCCAAAAAGATTGTTCAGTTCTATTTAGATTGTTTTTTATGTTAAGTGTTTATGTATATGTATGTATATTGTATGAAAAAGTATGTTTGTTTATTTATTATTTTGACAATTGAAAATATTTTAGGGATGAAATGAGTAGTAGTTATTGATGTTATTGTTGATTTATTCATGTGTAGTCTGCTACACTGATTTATTGGAGACTCTGGACTATTTTATTTTCTGGTGTTCTTACCTTTGCTTGGAAAGTGGAGTGAAAAATGTAACTGTTAACCTATCATAATGTGCTGCGTACAATCCAACCCCGTTAGAAGGCTTAGGTGGGAACCTATTGTAAGGCATTGGGTCATGTTGTTGCTCTATAGCGATCATTACTCTTGTGGGTGTGAAATTATTCTAAATTTGAATCAATGGAATGTATTCAAAACTCGAACTTGTTGTTCGTTTTGCCCTCCGCTGACTTGAAAAAGTAGTTAATGTCAGAAGAGTTGAAGTCAAGTGTTTAATGAAGTTTAGACTGATATTTGATTGGTTAACTCATAATTATCGATTTAGGACTCTCTGCATGATGTGTTTGTGAGCTGTATCTTTTTTCATAATAGATCCAAGTTACTTTTTTTTAGTGTCTTATGAAAGATTAGGGTGCATTGCATATTTTATGTGTTAAAGTTGGAATCTTTGATGTTTCTGCTGCAGGTTTTCATCCTAATGACCCGTTGGTAAACAATCAAGTCTGCGAGTCCCATGTTAAGCAACACAGTGTGATTCCAAAAATCGTGGGAATATACCTGGAACCTTCAGTTGAATACATTGTGGCAGTCCTTGCTGTTTTGAGGTGTGGAGAGGCATTCATGCCTCTAGACCCATCATGGCCGATTGAAAAAGCACTCTCGCTCCTAGTTTCTTCCAGGGCCGATCTTGTTATCGGTTATAAAGAGTCAGTAGATGGCAATGGTTTTCACAAGCTTGATAAACTATCATGGCTTATCGACAAGGGCTATTGCCCTATTTTACCTATATCAATTAGCCACTATATGCAAGAGCTCTGTGATTCATCCCAGTTAGTCTGGCCTTGTGAACGTGAAAAGTTATCTTCGTTCTGTTACTTAATACATACTTCAGGATCTACTGGGATACCAAAAGCTATATGCGGTACTGAGAAAGGTAGAGAGCTGACAAATAACATTTTATGTCTTTAGGGCAAGTGAGTTCTCTGAATCAAAGTTCATCCATTTCAATAGTTTGCAAATATTTGCATGTTTATATGTTCATTTTCTTAACTGAGTTGAAGGTCTCTTAAACCGATTTATATGGATGCAAGAGCAGTACCCTCTGGAGGGAAATGAATTTCTCCTTTTCAAGACACCTGTAAGCTTCATTGACCATCTGCAAGAATTCCTTGGAGCTTTGCTTACTACATGTACATTGATCGTGCCTCCTCTCAAGCAGCTTAAAGAGAATATGTTTTATATAGCAGACTTTTTACAGGTACCGGGTTTATTGCTCCGAACTATCACAAAGTGCTTTATTTCTCTTAAGCAAAAGAGAGTATACCTCTTCATGTACTTGTGTGATATTTCCATCTAGTTGACTAATACACTTTCCAATTAACAAAATGAGTAAATATAGAAATTCAAACCATTTCTTTTTTAAGTTGATAAAATTTACTTGATTCGGAGTATTGCTGATATTTCCCTCCATTGTTTAGTTGCCCTTTTCTATCGTTCACCTTTTCTGCAGTAGTTTATTTCGCTTCATTATAAACATGCTGTCTCTAGATCTGATTTTCTAAGTCTTTGACTGGATGTGAGTAATGCTCTTAACTTGGAATGCTTACATTCTCATGTTGGGTGTTTTCTCTTTGCAGGCATATGCAATAAACAGGTTTATTGCTGTCCCATCTCTTATGAGAGCAATACTTCCGGTTATGCAAGATCCCCTGTATAGAAGGATTCAGAGCTCTCTGAAGTTGCTTGTACTAAGTGGCGAAATTTTCCATATAACATTGTGGCAAAAGCTTGTGGACTTACTCCCCAACACTGTCATATTGAATTTCTACGGAAGTACTGAGGTTGGATGCATGCATAAGTTAGAAAATAAGTTATGAATTTCTTTTGTGTTTACTTAGTATACCTTGAAACTTTCTTCTATTTTCATCTCTAAACTGATTTCCTAAAGAAAATGTTAGGTGGCAGGTGATTGTACATTCTTCGATTGCAAAAGGTTGCCGCTTATCTTGGAAAATGAGACACCTGAAAGTGTTCCAATTGGTGGGCCCATTTCGAACTGCTGTGTTAGAATCGTAGAATATGGGAAAAGTGAAGGAGAACTTTATGTTAGTGGTCAATGTATTGCCGCAGGGTATTATTCCTTTCCTGCTATCATGCCTCTTGCTCACATAGAAGAACGCTACAACTTTCATGGTCTTGAGCCCCAAAACCAATATAACTTCAGAACTGGGGACTTAGTAAGACAGTTGCAATGTGGTGACTTTGTATTTGTTGGGAGAAAAGACCGGCTTATAAAGATCAATGGTCAGCGTATTTCTCTTGAGGAGATTGAAGTGACACTCAGGGAGCATCCTGATCTAATGGATGCTGCCGTGGTGTCGTCTGAAGGTCCTGAAGGAATCACAATGCTTGAAGCTCATCTTGTAAGGAAATTGAAGGTTGATGGAGATACAAGCTTTTGCTCCTCTATCAGGGGATGGATGCTCAGCAAACTTCCTACACATATGGTTCCAACTCGTATCTACTGTCGAGAAACACTTCCAATGTCTTCATCCGGAAAAGTCGATTACACGACATTATCAAGCTGGACACCTGATATGGACAATGTCGGGATCAAAGACGAAGAACCTTCTAATGGTGACCTCATCCAAAACATACAAAAGATATTTAGTGAGGCTTTGACGGTGGCGGATATTTCCATATATGATGACTTCTTTGAGATGGGCGGTAACTCTGTCTCTGCTGCATTTGCTTCTTATAAGTTGGGAATCAGCATGAAATTGCTTTATTCTTTTCCTACGCCACTGAAGCTTCAAGTGGAACTTCTACGGATGGTTTCATCTGATTATCATCAGACTACCAGTTCGCACAGATCATTGGGCACTAAAGAAAGAAAATTGACTCATTTTGTCACATCTAGTACTTCCCGACCATTCAAGCTGAAAAGATCAACAACAGTTCTTTATGGTGTGAATTCTGGAAATTTTTCAAAGCACTTGAAGATCGATAATGATTTTATTGAAACAAAGGAGTACGAACCAGGAACTTCCGTATCTATGAGATGGTCCTGTGCATTTAGCAGGAGCAACAGTGTAATGCATGGAGGAGAATTTGAGGAGCAGAGACTTTGCCGACCTTTTCCTTTGTTAGAAATCCCTAGTCGTAGAAGAGGTTCAATGCATGAAGTTTGGAAAGTATACATGGAGTCTTGTGTTGACGCCTCACCGCTCATTGTATATACAGGAAGTGATACCTTTCTCTTTATTGGATCCCATTCGTTCAAATTTGCCTGTATCAATGCCAACAGTGGTTCTGTTCACTGGGAAATCAAACTCCAGGGGAGAATAGAATGCTCAGCAGCAATCCTGGATGACTTTTCTCAGGTCGTGGTGGGATGTTATCAGGGGAATATATACTTTATAGACTTTGTAAATGGTAGCATCTGCTGGACTTTTCAAACTGGCTGTGAGGTGAAATCTCAACCAGTTATAGACAAAGGCAGGCACGTTGTTTGGTGTGGATCCTACGACCATAACCTTTATGCCCTTGATTACAAAACTTACTCTTGTGTCTATAAACTTCATTGTGGTGGGAGCATTTTCAGTTCCCCTGCAATTGACGAGGTCCAAGCAATGCTGTTTGTGGCATCTACTGGTGGCCAAATGACAGCAATATCATTGAGAGAGGGCTGGCCATGCAGTATTGTATGGGTGAGAGAACTAGAAGCCCCTGTATTTGGGTCACTTTCAATCGACTACTCTAATGGAAATGTGATATGTTGCTCGGTAGATGGAAACGTTTATGCACTTGATGCGACTGGGTCCACCGTCTGGAAGGCTAGAACAGGTGGCCCGATCTTTGGTGGACCCTGCATATCTCACCATCTTCCTTCTCAGGTGCTCATATGTTCTAGAGATGGATCGATCTATTCATTTGATTTGGAAAAAGGAGATCTCCTGTGGGAACATTCTGTTGGCCAACCTATTACTTCATCTGCTTATGTTGACGAGAGTTTACTGTTGACATCTGATGGTTCTCATTTGTCTGATAGGCTAGTCTGCATTTGTTCCAGTTCTGGAAGTATCCACGTCCTCCGAATTACTATGAGTGCCTCTGAAGCGGATGTAAAGATGGTTAAAGATGTAGAGGATTTCGCGAGGTTTGACCTTGATGGAGACATTTTTTCTTCGCCCGTGATGATTGGTGGGAGGATTTTTATCGGTTGCAGGGATGACTATGTGCACTGCATTAAGCTCGACAAGTAGAATAAACGTTATGGCTTTTACATTCAAAGCCAGAGGTATAAATTCAATTGCCACATTGAAACGTCTCTTGACATGAATCAGACTAGTAAACGGATTGGAAAATTTTATCCGTTTTAAGAAGATCTGTCCATCTTGCATGCTGTAATTGGTTGTAACAGAGCATGTAAAAGAGGATCACATTGGGGAAATGACATTTGGAGAAGATGCAGGTCCTAGAGATTCGAAGAAGAGACTAATCTGAAAGAGTGGAAAGACTGGTGTGGGTGGACTTGCTTTTTATGCTTTCTGCTAATGGGGATCATTGAAGCTTGTGTGATCGTGGCGAGACTTCTAGACCATTAGGTACCTTTGTAATAGTTATGATGCTTCTGAATTTGACTACATTCAGATGATAGAAAATGTAAAACCTAACAACAGTTGAGTTATAATATGATCATCTTGAGACGACAATTGACTTATCCTCCACTATCTGTGGTTCAAACAAACATACACAACCAAATTACCAAGTTAACAAGATGATGATTAATGCATTTTCAATGTATTTCATAATCACAACTATAAAAACAGTATCATTCCATACCAGATAACAACCATGTTTCTCTATATAATGATAAATTCATCACGTTGGTCTTTCACATTGCCATACAAACCGATAAATACAAGCACGAAAACAGTCCGATAACCCTGTAATTCATTGAATGTATTTTGGGATTTCCCCTTTCCTCAATAGAGACAACGAGTACTCAGCAACATCCATGAGGTCTTCAATGTTGTGAAGTGATCTTTCCTCGGAAGCCAACAAGAATGCAGCACGAACCTCGGCTTTCTTGGCAAGTCTTGCAGCTAAGTTGAGTGGCAATGCTGGTGAATTGAGGATCCTCAACACTTGTCTGTACAAAGAAAGAACTCTTCCTCTGTTTCTTGCTAAGTCCTCAGCTGTTGCCCATATCAACCCTTTTGCCATTTCTCTCTTCAATTCCCTATTACACAGAAAACTACCCTCTATGAGAAATATATAGCTCAGAAAAAGCTACTACCTACGTCCATGAAGATCGTCTAGTTTTGAATTTTGATGATTGAGTTTAAAATTTTGAACTCAATTGTTTTTATATATGTTGTCTAATATTCGTTGAAAAATTTATCAAACCATAGCATTTTTAATGTAATTTACTATTTATATGAAAATTTTGGTTCAAATCAAAGTTATGCGTGTCAATCAACTATACAAAGTTTGTAAATCTTTCCATTAAAATCAAACTAGATAATCTTTATAGGATGGAAATATTCTTTTAGGAATTCTATCAAACAGGTTTAGGGTCTCCTTGGAAGCTAGAGGAGACGTAACTTGGCAATCTTTAGCTTATGAGAAATTAAATAAATATACTTTACCAATTAATTGAGAAAGCCAATCTGAAGAGAGTATAGCTCAAGCCTCAAAGTGACTCAAACAAAGCAATAATTGACAATACAAGAGAGCCAATTTGGGATGTGATTTTTCTTTTTGTTTGAATCGGGATGAATGGAGATAGGATGCTAAATTTTAAAAATTAATTTAGTTAATAATAATTGAGATGAATTGAGATGCGATGCTAAAATTTAAAAAATAATTTAGTTAATAATAGTTGAAGTGGATCGAGTAATGTTGTGAGGTGTTTAGAATATTCTTTTAGTTTAGTTGTCATTATAAATTAATGTGAAGTATAACTAAGAATATCATTCGTCTTACATCTCACATTCGGGAGAAACAAAAACTGAATGAATATATTTGAATCTTTTAATCTTAATTAACTTAGGTAAACACAAAAAATAAAACTTCAAATAAGATGAACTTAAAATTTAATTTTGATCCAACTAATATAGTTTTTATATGTTTAAATTTCAATTGAAATAATTGCACTTTTAAAAGCAAAATATTACCCTCAATTCAATTCGGTCCACATAAATCTAAACATACGTATAATATTATAGTTCACCCCAGAGTTTATCTAGCGGGTTCACCATTTCGTTAAATGAAGATCGAAATTCGCTCTGTTAGTAATTCAAATCAGTTATGATTCGATACCCCAAATCAAAATTCTTTTGGATTCGTTCCCAAAGCTCTCATTTAATTCGACAATTTTTTTCACTTTCACTGATTTATACCAAATACTTCCTAACTAATCCGGAGTAAATATATACACTATCTAGAGTCGTTATTGAACAATTCGTTAAACTTGATTCGAAACACACACGATTTATAATTCGAACCGATTATGTTCATACCTACAAAATCAACCCGGGTTGACTCATATATGTTCAATTCAACTCGTTAACAATCCTAGCCCGACCAACATAAATAGTCTCTTGAAAGAACACCACGTGGCAGTCTGACATGTGACCCCACAAAGCTGACATGAAGACAAGAATGGGATCTCCAAAGTACACAAGCAATCATCTGAATCTAAGAACCTCAATCTATCAAGTTTCCATTTCTCAATCCAAGAACCTCATATTAATCATTACCATCATCATCATATCTTAAAATATTTCTACAATAAAAAAAAAAAAGCATGGGACAGATTCTTGATAAAGTCAACGGTAACACACCCTCAATCTAGTTGTTAGTATTGTGATTTTAGTTAAATTGAGATTGGATTGGATCATGCAATATTATCATAAAATACTCTGTTTCTGTAGGTTAAGTTAATATATTTTGGATTTAGTTGACCATGTATTTGATTAAAAAATACCCATCAAACTGTTTTTGAGTGGCATTTTTATATATAGACAGATAATTTATACCAGACAAATAAGAAAAAAATATAAAAATATAGGGTTGACGAACGGAATAAATTTTAAGAAATTGAATAATTTCTTTAAAAATTAATGGTATAGTGCATAGTGGAAAGATTCTGTATTTTGATAGTATGTAGTCCTCCAATTCATTTTAATTGTTTTGGAGTTAAACTATTCACCATGAATAATACTCCGTAGTATTTAATAGGCAGAAAGATAATCATTGTTACAAAGTGTTTTATGTGTTTGGATTGAATAAAACTAGAAAGTCCTTGTTTTAATCAGGTGTGGCGACTGGACTATGTTTTTTCATTGATCAAGCACCTACAGTATTGAAAATACAAAGATATTTCCTCTGTTTTTCTTGGATAAAATAGAAGTGATTTTTCGGAGTCCATCGAATTGTAATAGTTTCCAGTATATCTTTCAGGTAGGGGATGGAGGGAACAACAAATTAGAACGATTACAGACCGAGTATTTGATCGCATCAAGGATGAATCCGGGAGGAGTACTTTGACCTTTGAAGAGCTTTATATTGCTGTGCTTCTTGTGTACAAGTAAAAAAATGCTCTGCTATTTGGAAGTTTATTATCTTCATTGTTTCCTTAATGTTATTATGACCATTATATTCTTTTACTAGTTGGAGAACTTAAGTTTCATTTCTTGTTAATTCTTGATTCATCTGATATCGGTTATGATTGCGTTGAATTGTTTTTTAGTGATATTAACAAGCGTTTGCCTGGACCTCACTTTGATCCTCCTTCGAGAGAGCTAGTGAAGGCTGTTTTACAGGTACTTCTATTGCATTGCTGAAATTTTCTGTTGTAAAACCATCTTTACCTAAAGGATATGTTCTTGGCCATGTGTATGGTGTATTTGTGGTAGTTCTCATGGTGTGTATCTTTTTATAAATTCCCCACTACTGTTTCATAGCGTGCTGAGTGCCAATTTGATGATAAGCTCTCTTGGTCTTATTACATTTTCTGTGAACACTCCACAATTGCTTGGTATATTTCCTTTGTCCTGATAAAGCATATTAGATGCATTTGAGGCCTCATTTATTCTTACGTTCTAATACAAGTCAATGAGGTTAGTTATGCAGAAAGAAGGATTTCATCCCATTGAATATCTGGCTTGAGAGACTGGTCTTCAATGCACTCATGCATTAGGAGTCATTTGTATTCTTATACATCCCCCAATGAATGTGTCTCCACGGCCATGATCATTTTCTGCTTGTTTAACCTTTACTCCTTATTTATGGTTTCTATTTTTACAGGAATGTGATATGAATCTTGATGGGGAACTGAATCCTGAAGAATTCTCCAAGTTCATAAAGTCTTTGACCAAAGATACATTCTTTGTTATCAGCCAGGGGTTGCTCATTACATTAGCCGTAGCACCAACTCTCGCTATGCTGACAAAGAGGACCACCGAGGGCTTTCCAGGCATCGGAAAGGTTGTCGAGAGGGTGCCTACTTCGGTCTACGCTTCCCTTGTGACCCTTGCTGTTGTGATGTTCCAAAAAGCACAAGAGGCCAAGGCCTAGACTCTCATCTTTCATATTGATATCAAACAATTATACTTCAACCAAAATGAAATGGACCATGACAGTGTGTTATGTAAGTAATTTTACTTAGAACATTTGTACCAAAATAAATGTCACACTTTATTTGTTCAATCTGAGACTATGACTGAATTATAATGTTGAACTTCGAAATGTGGTCCTTACAGAACCCATCTTCTTATAGATCTATAGACTATATATATAAACTATAGTTGCTACAGAGCAACTTGCTAGCTAAGCTCATCCTCTTTGAAGCTCAAGGTCTCAACTCCCAAGGATCAATTATCTTTGTAATTATAAAATATTAAGGATTAGTTTTTTTTTTTTATTATTTTATTAATTAATTGATTATGTTTAATGAACCAAGTCATATTTTAGACCCGATTCATTTCACATAATCACTTAATCAGTTAAAATAATACACAAAAACTAAGCATAAATTGCTCTAATTTTGTGTGCAATACTCTGTATATATAACCCCCATACTTATAAAAGTGTGATTTGTATTTTTAAGCATTTCATTAATTCTTATATTGCCATATTATAATATTTTCTATTGGTGGAAAAATATGTTCTAAAACTTTAAAAGATTCACCATGTGATTGATAATTAATAAGTGCTTAAATTTTTCTTTCAAAATTACATAACGCTTTAAATACTTATCTTTAATTATCATATGTTCATTATATATCGAAAATCTTGTCGATTATATAAAAATCTTTCAATAATATTAAAGCGGATAAAAGTGTTTGATATAATCTACGTTTGATTTTTTAATTTTATCCTTAACAATAAGTAAATTCCATTTTAATGTAATGAATTAGTCTACTCATACTAAATTTTTTTGTATGATAATTATTCAATTATAAATTGAAAAATAATTTTTCTAATCCAAAAATTACTATTAAAGAATATATACCTAAATTATTATGTGATATTTTGTATTACATTTCAACAATTGAAATAAAAAATTATCAAGTTATGTATCTATCCTCCCTCGTTTCGATAGATTATTAAGGTTTAAATTTTTGATTTTCACCAGTTAAATGTTAAATTCAAATATTTTTTATTTTACGGTGTATAATATTTGGTAAAATTATCAAATAATAATATTCGATATACTTTAATAATGACATTAAATTTTATTCAAATCAATATTATGTTTATTGGTGAAGGGCTAAAGTTTACAGCCGATTTGGAGCATTTAAATCAGCGTAACAATCATTTTAATTTTATTTCAAAATTTAATATATTTGAATATTTTATTTCAAAAATTTAATTTTTTATTATAATATATAGAACATGTTAGTTTTATGATTAAAAAAAATATATTTATCTATAAACTATAGATATAATGATTAATTAGAGTTGAATTGATATGAAAGGAAATTAAACAAAAATTCAATCTTATTTATTGTCTCCCTCCGTTTTTTAGTTGACGTTTTTAAGCAAAGAAATTTGATTTTTTAGTTGTCGTTTTTAGCATAATAAATAGCATTTTTATATTTTAATGTACTTTTAGTACCTTTTTATCTTTAAATTAACAATCCGATGATATTGTTTGATTGATTATTAAATTTACATGTTTTCAATGCACTTTTTAACTTCTTTTTCTTTCTTAATTAAGTATGCAGATATGCAAAGCGACAGTAAAAAAAATAGATCTTTCAGGAGATAGGATTGTCGCTGAGGAAAGAATTCAAGAGTATTGATTAGTAATTAGTAAACTAAATTAGAGTATATTATCACTGATAATACTTATATTAGTTTTAAACATGAAATATAATTAAATGACATTATGGTCTAAAAGGCATGCATGAATATCTATATTGCTGAATAATGGTATTGATTCGAACCTTTTTTGAAGATAACTCTAAATTGTTTAAGCGAACTAATCCGTTTTAGTGAACATGTAAGCAGGTTTATTCTTTAATAAGTTCGGCTTAAAGAGTTGACAGTCGGGATGTTCGGAGGCTCGAGATGAGTCTAACAAGCGCCAAGCTATTGAGGCTCGTGATCTTTATTATAAGCGTTTGTAAAGGAAACTACACACTTTAGTACGTATTTTAAGTATGCAAGAGAAATGACTTTTGCGGTTTTTAATGCGGAATAGTTTTAAAATTGATTGTCGGTAGTTTTAATCCTAAGTATGAATTGATTCGTTGTTAAGGCTCGTACAAATGAGCGTATGCGTTTGTTTCGAAATTGGCTTAAAGCTTGATCACTTTATGCTGGAAGTGAACCAGCGGACCATCGAACCCCATCCCGGAGAGGGTGGTCTCGTCGAGTCCGTGTCGGGGCATCGAGAGGAGTGAGGAGCCTCGATAAGTCCGATGATCGAGACCACAGCCTCTCGATAGAATGCGGAGGCGGTTATATCAGATTCTTGTAGTCATCGAGGGCTCGTATTCGAGACCCCACGGTCTCGATGGGGTCTCAATGGTGACGATTTTCAGCACATTTTGTACCTTATATAAGTTCCGCCCACATTTTAAAAACCCCTGCGCGCTTTTTGACCCTAGTCTGACTTTAAATTCCTTCAAATTCAAAAGGTAAAAAGTCAATAACTCTGCATTTAATCTTGTTATCTTTTGTAGAGAGTTTCTAGTTATTGTCTTAATTTGTATTACTCAATCATAAATTGTGTTTAGTGAAATCCTTGTGTGGTGTAGCATAGGGGTTTGCTATTCATAGTTGGAGTAGTGAAGTGAAATCCCCCAGAGAGGGTATTCTTGAGTTCCTAATCTAGGTAGATTAGGTGTTGAAATCTTAGCGGGTAGAGCTTGGGTCCTTGGTTGTTGGGTGTTTGATAATGATGCTTGAGAGAAGTTGCTTGTGTAATCAGAGCAATTCTTCAAGAACTAGTTATCTTTGCCAAAATCCGAGTTGGAAAAGCCGGCGATTAGAGCGATAGGGGAATGAAGCTGGTTAAAATGGAAATGTATCGTCTTTCTATCTTTGCTCTTTACTTTCGAAGTATTCTTGTTATTTTAACTAATCATAGTTTGTTTGTTTAATTCTTGACTAATCATTCTCGAGCTTGGGTAGTCGGTCTGCTCAATTAATTTGTATTCTATCGTTTGTTAATTCAGCATTATTAAATTAAAACTAAAGAAAAAGATAATAATTTAATATAAAACCTTATTCGCTTTACTCCCAGGTTATATCTGAAATTTAACATATATGATAGGTATATAATCCACTTTATTGATGAACGTTCGATGCTTTTAAATCAGTAGTATCATTTCCATTGAATGACAACTTGTGACTTTTATATTAAAATTGTTATTTATATCAAAATTTTTTTTAGTGTCCATGTCGAGTAATAGAGCTAAATCTTAGGCACTTACATATTGTAAGCAACTGACTTGCGTAGTTACAGCAGATTGGATCGTCACATAAGTAAGATATTTGATCGTGCGGTTCCTTATAAAACAAAGACATTTAAGACATTTCATTCTTTTCATTAACTTCTTTTATATTGCATCACGATGTTTATGAGAATTGATTCTGTCTTGTTGAATTAAGGTGAGAAATACAATTTATACCATTTTATAAACACTTAAGCTTACTAAATTCTATAAGCTCATAAATGGGACTCCAAGTAATATTAATTACACATATATTATTGAGGTTTAACTTTTTATTAAAAAAATTATTCCAAAGATATAGTTTTTAAAAGAGATAATAATAAATGCTTTATTAATTTGATTTTCAATATAATTCATTTGGAGTATTTCACATTCGAAGAAGGACATCTAATGTGTGGCTCTCTTTGGCTATTTTGCGTGGCTAAAATTGAGAGAATTTCATAAAAATATCTTGATATTATTCAGTTTTATGCAAATATTATATTATTAGTGTCGATAAATCAATTAAAATATGTTAAAATGAATACATAAAATAAAATTGAATAGTAGAACTATGAATAATTTATACTTCTAATTAATTGAGAAATGATATTTTCTAATAATAAATAAAATAGGGCAAATGACACCAAAAATCACTAACCTTTGCTAATTTTTGAATTTCGATCACCCTATTTTGATAATACATTTTCTGGATCACTCATGTTTCAGATTCAACTCATTAATGGTCACCCGCGTGTTTTGTGTTTAGCACTTGTTTTGGGCGCTTTAGAACATTTAAGTTGTTTGAAATCCCAGTAAGAATTGGTTAAAATTTATTATGCCAGATTGCGACAATTGTGTAGCAATTCATTTCTGGAATTGGGTTAAATGTGATTATCGAACTTAGTGTTCAAGCTTAGTAATTGTATATTCTTAGTGTGGAGTTAAATGATAATTTAAGGGTTATGGCCGGTGCTAGATCTTCTTCGTGTCGTTATAATAATAGTAATTGGTAAGTATTATTATTATCTGGCTCTTATTATACATTTTAGAAGGTCACAGCATCTGATGGTTGAGTTATATTTCATGTATGCAATTAAAGAGAACTATATAATTGAAATGTATTTCTCGATTACAAAGGGATACATTTTATGTAGAATAACTATCGATTGAAATGAATAGAATCGATTAAATAGTTATTTAATTGGTTCGAGTAATTTTAGTATTTATCGATAACTTGAAAGATTATTGATATTATTGACTTCATTACTCTTTAATTAGCTTAATTAAATAGTTGACTCATTAGCAACCATTTAGTGTCTTGAACTAATAGAGTTAGCAGTGTTAATAACGGGTTTAACTTTATCGAATTTGTTTTAGCACTGCTTGTATAAAATTTAGGATTTTTCGTCATAAGTTTTTTGTAAAAATTTTTCACCAAAAACCTAGTAGCCTTCCCCGGCTTTGGCGAAATTCTCCCCGAATTGCAGTTTTCTAGTTTTGTTAAATCGCATTTCTTGGCGTAGATTAGTTCTTGATTGACCATAAGTTATTAGGTAGCAGAGATATGCATGCGATTGATATTACAAAGTGAAGGAAGTCAAATTCGTTGTGAATTTGGGCGTGTGAATTTTGGTGGAATTTTCCATTTGTATTGTAAGTCCTACTGTTACATATATTTAATTATATGTTTTGTATTGAATAATATAAGCTGGGATCCACTGAAACTATGGATTTGTATTTATACTCCCATGTCAGTAGTAATTTTAACTTCGGTGGCATCATGTGAGCCAAATTAAAGTTGCTTTGGTATTTATTTATCTTGTTTTGTGTTTTATAGAGATTTTTTTATTTGATTAATTCTTGTTCATATATTTAATTGATAAATATATGATGAGAATAAATCACCATATTCTTGATTATTGATTTACCGTGTATTTACAAGTTTATGATGATGTATTATCATATTTTGTTAACATGGATTTTGTTTCATAAATTAAAAGGACGATTTAATTGGTTTTGTTTCAAAACAGTTTGTAAAACGTGTTTGGGGCGTGTAAATTTTTGTAAAATTACAAACTAATTTTTTCTGGAACCCAGATAGCAAGTAGAAGATCTCCATTAAATTTCATAATTTTTGGATTTTTCTAAGTGCCTCAAAACAATTTGAGATTTACGGGTACATTTAATTAATAATTAAATATGAAAATTTATTTTAATGAGCGACGGTGGGATTTGTTCAAGAAAATTATGGAGTTTAACGTGTTCGAAATAAATTTTGAAAAATTTTAAAGCCTCCCAAAACGATTCTACAAACGAATTAAATTAAATCCCGAAAACCCGAGTTAAATATGGTATTATTACCATAAATCGACCGACCGACTTCAGCACGACCACGGAAGCGCGTCCAGTCGGTCGGGGTATTTTAGTACCAAAATGACGGTCGGACGACACAGGCGGAGGCGGTGGAGCCGTAGGCCTCATGGAAGGCGGTCGTCAGGAAGCCCGTTATGGCGTGTCTTATTAATTTTGAAAACACAATTAGAATTTATTACATATTTTGATTTCTAAAATTATGGGACTAGTTAAATTTCGGTTTTATTGATTATTTGTCATTTAATCAATAATTAATTGTAATTAATTATGTGATGACAATTAATTAATTTCCTTTATATTATATCTTTTTAAATTAATTTAAAAGAGTGATATAACGATTATGGTAACAATTTAAGCTCTTAATGTATTTTAGAATATATTTGTGATGAATATTTTCTATAATATGTATACGGTTAATAATTATTGGTAATAATTATTAATTGACGTAATAATATGATAATAATTAGTTTATATTAATTAATTTTAATATATTGTAATTACATGGATTAATTAATTTGATAATTCTGAGCTTGTCACGTTTCGATGCCATTTAAAATATTTATTAAGTTCATTTATGTGATTTAATAAAGTGCCTATATTTTGTAATGGTGATTGGAATGGAGGTATATAGATATGGCCATTTATTTATTTTCGGTCTGCGAACCGTTATGTTGTAAATGACTTTCTGAGTCATATTTTCTTGTATTTATTTATTCTTTGTTTTTACCCTTGGCTTACTTGTTGTCTAAGATGGGTTAGTATATATAATATTGTAACAAGTGAAGATATTGAGAAGATCGTTTCGGTGGTGATCTTGGTGGACTCCCGGACTGGATCCGAGGAAGTCTGAATGCAAAATTAGGACTTATGTTAGTATTTGATAAATACTTGTAATAGGTTCTAGGGGAGCCATGCTCATTATATCTGCTTGAATGTGCGTTACTTGTTTTATTTTCATGTTGCATGTATTGCTTGATTATGTCTTGTATCGTAGGTAAATGAAAACAAAGTAATAATCTCACCAATTAAATTTAAACAAAGTATCAGCCAATTTTAAAGTTGTGCGATCAAGCTGCATCAGGCGCGCCGTGATGGCGAATTGTTCTGATATTTGCATTTGATATGACAATGGATCATGTTGAAGTGATTTCGCTGCGTTGTGGGCTTTCGGATGATCCCGATCAGTAACGCTTTAGTTTAATTGGTATGTAACGGTTTCGGAGATCTGAATGTTGGGTAGCGTCACATGAGATCTTTGGTAACTGCAAGGGGATTATGTAGTTTTACATAATTGGTTCACTGACTACTATTATAAGCCCCAGTTCAAAATGTACTTGAGTGTTGGTTTGAATTTAAGTGTAATAGGTCTTGATCTTAATATATTTAGGTAGTTTAAGAGTATTAGTATTTACTTTACAATTTATTTGTAAGTGTTTTAGCATGATGATAGTTCTTAGTGCATTTATTTTATTTACTTATTCTTGTAGAATTAATATGGCTACAGCTATTGCTACTCCTAAGAACTTCGGCTTATTCATTGGCTTGAAAGGAATTGCAAGGCATTTGAACATCTTTCGAATTTTGTGAGTGGTCTGAAACTTGAGAATCATTCTCGAAAGAGAGAAGGGGCCCCGAATAAATCTTCGAAACAATGAGACATGAAACCTAATGATAGTGCCTAAAATTGAAGGGATCCCTGGCGCGATGCGATCTTTGTGGATTGTCCGATGTCTGCATCTTTGATATGGAACGCCGTTCCAAATTCAATATGAAAGGTGGCGTACTTAAGCATATACGACAGCTTGAGGAATTATTCGAGAAAGGAAGCTAAACTTGAGAGATATGACGTATACGTGCTCTGCCGTGGGCGTGGTAGAGCAGACGGACATGACCACTGCATGTCATTAAAATGATTGGCTTGGTCGATCGACTCGGCATACTGAGCACCGGTGTCTCCAAAGAAGCCCAGGCATGGATACCAATGCAGAGTCTATTTCGACAAATTCTGATTTGTCATGAACTTCAATATGCACAAGTTTGAGTTATCTCTAAGCAGGCGTAAGATGATCACAGTCTTTGAGGCGAACACGGAGTAAGACTAAAACTTCTACTCATACGCATTTTGGTGGTCGAAAACAAGAAAGAAATTCAGAAAGAAGAAGAAGTTTGCAGCGAGACCAAAGGGTTCGGTAATCCCAATTCTTTGGAAAGGGAGGAGCTAGGAAGGATGGCAGTGGTTATTCGCGAGGAAACACAGGTCAGCTGGAAATGGAGCACCAACGGGGATTCGCGGATGATGAGGAAGAATGGTCTACCGTGATCATTTCGGCCTACGGTATGTATGTTATTGAAGTTTGTACAACTTCTAATTCTACTTAAGTGAGTCTTTAGACACCCACAGTTGTAGTTCTACATGTTGTCGTAATATCACGGGGGCATCGAGTAATTTCGAAAGAGGAAATGGATCTGCGTGTGGGAAATGGCGCGAAGGTTGCGGCCACTTGCGGTAGGATCCATGGTTTTAAATTTTCACGGGCATGTTTTAGGCTTATCTCCGGTTTCTTATGTACACACTGATTTGCGGGAATATTATTCTATTTGTTTTGAATAATGATGGTTTTCATTTTCAATAGATCCCAGATAATTTAGGATCGTTGAGAATGGGGTAGTATTTGGTACCATGCTCCATGAAAATGGTCTATCGTTTTAGAGCGTGATTAATGAGTCCACGTAACATAAACTTAAAAGCGGAATAAGCCCTAACGACTTAAACTAAACATATTCTTGAGACTAGGTCGTGCCCGAGCAGAATCAAGAAACTCATTTCCGTTGGAATACTTGAAGGTTCGATTATGAATCATCACGATAAGTGTGAGTCTTTGCCTTACAGGCAAAATGACCAAATCGCTTTCCAGGCAAGTAGAGGGCAAGTGATTTATTGGGGATCGTCTGTATTTGATGTATGTGGGCCCGATGAACACATCTGAAGGAGGTTATAAGCTTCTTCCATTTACATTTCTTGATGGCCCTACGGTGAATGCGGTTTTGTATACGATGAGACACGAGCCACGAGGTCTGAAGAAATTCAAAGGAGTTCCAAAATGAGTACAAAACCAATTGAACAAGACAATAAAAGGTCTCGGTCGATAGAGGTGGAGAATATTTGAGTCAGATTGATACTAAATGCTTAGAGAGTGTGGTATTGTTTACATAGCTTCGCTCCAGCGGGAGCCTTGTGGCGTAATAGGCGTGTCAGAAAGGAAAATCAATTTTCTTGACATGGTTCGATACATGATGAAACCTATCGATCTGCGATTGTTTAGGATATCGCAGCTTAAGCCTTGACACGCCATAGTATCGACCCAATCGGCGTGATAAAACTCCCCGTGAGCGTGGTTTGGGAAGATTCCCAGAGATTGGGTTTCTAAAGATTTGGGGCTATGAAGCATGTTGAGATTAAACAAAAGCATGATCGATAAATGCTATTTCATAGGATATCGAGGAAGCGGTTGGTTCACTACTTGCACAGGCGGGAGAATTAAATCATGGGTACGAGCAGGGGTATTCACTTGAAAAGGAATATGTCCCAGAAAGAATTTAGAAGCAATGGTGTTAAATCTTGATGAAGCTAAATTTGATGAAGTCAATATCGATAAATACAATGGGGCGTAAAGCCTTTTACGAAGTGGAACCTTAACCATAGAAGACCCGGTTCTTGATCCACGAGGAAGGCTGTGGAAGAACCCGACCACTTAGAGATCAGCCGGGGATCGCCACGAACCAGGCTTTGGTATGGTGAAGGCACTGCGTGCGTTGAGGTGGCGAGCCCTCACTTAGCACAAGAAGCTTGATGAATAGCGAAAGGATGCGGCCGTGGCAAATTGCCATCTGATACGAGATGGATTACATGTACCCAACGAGGTTTGGTCCTTGTTGGATTTACGAATGGGGCTCGCCCACCATTGAATGTAAATGGTATTTAAGAAGAAACATGATAAAGGCCCGAGCGTTGATGTTTTGGCTAAAACATGGCGAAAGGTTTCCAGCGAGTTCACGGGTGGTATGGCCAGCTGCTTCGCGGTGGCTATTCTTAAATCCATCCGGATATTCTTATCCATTCTTTGCATTCGCTGACTATGATGTAAGCGAAATGGATGTAAAGCCGCTCTGAATAAGAATTTAGGAAGATGTGTACATGAATTATGACCTCCGGGCTTTCGTGTCTAAGGACTGAAAGGTATCTGAGTTGCAAAGTCCATTTATGGTCTTAGCAGGCATCCGCGGTTGGAATCTACGTTTTGATGAATGTCGATCAAAGTTTGGTTTAAATGAAGCGAAGAAAGAATCTTAATGTATCTGAAGGTAAGTGGGAGTTATGTATCGTTCATAGTCACATGTATGTCGATGACATCTTGTCGTTGAAACAACGTAGGTTACTAAACTCAGTCAAAGGATTGGTGTGCAAATGTTTACCGATGAAGAACAAGTGACCTTGATATATACTTGGAATAAAGATCCACGGGATCGGGCCGGAGGCGATTGGACTTTGTCGAGGGATACTTATGTGAATAAGATGCTGAGTTGACATAGTAATTCGAAGGTAATCTCCCCGTGAGACATGGAGTTAAATTTCAGCCGAGCGCGGTGTCCATACTAATCTTTGAGATAGGCAGGAATGAGACATACACTTATGTTTCGGCTATAGGATCCATAAATGCATGCCATGTTGTCTGTGGAACTGATGTGTTTATGCATTTAAGTGCCAACGATGAATGCAGCTAATCGGTGAAAGCCAGCGGATTGCGATGAAATGCGTCTTGAAGTATGCGAGAGAACTAAAGATGCTTTCTTGGTATATGTGGTGGAGATGAGGATTAGCGATGGCGGGGTACACGGCGCGGTTTTCAAGGCCAGCAGAGGCATTATCGTTCCCGGTCACAGGTATGTATTTTTTGTACCAGCGGTGGGCGGTATCTTGGAGGAGTTCCAAAGCAATGCATTGCCGATTCTACCCACGGAATGCGAGTGCATTAGCGGCGTCTGAGCGCTAAACATGTTGGATAAAGAAGTTCGTGGCCAGAACTTGGTGGTAATTTTGGCGTTGAGGACCGGTGGAGTTGCTTTGGCAAATGCGGGGCAATAGCTTCAGCTAAGGAACCCGGCAGCATCCTGAAATCCAAACGCATTACTCGAGAAAGTATCGCTTTGATTAGAGATATGCTTGATAGAGGTGATGTCGAAGTATGTAAAGTAAACGAGGGGCAATCTGGCCGACCCACTTTCTTAAACCCATTTAAGTCGGTGGCGTGATGAGCGTACGAGCATGGGTCTTAGGCGGATGTCGCGGTGGTGTTAGGTTAAGTGGGAGTCGGTATGTATCTGTGTGTTATGTGAACAAATATTTGAATATTATTCTTGCTTATACTATTATATTTGTTGTTTGCTATGACTATATGTTTGAATTTACATATAATATACATGTAGTGTATCTGGAGTAATTGAAAGGTTAAATCACTGGGTTTGTCTATGTTTTCTAAGAATTGCGTAGGCTGGTATTCCCCGCCTCTTGAGCCTAGAAACATAGGATAGCCAAAGGCTGGCAGTGGGATCTTTGATAGTTAGGGCGTGAGCGTATTATGAAAGCTAACATGGTGTTTTGATTAGTGATCGAGATTGATCGCGTTAGCCTGCGGACTAGATCGATACCGTGGTATGCAATTGTTGGGGAGGCTGGTATGGCCAGAAACGAATTCATAGAAGATATGTATATACGTGTCCTATGACATTTGTTTAGAATTTTAGAGTTCGTCGATTCTTAGACCTCTGATATATAACTATACGTGTTATCTGAGCTACGTACTTTGACTATGACGAAGCGTACTTGGCGGGGATTATAACGGCGTATGTTGGGTCACGTGAATGGTATATAGCGATAGATGTTGATATATTGGGAGGATTTGTCCGTCCTTGATATCTGAGGAAGATGCCGGTATCTCAGCGCGGTTAGTGCTGATTGGTTTATGAGCGCCATAAATGTTTATTCGGTTCATACTCGAGTAAAGAAGTTGTGGGTGTTTAAAGGCCACCGAACTATGGTTAACCTCTGTTAGAGATCGTGATAAAGGAATTGTAAGATAATGCGTCCCGAGGCGAGTAAGTGTTGGAAAAATCGTGAGAATTGGTTAATTTATTATCTTGCGTGATTGTGTAAATTCATTTGCAGTTAAGGTTAAATGTGATTATCGAACTTAGTGTTGACTTAGTAATTGTATATTACTAGTGTGGGTTCTCGCTGATAATTTAAGGGGTTATGGCGATTGCTAGATGCTTTTCGTTAATCGTTATAATAATAGTAATTGGTAAATTATTATTATTATCTGACTTACTATTATCTGAGCACAGATAGAATTATGTATGTCTGATGACGTTGAGTTATATTTCATGTATGAAATTAAAAGGAACATATAATTGAGAAATGTATTTCTCGATTCTGAGGTCCCACATTTTATGTAGAATATCGATTGAACAAATAGAATCAATTAAATAGTTATTTAATTGGTTGAAGGTAATTTAGTATTTATCGATAACTTGAAAGATTATTGATATTGTTTCATTACTATTTAATTAGCTTAATTAAACAGTTCAACTTCGTGCTTGACTTCATTGAGTGTCTTGCGAACTAATAGAGTTAGCAATTATTGTCTTGGAGTTCTTATCGGGCTTGTTTTAACTGTACATATATGAGCTTTAGGGGTTTTTATTCGTAAGTTTTTTGTAAAAACTTTTACTTTAAAAACCTATTATGCTTGCCCTTTGGCGAAATTCTCCCAAGAATTTTGGGGTTTCTAGTTTTGTTAATTCTTGTTTCTTATAGCGTAGATTAGTTGATTGACCCCTCGCAGTGTGGGTAACTAGAGATATCGTACGATTGATATTACAATAATTTGAAGGAGAATCAAATTCACGTTGTGAATTTGAAGCGATAATAGTTTTAATTAAATTTACTCCCATTATATTTATAGAATCTCTGTTAAATATATTTAATTATATATTTTTGTATTGAATAATGTAGTATACACTTTAAGGATCCACTTGGAACTATGAATTTGTATTTATACTCATATGTCAGCTAGTAATTTCTTCGTAAGTAGGGGTAGTTTAGTGTTTGGAATTAACATTATAAGTTCTAAGTTAACTAACAAGATATTTACTTCCCCAAAAATATCTTAAAAAATATCTTAAGAAGTTAAACAGGATCTTATAAAGACTTCAAATACTAATACCTATCATGTTCTAAACGCCCCCAAAACAAATTTAAACACAAAAAAGCATTTGGGTGACCATTAATGGTGAATCGAAATATAGAGTGATCCCGAAATAACCATTATCAAAATAGAATTGATCGAAATTCAAAAATTAGCAAAGGTTAGTAATCTTTGGTGCCATTCGCCCAATAAAATAACATAAGGTGTATTTTTTTTTATTAAAAGTGAAAAGTAATTTTTTTAATAAAAAATAAAATTACATAATGTGCATTCTTTTATTAAACCTTGAAAATGAAGAGTAGTATGGTAACAAAACTTTTAAATCTATTATTAAAATTATATTGTTAAAAAATTAAATTGATCATATAACTATGAACAAAATGAGTTATAATATAAATCAAAGGATAATTTATAGAATTTCGTAAATAATTATTAACTTATTTATTATACCAATTTAAATATTTGAAATATAAATCTTATGTCTTGTATACGTTTATTTTTACTAATTAAAATAAAAATATTCCACTTCCACATTTAACTTTCATTTTAATTACGATATGACTATATGAGGACTTGATAACTCGTGTCCCACTGGATCTAATCAATCCTCACCACTATTTCATAGCAATTGTGTCACTTTCAAGCTCAGTCGACTCGAAGCAAATTTTTGAAAAAAAATGACTCGGTTCAACATATAACGAGTCGAGTATTTGACTCGAATTTCTCCAACTTAAAATTAACATTTAATTTGGTTAGACTTATACGACATCAAATCAATTTTTTGAATCAAACTTTTCAAGTCATACCTTATCTAACATTTGATTCAATTTGAGCTCATTTACATTCCTAGTCACCTACTCGAGCATAGCATCATAATTGACACCCATGACCATTCTTTTTATTTTCATGTTCTTTTGCATTAACCAATGGAAAACCTAAAATAAGAATGTCACATCACTCAATTTGAGTCAAAATATAACCACTCAAATGGTCAACTGCATGTTTTTCTCAAAGGTATCAATTGTATCACGGGACAACTATGACCAACTTTTTTTTAGTTCATCAATTGTATGAAGACATAAAGTAACTTCAGGCGTGACCTTTATAATAGCACCTTGTTACATTACTAGTATTACTTTTCATTGAACAAATTATTTTAATTGTGCATGTCTCTGAATGTTCATTACTTCAACAAACAACTTTGACTGCTGGTTGGAGATGAAGAAAACGTAAAAATATTAGACAATTTGCAAGTTTAATGATGAACAAAATCGTTGTTTATTTAAAACATGTTTTATGTCTGACAAGATTATCCTTGAGGTGTGACAAAGTAATGGCTAGTATAATTTATTACGGATAAAACTCAATTAGTTAGCCATGCTTTCTCGACGTGACAGAAAGTGAATTGTGAGGTACAAAAATTATTCATATATAGGCTATTTTCCGACTTATAATAGATTATATTTTAGCCCTAGAGGACACACATCTCCATCTAAAGCTTGACAAAATTCTTAACGACTTGTATATTTTTTTGGTAGACATTTAACTCGCCGTCTATTTATGTGATTAACTTTAAAGAAGAATAATAGGGACGATAAACCATGTTATGGTGCTAAATTGTTGACTTTGAAAAATAAAAACAAGTATGCTATATAGAGTAAAGAACAACTTTTGTCTAAGCACATAAGACGGAAGACAAATGATTAGAATCAACTTTAAAGAAATATTGACTTGTTATGGTTGCCTTGTCGAGTGGTAAATGTTTGCAGCTTCGATAATGTCATGTTTATTTAGAGTTAATTAGTCGTCGGATGCATGCAATCACTAAATAATTATGATAATTCAACGAAATAAGTTTTATTTAAAAAAAAAGAATATTAATCAATAGAAATTCGAGTGAATATTATACATTAACATCAAGATAATGTCACAATGTTTGACGAGGTTCCTGCCTATGCATGCCTAAGCAGTAGCTAAGGGTAAGAGTCGAGTGGAATCGATGATAACCTTGCTTGAAACTTAGCTTTATAAATGATAATATGATGGTTGTATAAGTTTTCGAGCTAACACAATAATGAAGTGCAAATATTATGTACTACTTCATCACAATAGATAAGAAGCGTATGTAATAATGTAATGAATCATTTTTGAAAATAATATATCATAGGGTTATAATGGTTTTTTGAAAATAATAAAGTGGACATGTTTTTAATTGATCTTAAACAAGCATAGGGAATGTCATTAGATAAGCCATGTAAATGTATATCAACAAATTAGCCACTAATAGAAGAAATAATCAAATTTGTGAAAGAAAGATAAATAAATTAAAACTATATTGATCAAATGAGATTAACCTTAACCTCAATTGGGAATGTACATTATCAAAACAAATATAACATGTATGTATATCAACAAATACATTTTTTGTTAACAAAAATCCCTTCCCAAACCCAAATATTCCTTCATTTCTCTAGGAAAACAAGGATACCTACTCCATGAATTGGCATGCAACTTGAGGATCTTGACAACTCTCTCCTTAGTAGATGAATCATCCTCACCCCCAATATGCAACAAAGCTACAAGCTTCTTCATGGATCCATAAAACAACATTTCCTCCAAAACTTTTTCAGTTGGATGAAAATTGCAAACCAACCACAAAATCTTCACACCAATTTTAGTTGTAGCAATTGAAATATTCAACAATTTCTTGGACACAACTGCAATTCCTAGTCCATGTTCAACAAATGCTAACCTCCCATCAGCACATTCACACATTAGTTTAATCAAATACATAATTTTCTCACATTTTGATCTTGTTGAATCTGGAACAAGCTCAATCAATGTACAAACAGCTCCAGCTTCAATTGCTTTTAGCCTACTTTTTTTTGAAGCCTTCAAGATTTGGATCAACACTTGCAAAGCACAAGAACTTGCTTTTCTTGATATTTCATCTGAGACAATTTCTAACAAAGATTTGAATACATCAATGCCCTGATCTTGTATAAGCAAATTCCAGTGATTATTATCAGCCTTCCCCATTTTTTCAAAAATCGAAACGGTGCATAATCTAGCCTCTGCACTCCCCCTTTGAAGCATAATTGCCATGGATTTCAAGCACTCTGGCTTCATCAACAAACAAATAGTTTCATCTTCTGATGAAAATGGCAACTGATGCAGAACAGACAATGCTTCTTCACATGCTCTAAAAGCAATAAAATCAAAAGAATCAACTAAAACCTGTTCAACAATCTTGATCAAAACTTCAACACCACCCAGTTTCTTGAATTCAGAAGCCATTATTTCATCACCTGTTTCAAGAATGGATTTCAGTTTTTTCAAAGAAGTTACCTTGAATGGTGTAGACTCAATAGTCTTCATGATTGAAACCAATTCAATGCTTTGAACATGATGAGTTGGAGATGAACAAGAGGATGAAGATGGTGAATAACCATCTTTCCAAGAATTTATGAGCCTTTTGAGAGTATAATTTGGGGTTATTTCAAAACTATCAATAGGTTGCATTGTTGCAGGACATGTATTTTTTTTGTAAATCAAGAACCATTTTTCAATGTTTTTTCGTTCATATGTGACACCTGTGGAGATTGTAACAGGCTCTTTCATGGGTTCCATGGAGATTGGACATCTAAAATCATGAGGAAACTCCATTGTTGGAGCTCTTTGATGATTGTCCATTATTATCTCAGGAGGAAAAATGGTATAATTTGGATTTTTATAGAGTTTTTGAGGTGCTTATTATTTGTTACATGGTATGGAAGTTTGAAGAAATTAAAGAATTAATCAAAAGTCAGAACTACTTTAAAAATTGGAGATTTTGCAAGTTGTGCAAATGTGTAGACATGGAAGCAACAAAGTAAACCATTGGGCCAGTTGTGAGGTTTTTAATATTATTGTAATCATTTCGATTCGTTTTAATTAACGTTTTTTTATATATATTTTTTTATAGTTTGATACTCCATCCAGGATTTCCTAATTACTTAATTATATATTAAAAATATTTTATTAAGTAATAATTTATTTTATTATTTTGAGGAGAGATAAAAGCTATAGCCGATAAAAAAGAATATTGAGAAACAACAGTAATCTTTGTTTTACAGAAGTTAAGCAAAAATTATTAGCTATTCTTGCAGCAAGCAAATATCCATTAAAAAATTGGATGTAAATAGTTCTTAACTCTAAATTCCTACCAAGTAATGCGAAAATGGCGTTTCAACTTGAATTTTTTGACCAAAGTTGATAAGAATAAATAAGATTACTACTGGGAATAAATATAGCCAGATCAGATGACTAGATTGGTTTCTAAATATGTTCAAGGAAATTTAACATTGAGTCGACAAAGATTATGAACAAACATTATAATTTACCATAAGATACATTTCAATTTTCAAATTTGACACATGATGAATCATTTAAAACAGAAAGAAAATCAGAAATGAATGACCCTGATTTTTTGTTTAATTAGAAGATTGACAATATTTTAAAATTGAGTCGACCAAGTGAACAAACAATATAATCTATCATTAAATATAATTCAAATTTGGTATGTAATGAATCATTTGAAACAGAAAGAAAATATAGGAAATGAATGACCCCTGATTTTTCGCTTAATTAAAAGATTGAAAATATTTAAAATAGATGCTAGCTAGCTAATTCTCACTTCAATTCTTTTCAATGGATGATTTTACTTTTCAAAACTTTCACCATGAATAATATTCAAAAGATAATATTACGATTTTTAAATAATTAAATAAATCTAATAATATATAATTCATACGGAGTGTATGTATTATAATAAGAAATAAAAAGTAATTATGACCAAAATTTTATAGACAAAAACGTCAATTATTAAAATGAATCGAAGTAAGCTAGGGATTAGGAAGACAAGTGCCAAGCAAATACTCCCTCTAGATCACTGTTATAAATCGAAACATGTTATTTTTTCTTGTTTTAAAATAATTGAATATTTGATAATTTTAAGTTTCATTTAATAATAATTAATGATTCAAATATTCCTTTTTATTTTTTATAACTTACCATTTACTAATTTGTCAATTTAATTACACCTAAAATAATGAAAGAAATAAAATTATATTTGAAAATATTATTTTATAGAAAATATATAAATTAAGGGTATATTAGACAAAATATGGTATAAAAGAGGTTAATCGAATTATAATTTGAATAAATAAAAAACAACATAATTGACTTATAAATAGGATAGGAGGAAGTATCAAATTTACTACTCCATATTAACATGGTAATTTGAAAATCAATTCAAACGTTGACTTTATTATATGAGTAGATTAGATTGAGGATTAGATTAGATCAAACGTAAGATTTGCATGTTCATTATTTATAAGAAAATAAAAAATAATTGCATAAAGATATTCATATTAATAAAATTTTCAACAGTTCCAACTTCCAAACGTCTATATTCAAACCTAGCTTACATAACACCGACGAAGACTACTGAGATTCTTCCACACGTTATCCTTTGAAATTGCAAACAATATATAACTTGGCTGTTGAGCTGCCTTAGCATGCTGAATGCTGACCCTCTTTTGGTTTCAAATTATCCAAGGTATTACCAATTATATATGTATATTAATTTACATTTTGAAGAAGAACAGGTCTTACATTGAAAATACAACATATAAGGTGGTTTATAAAATTTTGGGTTTCATTTATAAAAAATTAATTTTAATATGAAAAGGATTAATTGTCGATTTAATTAGGATAAAGTTGATATTTAGTCTTGAAAGTGGTATGTAGATGTGATTAGATCATAGAGCAAATGAAAGCGATAACTCTATAATTTGTATAGGACTAAATTTTTCATACAATACGTATAAGCGAGCAGGGACTAAATTGTGATATTTAAGCTATCGAAATTAAAATCTGGCTTGATTAAAACTGCAGGACAAAATTGATGATTAACTCTAGTATGGATCCTCATGGATTAACTCTTGACATGATATCATGATTCATGAGTCAATCCCTTGATTTCGTACACGCAATCACTGAAATCCCGGATTTGGAGTGCGGAAGAATATTGAAACAACACCCGTCTCGTATTGAATATGTAATATATATACGATCCATCATGTGGAGTGCACGTTTGGTGATTATTTTTACGACGTCGTAGATTTGGGGCTATGGAAATAACTTTTACCGTGATATAGTCTATGAATGCATTGATTTGATCTTAGCTTCTCATCACATCTTACATCTACCTGATTTATTCAAACATGCAACAATTATCTGAGTGATGAGAAGCAGTACTCTTTCCAAGAAATTCTGCAGTATGACTTTCAGTAGATTAATACGGAGTAATAAACATACTCCAGAATTTAATTCAGCAGAAAACAGTTGGCTGTAGATTGATCATCTGGGATCTGGCTATTGAGACTAAATCTCCTCAATAACATGCTTGGCTGCTTGCTAGAGAATTGTCAACTATACTGAACATATAGATCCTATATCTCAAAATAATGTATAAATTAAATTTTGTATACAATAATAATCATATACCGAATATAACATTTCAATTGTAATTTAGAAAATATAGAAAGACTCACCACTTCAACTATATATTTATAACAAACAATAAACAAGTGTTTAGTGATCCATGCCTCAATTGTCATAGATTAAGGCTATTTTCATAGTAGTCGTTAGAAATATAAAATTTGAAGACTTGTTAGGGTGTAATTTATTTGGAAGATCAATTTAGATTTAATGTGGTAACAAATTATGAAAAATCGAGACAATTTTCAATTTATATCTATACTAGGAATCGAGTATCTCTTATTATTGCCCCCTCTAGTTCCATCCTGGTGTTATTAGATACTTCGAATTAGTTTAATTTTTGTTTAATGATGTTACCGTTTATTAGTACATACATAAACTCATTTTGTTCAAGATATACATGAATTTATAATATTCAATTGATGGATGATTCAAGGCCTCAATCAAGAATGATCATGCATGTTGAAAAATGAAACTCCCGAGAGATTTTAAACAGGCTGTTTAGTATAAAATAGAAATATCAGAGTATTAATTACATAATACACAATGCTAGTTACCAAATTAAACAAACTAAAAACGATTATAATAATGGAGAATAAGAAGTAGAATAGTTGGGAAAATTCATGACGAATGTAAGCATCAACTAATACAAATAAATAGGGTTAAGTGAATATTTGTTCAACCGTTCCATGACAATGAATTAGATTACTAAATACTTTGTAATGATTCAATTTGAACTATATTTTACCCTAATGACGGGATCCTGAATTCGAGTAATTGCAATAACAATGATCGAATTTTTCTAAAGACAATTCTATTTCAAATCGCAACAAGTCAATTATATATAAAAGCAATTATCGAATTTTATTTTTTGTGTATTATTTTCATTTAAATTCACATGTAAAAAAAATTTCTATAGTACTACTTCTTAAATAATCACTTTTTAAATTTGTTGGTTGAGAGAAATAAAATAGATTATTTAAATGAAAGGTATGTAGTATGCAAGCAAGTTAATTAATATAGTTTGCTTGGTATTACAACATTTTAGCAGATATACTTGACCAATATTTTATTATGATATACTCCCTCCAATCCTTATTATTTATCGCTTAACCACTTTTTACTTTATTTAAATTATTTATCGCTTAACATATTTTACATCATATTTTATCTAATTTACCCTTAATAAAACCAAATATATTTTCCATAAATACATTTCCCATAAATTTTCTAGTTTTGAGAGCATTTTAATTAATATGTAATCATTATGAAAGAGGAATGAATCCTTATCAAATAATTTAGCTACTAAATTTCATAATACTCTATTAATGGTAATTCCTATAGTAAAATTCATCTTCAACAATTTCATAATCTCTCTTTCAATCTATCATCATGAAAATCGAAAAAAGTGATGAACCTATCTCCTTCAACCTATCATCCGACGTTGATAATAATCAGAACATAGACATGGCTATCGAATGAAATTTAGTGAATTTAATCTAGTATCGGACTGTGTAAAATTTTTGGCTCCATACAAATGAGATTTTCGAATGAAATGTGTGCTAAAAAATTTAGTCAATAAAATGTGCATAAATTTTGGCTTTAATACTAATCAATGAAATTTGAGAGATAGCATTAATAATTATACTCCCAAATATAGAATCATTTACTTCCACTATATTAGGTGTAATTAAATTTAAAAAATTAATGAATGATAAATTATAAAGATAAAAAAGGAGCCTTTAGATCATTAATTATGATTGAATGAAGCATAAAATTCTCAAATGTTCACTATGTTAAAAATAAAAAAAAAATGACATAGTGACAATACCCCCAAAAAGTTGGAGGGAGTAATATACGCCTTTATATAAAAACTCAAGAAGACGTAATTGATGGAATCTACTTACCTGCCATTCCTTAAATAGTCAACCTTTGATTTGATTTATATGATATTTTTACTCTATAATAATACTAAAACGTGTGTCATCCATGTGAGATTAATTAATAAGACCCAGGAAATTGTTTTGCAATAATGCTGTTTAATATTGTGCTTATTATTAGCCATGAGATTACTGTTTTAGAGATTCTTTAAAAAAAGTGTAAGAAATCTCCTTTATCCCAGGAATTTCGCTAGAAGGAGGTGAATTGCGGGATGTCTTCCCCGGTAAATTAGGAGACGGAGAGAGCTAAGCTACTTGGCTTGATGAGATTACATCATTGCATTGATTGACATACCGTATGAAGAGGTTAGGATCGCGTTCTTATTTCGACACATTCTTGGTTGAATTATCTGTGAGACAGTTTTAAGTTGTTAACATACTTACCGATAGAGGAATACATAGTATTGAAGGTAGTAAAATAAGGAATTGTTCAATTAAAAATATCATTAGAATTGAACATATAGTAAAATAAGAAATTGTTCAATTAAAAATATCACTAAAGAAAAACTAACCTAATGTTCTCTCGCTCACTCGAATAATAGGGATGATGATAAATGTTGAGGGTTCAGCTCTAAAAAGCAAATTGGTAATGGGGAGTAGTTTAAAAACTTTATATATTAATTAGGAAATGCAGCACGTATCGATGTGGGGCCTGCAGGCTTGGCTTTTCACTTAGCGTGTAATTACTCGCCGAGCGATATTATCTTTGCCGGCGTTAATTAACGAATGATGTGCTCATTAGTCTATTATATGGAAATATATTTTAACATGCTATCGAACATAAGATTTTGAGATATAACAATTTCCGTTGCCTCGATGGATGACTTACCACCACAAAGTCACCGTCGATCGCTTCCTCCTTTTTTTTCTCGTACTATTTTGTTTAAGTTACAAACTTTTTTTTTCACTATATGAGAATACGGTCTATTTGGTAAATTTAATCAAATTAACTTGGCTGCATTCTATTACAAGACTAAGTTTGATTTATGTTTTAGTTTTTTTGTTTTGCTCATTTGTTTTTTGTCTTTTGCCAATGAATAAAAAGGATTTAATTTTTTTTTTGTTGGCTTTAACTAGTTTCATCCCTGCGATACAACGGATCAGCCAAGGCTTGAGTTTTATTATTCTTCATTAACGCATATATTTCATCCAGCCTAAATTTAGGAATTTGTTTTGCGATGTTTTGAGTAGGTGATTAAAACCACTCATATATTATTTTTTGTGCTGTTATCTTTTTTGAATAAAAATGATTTTGATTTGATATTAGAGCCCTAACAGATTAGATAAATTCTTTTATTAATTTTATTGTTATTATTATTATCTGGGATCCAGCGAGATGTTGGGGACCCATTATCTGGCGAGTCCAATACGCACTTAGGATCTAGCGATATGCTTGAACCCCTTATTATCTATGATATGACTAGGATACCATGAAATATTGGAGTCTCTCATATTTATTGTCTGACGAGTCCTATATGCATTGACTGACGAGTCTAATACACACTTATCTACTATCCGGCGAGATGCTGGAGCTTTTTATTATGGCGCAGGTTGTAGCGGTTTAAGCAACCAATTGACGACGATAGTTATCTTATTTTCAAATTGTACATTTATGTTGTGCACGCTTCAACTTGAGGGAGGGTATTGAGTAGGAATGATCCGGAAATATTATTGATATTAGGGTTAGTTTATTATTAGGTCGAACTCAATTATATTAGGTTTAATTTATTTACCTATAAATAGAGGCACTTATTTATAATTATCATCACAATTATTATCAATAAAATTCTCTCTCTATAATTTAACCATTGGAGTTGCAGGCTTAAGTTTAGTTGGTGTGTCTTATTGTGTCATCTCAAACTAACTTGCAAGAATTTACATGGAATCATGGTTGGACATTTCGAATAAGTTAACAAGTTAGTTCAGATAAGTTTGAATGGTCAATCTCAATTACGTAACTCCAAAATTTAAATAGTGACAAAGATATGATAAGTTGATTGACATTAACAACCATTTTGATCAAGTAGTTTTAGTTGTAAAATCGTGGAATATTGTATTTTGGATTGATATTTAGTGACATTTTTTAGTTTGGATGGTATGTAATATTACAATTTGTTAACACTCTACATTACACTTGTTAAAATCTGACACAATTTTCGTAAAAATGAACAAGACACATGATAAGAAACCAATTATGCTATTAATCAAAGTCGACCAATTTGTACCAATTTATGACATGAATACACAAGTTGTTATATTTTTTTAAAAGATATTAGATTTGTGGGTATATTTTTTTTAGAAGACATTAGATTTGTTCCCACCTCTTAGGTCTTATGTATTAAGAGAGTATTTTTATAATTGATGGTCATGCAAGAACCCCGTTCGACTATATAATTTGGATGACTTTCTTACCTCATATTATTATATTTAAAATAATCCTTTTCAATTAAAAAGTATGACAAAATAATGTAAAATACTAATATTGAAATGTATAACAGTTACATCAATCACTCTTAAGCTAGTCATCATAGTGAGTACTGAGTAACAATGCCAAGAATTTTTGAGATGTCGATCTAAAAAAGAAAATGGTATGTAATATGAATATTCTGCCTAATCCTTCAACTCTTATTTGTCGGCATTTGGCGTGATTTTAGCTTTGTATCAATCAAAATTGATCTGACTTGGACTTACCTTCTAATATTTAAACTTGTATAGACATCATTTTCACATATTCAAGTTAAAAAGTTCCAAGAAATAAAAATATCATCAATCTCAATATCAACATGCTTCAATGTCTATGCCTAGCGGGGTAAGAGGATAGGATTGTATGTTGCCTTATCCATGTGATATCAAGGAGGCTGTTTCCGAATTGACTCAAGAGTAAAATACATACAATATCTACTACTTCACAATATAAAAGAAGAGTAGGTAGTATTATGGAAAGATCATCAATGAAGACCAAATAACCCTTTTATTTTAAGACTAGGATTGGTTTACAGCAGTCTACCATATTAGGTAAAGAAAAAGTACCTTAACTTGATGGTCCAAAAATCACATATGAATTTGTAGATCATGGTCAAACCTAAGTAGATAGAAGTGCCACGTGCCGCGATATGCTTGGCCGAGGAACTCATTCGTTGACCAATAAAATGTGTGAAGCCTTCAGCTTTGCCTTAAGACAGGGTCCAAAACATAATGCCCCAGCCTTCCTGTTCTATACAAGTTGATTAGTTTTGTGGCAACTTTTGCATGACCATCTTCCTTCAGATCCTGAGGAATATGAAAGGCTTTCTGCAAAAGTCTGAGTTCTGTTTCGATGAGTTGTGCTAAATCGTCTTCACTTCCCAGATCACCATCGAAAGAAGAAATTGCCTCGTATAGAGTTTTCCGAACATTATTCACCACAAAATCCTGTAAATACATATACAGCAACTCTAATAAGATTAGAGACTTAAATTCATCTTGAAAGTTCCTGAACTGCATTAGAATGGGGATAGGTATCAACATCATTCAGTGAAATAGTATATTTTCGTTCTGCCCTTCTAATATGGAAGGATAATTAAAATATAAAGATATATCTATTGAGCTTAAATCATTACTCATAAACGATTCTTTAGCCAAAGTCTAAAGGCATTTGGGACTCACACTTACTGCAACCATCGTGACGATATAGTCCACTATGATCAGATATATCCTACTTCGAATAACTTCGTTTGACAAAGGGAGGCATATTATTCTATATATGTGAAACGAAATAATCAATGCATGATTAAATTTATGTTCATCAAGATATATATTAAGGAATCCTGAGGGCATGAGTGGATCGATATTGGGAGAGAAGAAAAGTCTTAACTAATCATTTCTAAGAGATAATATACATAACATGTACAAGATTTCATTGTTTTATCTTTTCATTCATGGTTTGATACTTGCAAAACCGAAGTTTTCTTCCAAAAGAGAATTGAGAACTAAGTTTACTTCGATTTCCAAAGACTCTCAGAAGAACCGTCTACCTCTATGTTCCCTTTAATGATACATTAGAAAGATTTACAAGCCTGTCAGGTGAAGTTTTCAACATTTCTATCCGAATATCACCAATACCTGTGTGTGATCTGATGGATATTGCCTCCTTAGTCTGGTGTCTGATTCAGAGCTATTAGAGATATCCTTGTTGGAAAATTTCTCCCATTTCGGGTACTCCTTACCCAAGTTAAGGATGGATAGAAAATATTGAGCAAGTTCTGTTGGTCCAACTATAATGTCATCAATGGCTCCTGCATGTAGAATTCAGATTTAAGCATAAGGGAAAAATGTCCGATAGCAAGATCTGATCATGTTTCTTCTTTTAAGATACCTGTTAAAGCAAGTTTGCAGCAGACTTCGGCATCTAAAATCTCAGGCGACAAAACGCCAGGAGTATCCAACACATATATGTTGGGATGACTAGCAATCTGGATAAAATATATCTGAAGTATCAATAAAAGGAACAACAAAGAACAGCATCAACGAAACTAAAATTGAGAAACCTTCATTTATATGTCTAGAAATGTAAAAGTGCAATTAATTGATCTGCCCCTGTCTTTTTATGAGATAGTTTAAGATGACATATTTTATAATTTTATGAATAAAAAAGAATTGAAGTTATAGGAATGATCTCAAGCAAATCATTGAACGCTAAGAGAATCGCCTTATCCTTTTTTTTATGTTGACCAAGAGAAAAAAGAAGGGTTCCAGTATCAACCAACAAGAATGCCGCATACCTTTAAGCTGCTAATATTTTTTGTATCCCCTGGATGCGGACTAACTACCCCGTGCTTTAGCTTTCCTTTCTCTATATTTCAACAGACATCCCATTATGCAAAATATTCTAGTCAATTTGCTCAAGCTAAAACAAAATTTAAAGGGAACACTATAGAGATACTTTACTGAGAAGCAACATACAAAGATATACCTGCAGCAGTGATTCTTCCCATCTGATGTAATGAGTTAGCAAGGGCAGACTTCCCAACATTAGGGATGCCAACTAGCATAAATGTTAAAGTATGTCTGGAACGCTCAGTCTTCAATAATTCCCTAACTCTTGCTTGAATAAAGTTCAGGAACTGCAAGTTGTTATCGCAAGCTATATAGGCGCAGAAGTACCGACAACCAACAAACTCATTTTAAGTAGATTGGAATAGATTATAATCAGATACCATGTCATCGGTGAATGTATCACATAAAGATTTTACATGATAGCATCAAACAAAGGCCGCAACACTCACCTCTCTTATATTATCCTTATTGTGTGCATTGACCCCGAAACAAATATTGTTCTGCTGCTCAAAGTACCTCATCCATTCCTGTATAATAGAAAACATCAAGTTTCTTCCATTTTACTTGTAATGACAAATTTTTTTTCAGTATACAAGACAAACTTATTCACCTTCAGCTCTGAGCGATTAACAAGCTCCGCTTTATTTAAAACTACAATGTGTCTGGACGAAGTCGAGAAGTTTCTCAGCTCCTCATATGCTGAAGACAAAGGAATCTGAAAAGATAAAAAGTTGCAACTAAGGAACAAAGAGGGTACATCAACAGAAAAATTCAAGACAATACATAAATTTGAGCCTGAACTTTCAAACTCTATAAGCAAACTCATGATTTCCCTAACATTTAACAGTCCATAATCACATTTTAGTTTTATTCAAGTAGTGATTTCCATGTCTTGTGGAGTCGAAAATTTTCTATTCTTTGGCTCATAAATATAATGAAATAAATCAAAATGGCTCGTTACACTACCTAAGCTTATTATCTATTTTGAAGTAGTAGTCTTTACACTCCATCTTGAGTTAACTCGGAAACAACCTCCCTGTGATGAAAAGGGTTGGGTAGAATCCGACTCCCTTACCCTACTTAAGCGGGAGCATCTTTAGAGGCATTGAAGCATATTATTATTGTACAACAAGTCGCTTTCCATTTGATTATTATATTTTGGAAAATAATTTTCAAGAAACATGCATAAGTTGAAATGATAATCTAAAGGAGAAACCGACACATATTGAATATATAAATCATACACTATGGTACATGGTCCTAACACCATATATATACCGAGGTTCATCGTTGTAAAACCAATTGATGATAGAAGGAGTGTCCACGATCTTATTGATTACTCGATCCACTTGGACCACAGATTTTACAAGTGGCCTTACCACTTACAAACGGGACTGACTCATGATACCATTCATTTAGACATTTCATCGAACACAAATTAACTATACAAATTCTTGAATTTTTGTAACATTGAATTATGAATTTGTTTACCCTGGCATCTCTGACTTCAAGAACAAAATCTACTAAAGGAATGCGTTGAGCAATAGCTCTAGAAGCAGCAGCCATGTGAGGAGTGTACCACCAGCTTGAAGACTTGTTCTTTGCTATTTGCTTAACTGTATTACCTAACTTTTGAATTATAGTTGAAGTCATAACGAAGTCAAACTAGAGTGTGTAGTTGGAAGTTCTTTTTTTTAGTTTAAACCTCGTCTTGGGGATTTCGTGTTAATAAAATCAAAATAAATTATTAATATAATAGTTTTGAGATGGAAAACCCGAAAAACGAAAAAATAGGTAATTATGTGACTTGTGTAGTTGGAAATTGTTAGTACATGAGATACTAAGGTCACAATTATAATTCCATTATTGGTATAATAGTTTTTGATGAATTAGGGACTATGTTCACTTCAATTCAACTCATTTCACCTTTTCTATATTAATTCTAAAGATTCACTTGAACATCAATCCATTACTTCATCAATCACTAAACACAACAAAATTCTGAATTCACCATTGAATATTCAATATATATATGGTAACAGATACATAAGCACTATGGTTGCCCTTCAAACAGATCATTGATGTACATAACAAACAAAACATTGTGAAACATAAAACTTTTGAATGAGTGGTCATGAAGACTACACTACCAAAACACCCATCCTTGTCGGGGGAGCCATCTCGTTATGCTTCAAGGTGAAACATCGACGACCTGAAGTAACCCTAGAACATGTTACCCTTTGTAAATCGTCTCTCAGGATGCATATGAGCATTAATGACGTCAACGCCTGTCGAAAGAAGACATTTCCTGGTCACTTTCATCCCCTGTAGACTATAGTGAAACAGTACGTCGGTAGAGTATTTCCTGGTCGCTTTCATCCTCGTCTTCTGATACCATATCATTTCCTCGTAGTTCTAACTTCCCGCCCATATGAAATGATGGACAAAAACTATTCACCTCCATGTAATTACCATACAGTCTCTCTTCAAATCTCTTGTCACTACAGTTGAGAAACCAAGCCAATGATGATTGTATACCTTTGGCCTGAAGGCTCTGATATCTAGGTTTGATCCTCGACTCCAATCTATAAGTAAAGTATTCGGGAAACTCCACTAGCTCCTTCAATGGCTTTCCAATTTCACTCTTGAAGAAGTAATAGCTAATTTTCATGAGTGCAACTGGCACGGCAACTAACTGAGGACACTTCACCATCATTTTAGCCACATCCGCAGAAGAAAATCCCCTTCCAAGAAAAAACTCAACAGGCTTCATGATCAAACTTTGGTTGAGACTAATTATTTGGGGCATAGTTTCAACCACCCGAGCAAATCCATCATAATCAATTTTGAGCTTCAAGTTAAAGAACTGTTGAAACGATGACAATTTAGCCTTCAAAGGTAAACTAAGTATCTCCGGATATTGTGCAATAATCTTAGGAATCGCTTCCTTTCGAATTCCAAAACTACTTAAACAATCCACATTTGGCTTCACAGTCTCTTCAAGATCATATCCAAGTATATACACCCGTTTCTCCAACATCCTCGCCAGAATCATTCTTGGCAGACCCAACGAGATCAAATAATCAACAAGAGGCTTAATCACCGTCCCAACTCGCATCCCCAAAAAGTAGGGATATTCTGTCACCATCGCCCCAATATCCCTTGGACACACCCCAATACTCACCAAATACGCCACAGAAGTACTCATCGTCCCCTCAATCTTAAATCCTAAAAACTCCGGATACTTCATCAACACATGTCCAATATCTTCCTTCTCCACATCAAGCCCTCTCAAAAACTTAATAACCGGCTGCAACTCAATCACAACGCTAGCACTCAAACATTGAGGATGGCTCTTAACAAACTCCCCCAACCTATCTCTCGGTATCCCTACCTTCTCCAAGAAACTCAACACAGGAATCATATTCTTCCTCACACTACACCCCAACATCAATGGATACTCGTTAATATCATCGATCTCCAAACCTAAACTCTTCAAGAATTCGACACGTTCTCGCATTACATCAACAGATGATGGCAATTCCAACTCCTCCAACTCATCAGGAACTATTCCTATAGACTTTAAATAATCACAAATCATGACCCTAGAAAGTAGCTTCTCTTTTTGCCCTTGAACTGCCCCCCATGTAACAGTGGGCATTTGGTACTCAGGGAATTTACTACAACTAGTGGAAAATGATTGAAAATTTCCAAAAGCATCAATCTTTATTAATCTATGGCTTAAGAAATATTCTTTAAAATTTCCAAAAGCATGAATCTTTGTTAATCTGTGGCTTAACATATGTTTAAGGCAAAATTGTGAACATGGGTTTTGCTGTTTTTTTGTTATTGTTCTTACAAATACTATGGATTCTTTTTTTCTGAAAAAAGATGCCATTTTTATGGGGGGTTTTTTTTTTATGTTTTTGTTAGTTAATTTATTGATTGAAACAGTGTATATATATATGGAGCTCAATTGAATAAATGAATTTATGATGGATTTATTATGCTAAACAGAGCAAGAAAACTGTATGAAATTGATATAATAAGCTGGTTTTTGCAGAAAATTTTACCTTATTTATCTCATTTGGAGAAGAAGAAGAAGAGAGCAAAGCTTCAGAATATTCATAAGAAAACAGAGAGAAGTTGGACAAATTGGTTCTCTTTATTTCCTCTGTTTGTAAGGAATCGTGGTCGCGCAGCTCTCTTCGTCGAGTGCGTAGTAGGCTTACAGAATAATTAATGAAAGCAATCGCGTCATTTCAAAATTGTAAAAGATTAAATGAAAAGAATGAGTCACCTTGATAACGACACATCGAGATCACTTGAGGAGGTCCTTTATTCAATCAACTTCGCCTTGCTTGTTGTTGGATATACCGTTCATGCACTTGCGTACTCTCTACGCGCCATGACTTTTGTATGACATACTGGAAGCCAAAAATGTATTGGTAGTGAGAAGCAATTTTCTTTTTTACTCAAATTACATGACAAGAGGTTTCATGATCGGATCCAAGATCAATCAATCAACATCATCATGGTCGAAGATCTTGGAAGAGGTTCTCGTCTAAGTGGATAGGGGGTCAAATAATACACGCTTTCACCCTTGTGAAACGGAGAGGTTGTTTCCAAATTGATTCAGAAGTAAAGTACGAATACTATCTACCATCTCAAAATAGATTTAAAAAAAACCTAAGTAGTGTAGTGATCCATTTTGATTTATTCTATTATATCCAAAAAGTAGAAAATGTAAAATCTTTGATTCCACGCGACAACTGACAAACCCAAAAAAATTTCAAACATGAGACATCTACTAGACTACTACAACAGGGCAAGTAAACTCACTCTAGTTTTGCATTGTATCTCCAATCTTGTTTTTAGACAATACTTACATACCACATCGAACAATTGGAAATAAGTGATATTCTTTAAGTAGAACCAAGAAGCAACCCTGGTTGTGTTCGTAGAAAGGAGAGATGGTTGGCATCTCCCCCGACAGGGACGGGAACAGCTTTCGGGCTTTCCTTGTTACCACACATCCGGTTAAGGCTCTCCACCTCGGTGGATCTATAACCCAATTTTTTTGTCCTTCTCGAGACAATATCGACCATCTTAGCGGAATGTAACAAAGAGTATATCATATTATCTATTTCCTCCTTTCGGTGCATTTTTCCAATCGGTCTACCGTGAACAATAACATCTACAATACATAAATCACATGGCACAGCTCTACAAATATTCAAACTTGAATTGCATTTCTCTGAAATGTACATTGCTTGTTTATTACAGAGATTTATGTATCACTACAACTCAGTTGTGCAATGCAGCCGTGCTCGAGTTCAGAGCTAACCATTGAGTTTTCTGGGCAAAACTTGGGGAGATGGGGCTTCTGGTGATGGTGAATATGATATCGAGATAAGTTTAGACCGGTATCTTTCAGCTCCATCGTTGTTCAGGGTCTCGACATATTGATCCTTCGGATTGCCTGTGACATGTCCCGTGGCATGGTTCTTTTGTGGTTCTGTGTATGACAATGCGATTAATGACTCTCGAGTCACTTCCTTCTCCAGGATCTCCTTGAGACCGGTGTCTTTCCTATCCATTTAATTGGCGATCTTCGACCTGCAAATATGAAGTAGTAGACAGAATAGTTGTAGGACTAAAACTTCTTGGGTATTAGCACAACTCATGGCACTAAAACATCATCAATTATGTGTACCTATTTTAGTTCAACTTCTTCCCTATTCAAAGTTATTGAGGAAGCATATTCTTCACTCAGATTCTAATATTCATTTTCAATTTTCATATTGTTAATAGGTACTGCTAATTCAAGGTTTCTAATGCTTGGACTCAACTCCATTATATACCAGCAATTCAACACTACATTCTACATTCTTTAACATCATCATAAAAGTGGTCAAAGCCTCCACAATTTCAAGCTCAAGCATGACATTTAGCACCAAGTGCTTCAGTAGGAACAGTGTCAAATGTAACAATCTGCAACAGCTGACAAAGACAAACGGTAAGGCTGGACAGAGTTCCTGGTCGGTACACGGCGCTACAATCCTTGGATAAGAACATCCATCCTAACCAAGATTTTTATATAGGGGATTACGAACGAATGGACATAAGAAAAATAATAAACAAAGTATAAAAAAATTAAGGGGCCAGACCAAATATTTTTTTGGGAAAAATGTATATTTTTTAATAGTAAACATTTATTTTTCAAAAAATTAGGGGGTGACTGCTCCTCCAGGCGCTCTAAGGCTCCCCCTAGTTCCATCATTGCATAAATCGACCCTCATTCCGCCTTCATGTGGAACACCAAACATTTTCCAAGCTACCAACAGGATGTGTATAGGCAAAACTTAGCAATCCATATAAACCAAATTATGCTATCTATAAGTATTAATCAACCATTGAACTTCTAGTGTCACATAGTATAATTAATACTCAACTTCCTTCAACCTTATCCAGCATAATCCATTAAACAAGCCACACTGAATATGCAAAGTTACAATATAAACAAAAAAAAAGCATTTCCTTTTGCTTGATCCAATCAACAACAATGATACTAACATCATTTGTCACAAGAAATCAAATTGCCATAGTCCAAGAGAAGTCAAACCAAACAATAAACATTGAGCATAAAGCTTCAACATTAAATGCCAACAACACATTAAAATAACATGCACATATATATTGAATCAAGAAAATATTCATGGGATATTCAAAGACTAGGATATATATTCTACCTTTGTGATGATTCTTGAATTTATTGTTTAGCTTTTTGTTTATTTTGAGATAGTTGACTGTTGTCTAAACGTTAGATATATGTTCTTGGATTTAATGAGAGTTGATTTGTCAATACGTTACACAAAATCTTTCCTTTTGTAGTAGGAAAATGATAAATAATTCCCTATAACTCCAAAGCAAATTAGGATACATAAGGTATAATTATAATCACAAATTCTCTTGCACATTGCATGTACATTAACAAGTTTGATAACTTTGTAACAAGTATAGTAATTAAATCCGCATTCAAATTAACAAGTTTACAAGTGAAACATGTATTCGAATTATCAAACTTATAAATTCATGATGTTCTCTCCATCAACAAGTTTATAAACCAAAGTCTGTATTTGAATCATCAAACTCACAAGTTCAAAATGCATTCGAGTGATCAAGGTCCAATACCAAGCTGCAATCGAATTTCAAGCTTTCAAATGTAATATCTCGATAACAAGTTGTTGAGACTCTTGAATTAAATTAAGTTAGGAACATATGAATTTGTGACATTCCAGATATATAACAAATTAAACTTTACTATGGACTTTTGCTAAACTCTATGATAAGCTACTTTACAGTATAATATAATCTTCACAGCAGAATGTCTCATATGATAATCTTTTGTGTGAAAGAATAAAATGACCTGATCCATGACCTAGCATTCCTGTGAGGCCTTCAATATCAAGAACCCTTCGAATTTCGCCATAGTATCCAATGATGTAAAAACGATATCAGGGCTTGCTGCTCGGATTCTCTCCACCCTCTGAGTCGCTGAACGTTCTATATGAATTTGGTGAATAGGCAGCAGGAACATCCAACGAAACTGCCCGTCGCAGAGCTGCCCTGTATTCCACCATATGTTCTTTTGTGATACTCTCCTTCCTTTCCATAGACTTATCTCTTTCCTCCAGAAACTGCATTAAAAAGAAGAGGATACATTACTTCAAGGAAGACACAAACTTTTTGTCAAAAGGAAAACAGAAGCTCATTCTAAGTGAGACAATGGAAGAATTTCGAAGACATACTTTCCAACTACACACATCATGTTTCGAAGAAACCGAATACTTACACTGAGAGCCCTCTCAGATTCTCCCAAAATCCTAAGAATTCGATGATCCTGGGTCATATTGCAAGAGAGAACTATGTGCTCAAACCGCCCATCGACAGGTACAGCAGTCCTCACGACAGGTGAAATGCTTCCTAAACTGCACCATAGACATGAGAAGATAAAAATCTATCTATGAACATTAGCTAGAAAACGAATATTCGAAACAATGGTTCTCGATCCTAGTGTATGAGAGGAAAACTAGACTATACCTGAAGGGCTTACGCACAATGATGTGGTAGAGTCGACCAGGAGCATATAAGCGCCTTGGATCTTTTAACTTCTCTTCCTCCAGTGTGCATGTATCTTTCAAGCACATTATACACATCAACCATGGGAGATTATCAAATATATGAAAAACAGAAGTTATGGAATGGAAACCTCAATCATATTAGCATCATACAGATGCTATTCAAATGCATAAGCAAAGGCGTCGAGAGCTGAAATTCTTTTACCAGAAAAGTGACTTGAAAGCAGTTTCCAATGCCGCAGTAGTTCGAGGCAAGAAATCGTCCTGTGATGCATATATGTGAGTTCTATCATAATAAAGATATCGAAAAAACCAAACAATAAAATCACAGAGGACACTTAGAACATCCCACATGATTGACTACACAGTAGGATGTCTCTCAAATGTTAGATTGAATATCACTACTCTGGAGAGGATGATATTAACTTTTTCTTCAACAAATTTCTAATTTTCTAGATATATCACGAGAAATGTACAAGCGGTATGAATGCAGAACTTCGATTTTTAACACGAAAGCTGGAAGAATGATATGAATGCAAAAGCAAATGAAGCCTTAAGGATGGCCTAGTAAAGTTCCAAAGCATACAAAGATGTATAATTAGTTCAAAAAATTAACCATTACCTGCAGCACTATCGAATTAATAACATCTGCATATCTCATGGCCAGATTAAGCGAGACACGCCTGGTAGGAGCAATGGCGAAGCATCTAATCCTATTCCTTCCGATCCTTCCCAACTTCTCTCTATTTTTGATAGCCAACATAGTCAAACATGTGACTATGCCTGCACCCAACGAGTGCCCTATGAAAGTCAAAGTATAACTTGGATATCTCTCTACCAGTTCCCTTAAAACACTACACTCTTCTTCAAAAACCCACTCAGCTGCCTTCAGCAATCCATTGTGAACATACCCATTATCAAATTTAGTCTGCCCGAGCTTGTTATCCAAAAGAAGAAAGAAATCAGTATTTTTATCCATACTGAGACCCCTGACAGCAACCACTATATCTGTGTGATCATGATCAAGGTATACCATATAAGAAGGCACTTTTCCTTCAGTATCATCATATGTTTTCTTTAAAACCACCCAATCTGGATTAATACCATACCCTCCAGGAGGCTCCCAAACAGGGTTCCTAAGATCATCCTCATACACGGCTATCACATATTTACAAATCCGCGGTATAGGCTCGAATTCAGTGGCAGTTGCCAAACCCCAGTCTTCGCTCTCACGGCCAGCCGTGTAAAGGAACTTTTTCCACGCCCAACGGGCACATGCTAAACAATATACACATTCTGCAACTGGAATACAACAAGCTGCTGACATTGGATCCTAATTCCTACTAACCAACCATTCTTCCACTACCATAAGTCAACATCATAACATTTCAGATAAATGGTCAAAATGTTGATGAAAATGGAGCTTGCTAGATTTTTTTCTGAGTATAAGCTAAGAGTAACAACTAAGGAAACATATTTTCATCATTATTGGATTGCAGTTGGACACTTAGACTATCATACTAAATTAGGAACTTAAGAATGAAAAAAAAATGCAATAAAAAGGTAACAAAAACAAGAAACCATTAGAAGAGTCACATTTTAAATTCTCTTTCACGAGAATCTTTATTGTTTAATGCTCATTTGATGCGTTCTTCATGCATAAAACAATCTGATCATTAAAATATACTGAAACTTGGTAACGAGTTCGGATAAATACTTAAATATAAATCAAGCGATTTCTTACCTCCTCCGTGAAATTCCAGGATAAGGACCTCGAGGGCCGTTAGTATGACGGTTTCATACCTTTTTAAATATAAATCACGCTTCACACGTCATAAGAACATATGTTAAGATATTATGTAATAAATGTAAATATTCGATATAAGCTCTTCCTATAAAATTTGATATCGAAAGTTTCGTTAATTATATTTTCATGTGTTATGTTAAAGTGTTACATTTTACTTTCAAAATAATTTAAATGTTATAAAACTCATAGTATTAGTAAGAGGTGGGTTGTTGACAGTTAGCTTTGTTTTTCCAACTATAAGTTCATGCCTTTATTGCATCAAGGTTGCTTATAAACTACACTACTTTTCATGGAAAAATGCATTCCGAACAGTCCCTTTTCCTAGCATTTGTAGTGGATTGCTCAACTGGATTGGCAACCTTAATACTTTTATGACATTTGGTATTTGGTTTTTTGAAATTGGGGTTAAAACCGAATCCGAACCAGAATCGATTAAAACCTCGATCGGCGAAATAGGTTTGATTTCGGTTTAACTTAAAACCAATCCGGAACCGATGACTAAAGTTTCTCGAACATAAGCTCAATTGGTGAAGAATTAGAGTTTTAATTATCAGCCAGCCAGCACTCTTAAATGCGATGTGAATTCGGCTGCATAAAGAGCGAGCGCTATTTTAGTCACGATCGTCTGAGCATTGAAATTGAGTATGCTTGTTGTGATTTTCTACAGACAGGGGTCGTCAGTGCTGACTTCCAATCATCAACACGTGCCTAATTCAATAAAATCCATATATATATTCATGATCATATACCCCTTATATGTTTTTAGGAGCTAATTATACAAATATTTGATCCATTTCAACCATTCATTGGTTGAATTGACCTCAAATATCAACAAAATGGATACTGAATCAGGTCAGCTCTAAATTATTGACTTATCAATTATGTACTCGATTATTTTGAATTGATGGTTCACTTTTTAAATTTTGTACTAGATTATTTTTATATATATTGTACAATATTTGGTGAAAAATATAAGAAAATATAACATTTTTGTGAAAAATATATAGAAAGATAGCATTTTTGTGAAAAAGATAGCAGTTTTGTGAAAGATATATCCAAAGATGGTATTTTTAATGTTTTTTACTACTAACATCATGATAATTTAGATTAAAATTAAAATTATGTGTCTCCATTATGCTACAAAGTTTGTTAGTTTGTTAAAAAGATACCCCGTAGCATTTTTGTGAAAAAGATAGCATTTTTGTAAAAATGATAGCACTTTTGTGAAAAATATATTAAAAGATAGTACTGTGGTATTTTTAATGTTTTTACTATTAACATGATAAATTCTATTCAAATTAAAGTTACGCGTATGATTACGGCTATAAAGTTTGTTAATTTGGACTAATGAAATCAAACTAGAGGATCTCTTTATGGGATGGAGGGAGTATTTTTTTTCTTGATTTATACATGTACTAACTTAATTGATGTATGTGGCAGTGATTGAGTTCTTGGGATGTGTGCCATTGTTTCAGAGGCTTCCTGGTTCTTCACTCAGAAAAATTGCTCAAGTTATTACTGTTAAAAAATATGGTAAATTATTTAGCCTTTTGTTTTAATTATTGATGTTTAATACTCTCTCCGTTTTTTTATTTGAAACTATTTTCAAATACGAATCTAATGATATAAATTTTACATTTATTAGAATAACGATTAATTAGAAATTAATTGTCAGAGCTCCACCTCGATATGTGAAAACGTCGAGTAAAAAAAACGGAGGTTGTATTGATTTAGTAAAAAAAGTGATCTTTAAGTTGGTATTCATAAGAAAGATTGAGTTTTTATATGGTGGGTCATTTTAGATTTATGTTTTGCTGAAAAAGAGAGGTAGATGGTAGGCTACTGATGTTCATCTTAATTTATTCTCACATTCGATTTTAATGTTATTAGTTATCATTTTGTAGATTAATTAGCTGTAAAGTGTTATATGAAAAATTACAGAAATGTAGGTGCACTTGATAAGTGCTCCATCAATTCCAAAGAGATTGTCTTGTTTTGGATTTTGATGAATATTTTATTTTTTAAAATTTGAACGCAAATATATTTTTATATGTTGTGTATTGGTGAAAATATGAAAATATAGCCAATTTACTACTAACATGATAGTTTGTATTCAAATTAAATTTGTGTGTGCCGATTAGGGCCTCAAAGTTTGTTCATTTTGATCATTGAAGATCAAACTGGACTATCTTTTTAGGATGGTGGTAGTATATTTTCTTTTGAATCATGTGTGTGTTCAATGCAAAAGACAGAGGAGAGTATGTTGTTCGTGAGGGAGACGCGGGGGATGGAGTTTATATCATTTGGGATGGAGAGGTAAGTTGGCTTAATAATTTGATGTTAGTGTATATGAGACCGTGCAACATTAGATGATGTATATAAACCTTTTTGTAGGCTGAGGTTTCTGGGTCCGTCCATGCCGATGATCAGGATCGTCCTGAGTTTCAACTGAAACAATATGATTATTTTGGCCATGGTGAGATGGTGAAGTTTTACCACTCAATTTTAATTGTGTACCATAGTGTTTCTTGAAATTCGAATAATCTATCGAGAGATACTGTTTCAGGTATGGAATCATCAGCTCAACATGCTGATGTTATTGCATTAACCAAGCTTACCTGCTTTTTTTATACGTATATTACATCGCTTGAACTTTCAATTTTATCCCTTTACTAATTTTACTTCATACCTTTTGGAGAGGTTCTCACACTTTTTTGGTGTTTGTCTTTTATATTCCCTGTAATTTCAGCTTACCTGCTTGGTACTTCCTCATGAGCATGTACATTTGCTAGAACCCAAATCAATCTGGAGTTCTGACGAAGCAGGTGGCAAATGTTCACTTGTGGAGCAAATATTACATTTGGAGCCTATAGAAGTATGTTTAAGTAGCATTTGCAATTCTATTTCTTCATATAATCTGTTGCTAGGTTGAATGAACTATTTTACTTTTGCATGTGGTGTTATGTGTGGTCCCAGACTTTTTAGACTAATGAAAAATAGAGGTGTAAAATCAATATGTAGATTTTTTTTTGGGCGTTCCCGTTTCCTTTGGAAAAGTAGATATACAAGAGATTAGATGTATCTCCTAGTCAATTTCTACACCTGAAGTACAAATATTTGTAAAATGTTCTTGTGAAGGTTAACCTCTTCAAGGGAATCACATTGCCGGATGCTCCGAAATTCGGGAAAGTGTTTGGAGGACAATTTATTGGACAGGTATAATTGAATCTCAACTCTTTTGCAGAGGTGGCATTCATTTGAGCGCACATAAATATACTCTCGCAAACACACATCTTTCTCTCTATCAGCACTCCGTCTCTTGAAGCTACATTGTCTTTGTAGCTCTTGTTCTAAAAAATGTATTGCTTCAGATATTCTTCCTCTTTTCATTTGCATCTCCCTTGATTCTGTCAGTAGGGTATATCACCTGTTTCTTTGTTGTAACTATAGTAAGGCACCAACTAATAGTTAATTGTTGACTAATAATTTGCAGGCACTAGCGGCAGCATCAAAACTGTTGACTGCTAAGATTGTCCATGATTTGCATTATACTTCCCTTCTTATTTAGGAATTTTCACAGTATGTATTATCATTATCTATCTCCAGTTCCATTTATTCTTGCATACCGAAATTAGATAAAATTGGAGACTGGTTTTATGTATGGTGGAGAAATGTGGATAATTTTGTGTAAACAGGGGAACACTTTTCATTCATCGTGTTTATAATTGCACTCTTGCAGTTCCGATTATTTATGAAGTTCATCGTGTAAGAGATGGAAAAAGTTTGCGACCAGTAGAGGTAGGCAGCTATTCAGAAGAATTGTGGTTTCACGCTTTCTTTGGCACATTTCAGGTGCTGTATCAATGTCATTTATCTTTTTTTAACATTGTCTATAGACTACACTATGCCTTTGAGAGTCAAGAATGTTGTTTTGTGTGACATGTAGTGGCATCTGCTTTAGAGTGGTGTTTGTTCTTCATTTCCTTGGGACTAGCATAAAACAATACGAGATCGGTGTTGTGTAAGGTCATTTAGTCAATAAGTATTTTGTGTCAAGGGCCTGAGTGGATTCTATTACCAAACAAAACCATTGTCAGTATAGTGTTGTAATGAGTACATTAAAGCATGTACAGGACTGTTGTAATATTCAGTGGTATATTGTCACTTTAGGTATGAGTATGTTTCTTTTAATCGTCAACCTTCTCGACTGCGCAGAAGTTGATCATAACACTGACAAAAAAAACTAAACCAATCCTGTTTCAGACTTCCAGTAGCTTTTAGTTTCTCTTTCTTTCTTGTTTATCTGAACTTGACATCCTAACTTCATTTCAGAAATATGAAGAGGGATTTGATCATCAGGACGCGGAGATGCCTTCAGTGCCTGATCCTGGAACGGTAACTTAATATATTATTTGATCTTTCCGACTTCGTCTTCATCTAGTGATGATAAAAATGGATATGATATAGCTTCTATCAATGGAAGAGCTGCGAGAAAGGCGCATTACTGATCCTATTCTACCTAGGTATACTTCATTCTTTTCAGTTATGGTTTATGGATCACATCTTTCAGCAATAGATATCCTATGGCCTATCTTACTAGCTGGCTCTTGTAAGATGGTCCAAATCTAGATTGATTTGATCATGTTTCCATTAAGATGCATCCACTTTCATTACTCATATATATCTACCTTTAGGGGGTCATACAAATTAAGGATAGTAGTAAACCAATACTGATCAGTTTTTGTGGCAATTCACTCCATTACTTTCTATTTTTCTTTCTCCAATGTCATCAAGTAGATAATTGGTGTTGACTGCAGATTATCCTGTTTGTTTAACATTTTCTGTAGCAATTACCTTAATCATGAATATGCATCTTCTTCTAAAAGGAGATATAAAATGTCAATTCTTTGCATGTTAACTTTATTCTATTTTATTGTCCTTTTGTCCTGTTACTTCACTACCAATGAATAGTTGTATAATATATGTTGCTTTTAATACCACTTGAGTAAATAACAAGGCACTTGGGAGTTGGGAGATAGCTATGCTATTTGACCTGCAGCTGTTTGGGAGTAATCTATGTTGATAATTGTTTAACAGGACCTACCGGAACAAGGTTGCTACTGCACAATTTATACCTTGGCCTATAGAGATAAGATTCTGCCAACCTAATACCTCGACCAGCCAGACAAAGTCTCCTCCAAGGTTGATCACCATTTTTTCTATTATGGTTGGTGGAAATATACATTTCACAAAGGCTTATGCATATGCTGGTTCTGGTTCTTAACGACTTTCCAATTTTTTTGCAGTTTGAAATATTGGTTCAGAGCAAAAGGAACGCTCTCAGATGACCAGGCTCTACATCGGTGAGATTCATGTCTTTTCAATTTTTCTTTATCTTCTTCTTCTGGTTAATTATGCTTTCATGAACAATGATGTATGTTTATCACTCATCGTGAGGAAAAAACATGTGGTATCGATGTGGTATCGATGTTTTGTACCTGTGTACAGACCTCAACTCCGCATTATAGCATCAAAGTTTTTACTCTTGTAGATATTTGGAGACATAAAATGACTGATACTGCATGAGTGATCTATACAATTGTAGATTGTATGATATTTAATTTGTAGATGGTATGGTATTTGAGCTAAGATTTTAAACGATTTTAAGACTTGATTTGCAGGTGTGTTGTCGCATATGCTTCCGATCTGATATTTTTGAATGTGAGCATGAACCCACACCGTCAAAGGGGTTTGAGGTCAAGCGCTGTTAGTTTGGATCATTCGTAAGTGCTCCGTGTTTAAGTACAATTCTTTACATTGTCGTAAAGTCAGATCCCTGTAGGGGTATCGTACTAGGAATTATCAAGTCAAGCTAACCAATAAATTTATCATTTTTAATGACAGTATCATGCTTATCGTTTTTATGTTTCTAAAGTTTTTGTATTCCTCTCAATTATTACAGGATGTGGTTTCACAGACCTTTCAGAGCCGATGACTGGATATTGTTTGTGGTTGGTACCACCAATAGTTACAACTTTCGAGTTTATGGTTAGCTTTTTTCCTACCGTTCTTTACTGAATCTATTGTCTTTCTGCAGATAACCAGTCCAGCTGCCTATAATGGGCGTGGATTCGTTTCAGGCCAGATGTTTAAAAGGAACGGAGAGGTATAGTCATGTATATCTTGATTTATAATCGGTTTGATTCTATATTTCTATTTTCAATTCGATTCACTGTGTATTTTCTAATCATCGATATGTTCTGAATCACCCTACTTTTGCGGTTTCAAACATGACCATGTAATTGTTCATCACTTCCAGCTTATTGTTTCATTAAAGCAAGAAGGCTTATTGAGGAAGATGCAAACATCAAATTCTGCTCCTGTGTCAAAGCTGTGACTTAAGAGAACATATATCCAATACTTCGATACTATGCTTTTCGGACAAATATCTGGTTTCGATACTATGCTTTTCGATCAAATATCTGGTTTCGATACTATTCTTTTCGGGCAAATATCTGGTTTCGATGTGGCTCATCTTCTTTAAAGAATTAACAGTCGAAAGCTTATATGTACTAAACATTCTTCCATCAAGAATCTTGATGCAAATATTGCTCAAAGAAAGAGTTCGAAGCTCTTCGCTTTGGAGATGCTAACAATTTTTTGGCTGAATGTGCATGTTACCAAATTCTTGTGTAGAATGAAAGTTTGTTTAAAGGCAATAATTTAGCCCTCCAGTTTTGATAATGCGTTCCATTTCGTTGTTATTTTTTTATTTTAACTTTACATAATGAGTTTAATTATCACAACTACGAGTGGAGTGTCAAAATCATTGCTCTTTTTATTTTTTAAAAATTCCTAGCAATCAAGTGATATGAATCTATAAGTCAACTCTAACTATCTACTAACATTATTGATAGGCTAAATGGATCATATGTGGTTATGATCAAGCTAATAATATCTCCTTCAAATGCAAAGGGAGTATAGGTTACCCTTGACAATCTTGATTATTATTCACATGTTGTTTTCTCATGTTTGGTTTAGATAGTTCTATTGGATTATTAACATTAGGGGTTGGAAGAATTGCTTGGAAGAATAAATTGTAGAATCATGTGATCTCTTTTGATAATCTTATTGACCAGGATGACTACCTCTGTAATTGGCCTATTTTTTATAACATCTCTACAATGGTGATGTTAATCTTATTTCAGATTATTGTAACAGGCCTAGTGATTCAATTTCTTATGATTGTAACTTGTATATTTTGTCATTCTGGTTTTATTTACTTGACATATTTTTGTTATCTTGAATCTAGATGTGCTCCTTCCGACCTCCGTTTCATGAATATTGTTTAATTTTGATCTTTTTTAAAATATAAGGAGATAATATTTTGATAATAGTTAAGTGACATTATTTCTTAAAATGATTAAATTGGACAATTCATAGGAAAAAAAATCAAAATTAGACAAGTTTTGTGAAATGAATTTTGTACCAACAAAAGGGTCCATAGCTCAGTGGTAGAGCAATTGACTGCAGATCAATAGGTCACCGGTTCGAACCCGGTTGGGCCCTTCGTTTTTTTTTTCCAAATCATTATTTTTCAAATATAGTTTTCTGTCAAATGAATACCTATGCTTGATAGTTGGTATTCTCCTTTACAATATCCATTATCACTATGGAGTTCCTAAGATGTACTTTTTCATGAAGGTCTCACACTCTCACCATTAAGAATGAATTTTTAAATTATTTTGTTGTTAGTCTAAAAATATTTTTTGTCACCGGTCCATTCATGTATATATTCAAATGTAATTGAAAAAACATATATGGGTTATAAATTAGTGTACAAGAAAACGAGTTAATAATTCATAAACTTTTAAACTTAAGAACATAATCTCAACCCGTATAAAGAAATACATCTATTCGAAAGTTACACAATATTAATTAGCAACCATACTTTTAATACAAAACTAATTAAGAACATAATCTTAACCCGTATAAAGAAATACATCGATTCTAAAGTTACACAATATTAATTAGCAACCATACTACTTTTAACACAAAATTAACATGTAATTTAAGCATCTGTCCAGGTTATATCCATTTGTCCCTGATTTTGATCAACACCAAGTGCTTTCCAGACAGCCTTAGAGCCATCAACAATGTTGTTCCTACAAGGAGGTTGAAAATCATGGTCTTTATCACACCCCATTCTTGAATCACACTCATCAACAACCAATGCCTTGACACTCTTTCCATTAGCCATAATTTTCACATGTTTTAGGCATCTTGATCCTCCTTTATACCACCCTGTTGACAATGCCACAACAGGTGTGTCATCAGAGTGATACTTTCTGTCACACTCCGATGGACCGCCACCATCCCCACCCTTTTCGAAGCTGTTAAGGGTGAGCGTGGCCTTCGTGGTGGCGGTCACTGGTGGTGAACATGTGTAGGTAGTGTACAACTTGCCTTGTTTGCAACAATCAGAGTAGTTTTCCCTATTGCATTGTCCTGGAGGTGGTTTTTTCCCCTTGATTTTGCCATTAGGGTTGCAAGATAATCCATCAGCCTGGAAATAATAAGAAAATGCAATTAAAAATACCAAGAAAGATGATTTTGAACTAAAGTTCCTCATCTTTGATTTCTCTCCTTTTGTTATTGCAATTGAATTGGAATGTTTGATGATTATGTTGATTAAACTTTGTGGCTTATATATAATTTTTTGCCGTCCAGGATATCAATATATTGGTCAAAGTTATACACTAGATAGTTAATTGAGGGAATAAAAAGATGGTATGTCCTATAAATCAATTTAGAGCATGTTAGATATCAAAATTGAGCATTTTGTGAGTTCATATGTTTATAAGAATGATATGATAAGAATGTTCTCCCACGGTTTGATAAAAATCCTCTAGCATAGTGTAAAAAAATTGACATTTTACCCCTACAATAACTTTGTTCACATACAAAAAAACAAATAATGGTATTTGAAGTGGGCGTTAGAAAAATTAATATTGGTGTCTATAATGAATGGCATACCAACATTATTGTTTATATGTAAAAGAAATTGCAAAGTTGGTTTGGAGGAAAAATCGTTTATTACACTATGTGTGAATTGTGATACGATTATGACACATGTGTTTATTGTTTTAAAAGATAATTTGAATAAAAAATGAACGTATGTCATGATTTTAACGGAATGTCATATAAAAGTGTAACAGATGATCCAGACTCGTTTAGGAGCTTACAGTGGATGTTGTTTTCGATTTCTACCGTGGGCGTTATTGAATGTATTGATAACACGTGTGTTTTGGAATAAAATCGTGAAAACAAACAAAAATCAATGTTCAAGTGTACTTTAATATTCCCCTCTTTTGGTATACATGAAAATGTTTGAATCGATCATCTTTCTTTCCCTTAATGTTCGGATTTACTCCCCTTAGAATTTCCATAATTAAATGAGAAGCATGGAATATTAAATTATTTCTAGGAACATTTTGTTCGAAATATCCAAGAAAATGGATAATATGTATTTTGCCATTTTTTCTTTTGTGGATAGAGACATGCATTTTGTCACATCATCACACCTTCCTAACTAAAAATGGAGGAATTATGATGGGAATACAATAAGTAACCAAACCTCAAATCAAAATTATAGTCCTTTTGTCCATCATGTGAAGACTCTTAATTTGTCTACAAAACTAGCTAGATTGCCTCATCATTTCAACTTCTTTTATCAATTTTTCCTTTACCATAAGAAAAGTTTGAAGAGTTGTTTGATCAAAGGGAGGGGACAATAAACATGCACTCTCATTTGCAGGGCCATTCACTCTTGAGTCTATTCTGAAGCTCTTCCTTACTCCTCTTGCACCACAAAGCATGTTATCTGAACACACCTCGACAGCGTCGTCCGGTATCGTTGGTTCATATTTCAAAAGCTTGGCATATTCATTCAAGAGATGGAACATGTAATCATATACGAATTTCATCCTCAGTTGCTCCTTGATGAACTTGCTAGCTGCCTTTCCAATGTCTTGTGCCTGCTCAATTGGAGCAATAGATTCTTTAACCAAGACCAAAATTTGAAAGATTGACTAAGGAGCCAAATTTGAAATATTAGCTCTAAAAAATGTATGTTCAAACTTATGAGTAACCAACAAAAATGATCTTAAAAATGGTAAGAATAGTTCAAACTTAAGAACTAATTCATCAATCTCTACTTACTTGATAGTAGTTCTATACACCCATTCAATTTTTTCAAGCAAACTACTACTATGAACCTAGATAATACTAGTAATGATGATATTACATCAACATATCTTAATGCCTTTGTATAGAGTATAGACTCCTATCTAAAAAGGATAAGGAGGGTCAGATAGTAGACATGAGCAATAACATGAATATTATTTTCGAGTTGATGCAAGAGACTAATAATGATAATAATAATAGTATTGGTAAATTATAGATACCTTGTTTGGATTTTGATTGCCCCAATCAACAGCAAACTTGATGGCATTGCATTTGTCTTTGTGACCAATAGGCCAGTAGTGAAGAGTGGGTATCAAGCTTCTTGTAAAGAAATCATAGAACTGAGGAGCTATAATGAGAGTCATGGAATCACAACCAAGTATATACTTTTCACTTACAGACCATGATTTCCCTTCAACATAGATTTTGTATCTACATTCCAAAATAAAAATTATTTACATCTAGGAAGGGATTTACTCTCTAAATTTGATGTCATTGTACCTGTAGTCACATTGATGTGCCAAGTCTGATGTTCTGAACCCTCTTTTCTTCTCATTTTGCCATTCCTGCAAATTTCAAGAAACCATAGGAAAGTTAATAATTTCGAGTCCGGGTATCTTGCATAAGCCAAAAGTTTATATGTACGCTGCAGAAGTATTACTGGCTAGCAAGCATGTTACTTGCACTACTATCACTCATGACTAATGCAAATGTTAGTGTAATGAGCCATTTTCATTCATTCCATTACATCGAAAAGCCAAATAATATAAAATCTTCAACTTCATAGGACATGGAAAGGAAGAATCGAAACTTGAAAACTTAATTAAAGGGGAAGGTACCATGTCGAATACTCGAGCGCCCCAATCTTGTTTCTCAGACACATTGCATCTTATGAGTTCCTGTCTTGCTAGACCAAGTTTTGTGTTCCCTTTCCAGTATGCATATGGATTTCTATCTAACCAGTTAGTAACATGATTCCCTTGTTCAAGATCCCTCTTCAAGAATTCCCATGGCCTAATGTTTAACTCTGGCCTACAAAAAATCAAAATCCTAATTAACTTTGTACATTCACAGTTAACTTTGCATTTTACTCTTGAATTAATTCGGAAACACCATCCCTGGTATATATTAGAGGGGTAAGGTTGCATAATGTCCGACCTCCCTCCTACCTCGCTTAGGCGAGAAACTTTTCAGAGGCATAGAGACATGTCGATGTTGATGTAAAAGAGAGAATGATGAAATGTTTACCAACCCCAAAAGGACCAGTCAGGAAAAACAATGTCAAAAGATGAATCATCCCCACAGTAATGGAACACAGGCGGCGGAATGGAGTAACCTGAATTCCCCTTTTGATAGTCCTTTTTTAAGATCACTGGGAAGTCATTGCATTCAAACATTAAATCAAGGTCTGGTACCTTTCCAGGATACAATGTAAGTAGCTGAAGAATACCCCATACTGTGATAATATCCCTTGTTTGAAACACTTTCTTGAATTTTTGTATATATACTCGCCCCTGGATTATGATTACTCTCAAATGAGCTACTTTCTTGGCTGCTTCAATGGTTTCTCGTGTGATCCCGGCCCCTTTCCATGGCCGGAGATCTTCGTGGATCCATCGGAAGTATTCTGGACAGGCCTCAGAAGATGGATCCTGATGAATGTTGCTTGAGGGTATAGATGAAGGACACTCAACAGAGCAGTACTTTTGGGGTAGGGGAAAATCCAGGGGCTTAACTTTACTTTGCCTCAGAGGCAAACCTGACATATTTGACTGCAAAATGATCAAAACTTAAGCAAAATGGTAAAAAGGATTAATGTTTTTTCTATGGCTGACTTACTATCATATGCATGGAAGTTTAAACAAGATACTAAAATGGACAACATATAGTAATTTATTATCGCTTGCATGCATGTCCAAGGGCAAAAAATAATAAATGGTTCTTGATTGTGGAATTAATTCTTCAAATTCAAGAAATAAATATAATTCTAATAATGTTCATGAGTGGTTCAAGTACATGTGGGGACAGATAACTGTATTATTGAGGATGTAAAATCGAATACTCAAGAACACATTGAAGAACTCTTCTACTACTATTTTTTTTAAGTATCTTTTTGAATATTCAAAGTTGGGCTCCTAGATCCGCCACTTGTAATGCATAAAAATCGCTAAATGATTGAAAATGTTACTAGACATACAAAAATAGGAGGAGAAGGACAAACTGACACTGAGGACAGATCATACTTTACAAAAAAAAAAACCATTATCACTATAAAACTCAATCTCAAGACATAAATGCATTATGAGTAATATTTGTGGGTCGTTAATTTAACCTTAATGGTTAGGAGGAAGATCATACTTACAATGTTAATCCATCCAATAGTAAGAATAAAGATGGCGAGGGCAATCGTGATATAGCGACGTTTGATATCATGCATTTGCAGCACTCCTTGGATTAATCTACCTTGTACCTCGAAAACCATTGTTGTCTTCCCCTTGAAATCATTAACCAAAAGAAATCTTTAAACATTTGAATCTCCTCAATTCATCATTCTACTAATACCTCTTCTTGAATTGAACACCATTCATATTAGACATCAAATGAAATGTCACAGTTCAATTCTTTCTTATGTTCTTCAACAAGATAACTAATGACCATCATGATGAAAAACATGCATATGATATTTTTTAGTTTTGGAGATAAACCATTATTTAGTTTTTAATCCAATATTTAGAAGAAAATAAATGTGTAATGTGATTGAGAAAATGTTTGTTTCTTCATAGACAATTGTACTAAGTAGGAAATTGCTTTGCGAGATTGTTGGCATTTAGGGACATGTGGTGTACTTATTAATCGGTGAAGAGTACATAAAACTATATTGGTGAGATTTTTAAGGAGTTTAAAATAGTATGGTCTAAAATTCTTTGTTATTAATTAATGTCCCACCTTTTTCTTGGACTAGTAAAATGTATATGCGTTGCAATTAAAGTATTTATGGTTCAAACATTTAAACTGAGATAATAAATAAAGTAATTAATTATTTACGTAAATTTATAAATTATACTTTTGATTTATATTATAATTCATTTTGTTCATAGTTATATGATCCCTTATAATTTTTTGATAATATAATTTTAACAATAAATTTAAATTTTTTGTTACCATACGACTCTTCATTTTCAAGGTTTAATAATAAAAGAATGTACATTATGTAATTTTATTTAATGTTAAAAAATATCACTTTTCTCCTTTAATAAAGAAATACACCTTATATTATTTTATTTATTGTTATAAAACATCACTTCTCAATTGATTAGTAGTATAAATTATCCATAGTTCTACTAATCAATTTTATTTTATATATGTATTCATTTTAACATTTGTAATTGATGATTGACTCAATAATATTTGCACAAAACTAAATAATATCAAGATGCTTTTATGAAATTCTTTCAATTTTATCCATGCAAAGCAGTAGAGCAGGGCCACGCGTTATTCACCGTTCGAATGTGAAATACTCCCGAATGAATTATATTGAAATCAATGGGGTAAATATATGACAAACCTCTTTTTAAAAACTATATCTTGTGCAATAATTTTTTAATAAAAAGAAGCCATTCAAATAGGAGATGAAAGTCTTGATTTGTACATTGAATGTTCATGATAAAATTAGTTATATAACATAATATACATGTTGCATGTATTTTTAGACATAATATCAGTGAATTATATTTCACATAGGTGAAAGCTAATAAGTATTATTATGACAATATATAACTTAACTGATTTTACTAATTACTTAATCAATATTAAATAGTGAAGATTTAATTTTTTTAATTTCTTTCGTATATTGAATTAAATTTCTAATTAAATATTACATTTTATGGTTTATAGATAAAAATATTTACACATTTAACCCTAATGTATATATTATAATAAAAATTAAATTTACGAAATAAATATTCCGTCTATTACTCCGTCCATTACTAAATGATTGTCATGCTTCATTTTAAGTGTTGCAAATTGACAGAGCACTCCTTCATCGATAAACATAATTTTTGATTTGAATAAATTTAATGTCAATAGTAAAAGATACATTGATATTATTATTAATAATTTTGCAAATATCTCACAACAAAAATAAAAATATTTAAATTTAACATTTAATTTGTAGAAAAATTCAAATTTAAGCCTTGACAATCTATTGAGGATGGAGGAGTATTAGATATACAACTTGACACTTTTTTTTATTTCAATTGTTATAATTTAATATAAAATATTACATAATAATTTAGATATATATTCTTTAATAGTATTTTTTTGTATTGGAAAAATTATTTTTCAATTTATAATTGAATTAATTATCATACAAAAAAAATTAGTATGAGAAGATTAATTCATTGCATTAAAATAAAATTTACTTATTGTTATGATAAAATAAAAAAAACAAAAGGCAGTATTATATCAAACACTTTTATATGTTGGTAAAGATATTGAGTATTTTTTATATAATTGGAAGAAAATATTGATAATGAACATATGGTAATTAGCATACGTATGAAAGTGATGAAACTATTGCACATATTATAAGAGAATGAATAACTCCAGTTATGTTTGAATTGTTATTGAATTTTTAGGCACAAATTTAGGACTTATTAATTATTGAATTGTTATATATAAGAGTCCTTTAAAATTTTAGAAACGTATTTTTAAGCCGATAAAGTACTATAATAAAGGGTAATATAGTAATTAGTAATGTGAAAGTGAATAATATGATTAACATTTTTATAAATAGGGAGGTGTTTAGAATACTCCATAATTACTTTACTAGTATCCGTTGAATTGAACAAGACACGTATCGTAATCCTCATAAAAAATGATAAAAGTGTAACTTGAAGTGTAATAAGCCATTGCCCCTACTTTAAGAGATAAAGTAATAAAATCTCATCAATTTAACTTATAGATTTAACTTAATCATTAAAATCAATTCAGTCTGATTCCAAATTAGTTTATGCAAATATTTTCTTAATATAGAAGTGTTCAGTGGACTAGTGTTTTAATATAAACACATTTAAAGGAAAGAATGTATGATTGATTCAAAACTAAATTGATTATTACTATTATTGAAAGAAACAGCTTTAACTTAAATAAAAAGTGAATAGATATTTGCAATAAAACGGTGATGCATGTTGAATTGATATTCCAAAGTTCCATTTTGGTGCTCGATGTTTATAAGTATGTAAGGTGTAGGTTAATTTTCCTATTGTGGATATGAGAGAGAATATTAGGCGTTGTGAATCTAAAATTTGTCTTTCATTTGTGTATCATGTTGAATGAGAGTGTGGGAGAGTGACAACATAGTAAGGCTCCTAGTAGCCTTGGCCAATGTGATTGACTACTTATGCTAAAATATCTACGCGCCCAGTGCGAATCGAGATAAATGAGCTCGGAAATTGTGAAGCCGAATGGCATTGTGTGGAGAGGCGAATGCGATTCGAAGGGGGGGTCGTGCGAGCCAACTTTGCTTCGGTCGAGTTCGGTTTGCACATTCAAACTTGAAATCATAATTTGATTTGACATTCCATCGAGTAACGATTCTATACGTTTTTTATTTGCTGCATTAAATTGTTTAGTGCACTTAATGCAGAGAAACGTTTTGTTTGGCTTGACCTACACATATTTACGAATGATCCGTCGACCCGCGGACACAAGAAATCAAAAAGAAAACACACGGTTCACAAAATCCGAGAGCTCCATCTCTCTTTTCCATTGGTTTTGTCCAGAAGTGATACTGGCTTCATTAGGCGGTTTGTGTCCGGTTCGATGCTAGTGAAGCCGATCGTGAGGTGGTTTTTATCTGCCTTGTGCGTCTACGTAAGTCCTTAGCACCCCGAGGGAAGAGGTGAATGCGTTTTAAGGAAGCGTTGTAGCGTGACTTTATCTGGTTTCATTTAGTTGTAATTGTTTGTCTCGTTTTGTGTCGTTCGGTTTTGTGTCGTTTCATTTAAGTATAAGGTTTTGTATTGTTTATTTGCAAGAATTTTGTTTTATAGTTCCGTTTTCTCTATTAGTTCCCTGATTAGTGATTTTAGGGTGTAATTCATAGCTCTTAATCTTATAATAGTATTAGAGTCATACCACTTGATAAGAACACTTGTCAACCACTTTTACGTGATCTGTGTTAGATCGTTATACTTGAGGGAGGGTGTTAATAAGTACACGTAACAATCACGTTTTATGTTAGAACCCCGTAATTGTTACCGGAGTACATCTTATCAATGCCTATATTATTAATATAACTAGTGAGGTTCGAGGTTCGGCTCGATCTATTGAACCCTATAAGGTTGGCTAGGCTGAGAAATGGCGAAGCAACTTTTGAGTTCGGTTCGAGGTTCGATGGTCGAGCCGAACATTTGGCGATGTTTGGCTCGTTATATTAAAAAAATGAACCAAAAAACAATATTTAGTGAAGCGATTGGAAAAAAATAAAAAATTGAAATGCTAAAACAAAAACCCAATTAATCACAAATCGAATACAAAATTATAGCCTAATTGAACAAAAAAAAATCAAATTGAACAATTGAACGAAAAAACATCAAATTGAAAAGCTAATTGAAATATTGACTTAAATACCGTCAAAATAACCAAATTCAATAAATTGAATTTGAATTCAACGTTTAAATCTAATCGAACATGAATCGATATACATGCATGGCATCACTTGTTAGTCTTGTAATCTTGTTGTCGAACTTGTGTTGGATTTCATGAAATAGGGATGAGGAAGAAATTGAAGTGGAGAGGGTGAAATAAATCCAATCCATTTCACTTCATGAATTGGGGATGAAAACAGATTTTGAAATGAGGTTTGGTTTAGGTAGAAATCGTATCATCGACCGAGGCGAACATGTTCGAACAGAAGCCGTTGAATATCCAATTCTAACGTTCGACTCTACGTTTGAACATAAGTCCCGGCGCGAATCGACATTTGACAAGGAAATATTCCAGAATGGTGACTTGAATTCATTTGCACCCCTAAATATAACCCATCAATCAATTCATTTATTTGGCTAGTAGTAGATGATGCATGCATGCCCAACGGCAGTTGGGAACACATTTTTTGGATTTGGGCTGTGGGCACCACTTTCAAGTGAGAATCCCGACCACTTCTCTGATATTATCAGGCTATGTTCTTCTTCCTTCTTCTTCTGTATATTGAGAGGACATATATACACTCAGTACAAATGAGTTAATTGTCCATAAGTAAACTGCCTCTGTTAGTTTGATACTGATAGGGCATGCACGCTCATACTCATTTGCCATGTCTCTTTCGTCTTCGCATCCTAAGGTTTTGGCTGGTTTAATTTAGAGTTGTTAACGGGGCCAGGGTATTTAGTATCCTTGGTAACATATTAGGTGCACTAGGTGAACCAGCTTTTAGTAGATAAAAAAAATAGAAAATTTCATTTTTTGAGGTTTAGTCTATTAAAACATAAAAATAATTTATGTATGTATTGGTTGGCTAAATAATATAATCATATATTTTTTATTGAAATTCTTTAAATAATAATGAGAAATATTAAATTTCATAGATTAACCTCCTTGAATAGTAAATTATGAATAGATTTTTCATATTGACATTAATTTATTTCAAAATTTAAACAATGACCTATTTTTTTTTTGAATTACACTTTGACTATTTGCAATATTTAAGTATTTTGCCTTATATCATTTTCAAATGCTTCCTTCATATATGTTGAAATTTACTATTTTCAATTTTCTTATAAAATACTCCATTTAAAAAAAAAATTAACTTTATTGACGTAAAAGAATTATTTTGCAAACCTTTTCAAATCTTACAATACTATGAGGGGAGGTCTCCGACGATCGAAGTACTAATAATGAGATTCAGAACCACTTATTTGAGCGACTACAGTTAGGAATCATTTAATTTTAAAATAGTCTTGACCATAATATGGTTATGAAGTCTTATACTTCATTATCAAAAAATATAATGTAATAACCACGTTCGATTAATCTCGATAATATTAATTAAATTAAAATTTATTTGAGCGAATCACATTTATAATTTAGTAGTAATAGCGGGGACAATTCGAGGTCAAGTTAGATGGGTTGATCGTTCGATAACTTCGATTAAACTTGATTAGAACTGCAAACTGCGTGCAATTTTCCTGAACTTAGAGGGTTTAGGATTCTTTGTCGTCATTTACGTGTGACACAAAACACAAAAATATCTCCCCACTTCCCGTTCAAATTAGGCCGAGACCCCCTATAGGAGCAAAGAAGATTTTTTTTTTCTCTTCAATTCTTCACTTTGTTGCATATAAAGATCCTCAAGTTGTTTCATGCGACTTCCCGAACCTTCTTTCAGCACAATTTGAGGTAGAAAGTTCTAGAGTTTGGTTGATTTTTCTTGGTTGAATTTTGGAATAACTCAATTTTATGATGATTCTAAGTTTGTTATGGGTTCTATGATGTATATAAGTGATTAATTCATGATTTAGAGGTTGTTTGAGGATGTTTTGGTTGGGTTGACTTTTCTAGGTTTCGGTTGACTTTTTGGTTGATATTTTTTTGAGACCTTAAATGTGTAGGAAGTTTAATTGGGGACTTATTGTAGCTATTGTGATATTAAATTGGTGATTTAAAATTTATTAAAAGGGAATTAGGTTGAAAAAGTGTTATTTCCAAGTTGAGTTGTGTCATTATTTTTGGAGTATATGTTGTTAATTATGGACTTGAGGGTTAATTAGAATGACTTATAAGTTGATTTGAAATGTTAAAGTAATAATAAGGTGGAATTAGCGGAGATCGATTGGGTTGTGTCCGACGGGATTATTAATTCGTTGTTTTATCCGTCATTTTAGACCGTTTAGAAATAGTTCGACTAAGAGTTGGTGCTTTGAAACGTGGTATTATGTGGTTTGATTATACTTTACGGGTGTTTTTGTTAGGCGTTGATCATGGTAAGGGCGATTACATTGATTGTGTTCGGGAAGGTTTTTGTGGTAGCTAACGGTGAGTGCCTCTAGGTTGTTGCACTTTAAATTGTGTGAACATATTATTGTGGTATGATTATGTGAGAATGATGTACATGTCATTGTGTTATGATTACGTGAGAATGATATACATGTAATTGTTGTATGATTATGTGTGATTCATTTGTGTGAGCCATGATATGATTATGTGATTATATTACGTAGCGTTGAATTGCTTGAGGTAGTAATAGCTTGAACTTCCAACTTATATTTAGACTACGTGGCCTTGTCGGCACTATTGTATTTACGTAGCCTTGTTGGCACTTTTTGGTATGTGTGGCCTTGTCGGTTGTGTTTGATTCTGGGTGTGAGATGTTTGTGTGTGCTTGGAGATTGTTTGGGAGTAGAGTAGTTGGTTATTGAGAGGTGTTGGTTAGAGTTATGTGGTAAACTTGAGTATCGAGATTTGACCATGTTGGGATGATTGGGGTTAGGTGACTCTCCTTCGCTTGCGAGGATATGTATGTAGCCTTAATTGGCCTTATACTTCGGTAATGCGATGGGAGATCTTTGCTATGTGCATTGTTAGTGTTGGCCTGCCACTTAGGTATATGTGGGTGATCTATTCTCCTTTGGTATGTGCGTTATTGGTGTTGGCCTTATACTTTGGTATAAGTGTAGTGTGAATCTATTGTCAACTTTCTTTATGGGCATTGTTGATGTTGGCCTTATCTTGCGGTATAAGTGCGGTGGTTAATAGCGATTTATCCATTCTAGCAGTGTGATTGAGTATATGCGTATTAGAGGGTGATATACTTGTGGAATGGGAGATAGAAGGTGATGACTAGAGTTATAGTCGTTATTGAGTCTCTATGATTTCATTCGAGGGTATTTGTGTGCCTTATTAAGGACCTTCTATTATATCTTGACATGTTATGCACGAGACCTTCTTTGAAATCTTATTGTATGACTTTATTAGGTAGTCCGAATATATATATACATAATTTATTCATGTTGGGCTATTATAATATTTAATGCGTCTGTACGTATGGTAAGTTCACCCCATTGTTAAGTGTTCACTAGCTTCGCGACACCACCGCTTTGGTGACATTTTTGTTTAATGCCAGTTGTGAGCCGAGGAGGCTGTTGGAGAGTTTGTTCAGAGTGGCTAGGTGAGCATCAGTTGTATGGCGAGAGGATCCTCACGGTCGATTTGATGTGTTGTCAAGCTGTTTTGATTGTTTGCTGTTATTTTGTAATTAGAATCTGATTACTTACTCGGTTATTCTTGTGTCTTTTTGGGATATGTTGTATGTATATATGGTGTTGGTTGGTTACGATGGATTTGTAAATTTTAAAAGCGTTATTATTTGAGGCTATTAATGGAAAAATCAAATTTTTCAATGAAAGCAGTAGTTTTTTAAGCGAATTAGATCCGTCGGTTTGGTATTCCCCGGTGTTCGGGATTATAATGATTACTTTCGGGCGGCCGACACAGTCTAATATATATAACTAATGTAAAAACAATCGTTATTATACTTTTGTGTTGAAATATACCGTTAGGCTTTTTGATATGATGACTATTGGTATATTTCAAACAAAGATTTTATAACATACAGGAATTATACATTTTATAACTTTGTGATATAGATGCTTGAAGATATATCAAATCGTTTAAGAAAGTTGTCATAGTATTTATTTTATATTGGGAGTTAAAAGAGACATATTTTTTCTAAAAGTAATATTTTCACCTTTTAATAGTTAAATTCATCAAAATAAGTACATGTATAAATTACACTAATAAATAATATTATACTTTATTCTAGGTAATTGTATGATTGTGTACCCAATTAAAAATTTATAAATATTATTACAAGTATGCAAAATCTTAAAAATGAGTTAATTTTTAAGATTTATAAATATTGAGTATATAAAAAATTACAATTACAATTTTTGCAAATTCTCTCATCGTTTAGTGTAAGTTGACTGTCTTAGATTTAATTTTTTGAATTGATCACTTACATGCATAAATTATAATCTTATTTTAATTAGTTCAAAGGATATATTTTTCATATTTATTTGTATTCAAATTTTTGATATCTATTGCCATCATTAAAAATATAACAACTGTTAAATCTTAGTAAAATAAAATCGATTAAATGTAAACATCAAATCATAATAAATATTTTCGTTTATTCATCTAAATGTTTAATGAAAATTTAAAAATGTCTTGACATCTCTTTTGTCGTCTTTCATTGATTTCTATGTTCCAATAAAGTCGTAGAAAACATATTGATAATATGATTCTATAATAATGGTTTTGAAGAATATAAGCGTTGCGGAAGCTTTCTTTGGGTGCTTAGTTCTTACTCCAAAATAGTTAACAACATGTGTGCAGATCATTCTAAGAAAATGAATAAAAGTTGATATTGTAATCTTTTTCTAATATTTGAGGTATGATGATGAAATTACATAATAAATAGTATAAAATAATGAGTATTTATATAACAAATAATATACTTCATCCGTTCCATTTAGTTGATCATATAGCAAAAAAATCTTGTTCCATTTTACTTGATCGTTTACATTTTCAATGCAACTTTTTGCTTTGAACTTTTAAAAAACATTCAACATCATTGCTTTGTCTCCCAATATTCTTATTTTCATTGGTTGATAGTTTTATCTCTCCTTGAAAATAGTAAAATAAATTAGTTACTTAATAAAGTACTTTTTAGCTACATGATCAAGTAATTAGCTACATAAATATAATTATTTATTTTAATTCTTCAATATTTCTTGTGTAATAGTGGAATAATGAAAGAATATAACACAAATGTTGTAATTTATAATGAAAGAAGTAATAACATAAACATAATTATTTATTTTAATTATCCAATAAAGTCATGTAACATCAAGTTATAACTTCTTGAAGTGTTTATGTTTAATGGTTTAATTCTATTTATTATTTAATTATTATTATAGTTTGATAACCATTATTTGAATTGATCAGTTACATACATAAATTATAATCTCATTTAATTAATTCAAAGGGATGTATTTTTTATTATTTATATTCAACTTTTTAATTTTATTATCTCATCATCAAGTATAACAACATCAATGTTAACTCTTAGTAAAACAAAGCTATTAAATGTAAACATCAAACTATAGTGAATATTTTAGTTTATTCATCTAAATATTTAATGAAAATATAAAAATATCTCGGACTTATCTCCTATAGATTCTTTCATGATTTCATGTTCTAATAGAGTCATAGAAAACGAAATTATAATATAATTTGATCTATAATAGCTTGTTTAAAGAATATAAGCGATATTTAAGTGTGAATAGTTGAGGTATAGTTAAGTAACAGTGACGCCTATGTATAGATTGGAGTTTAGTTTGGCTATCTGAAATAAAGGATAGCACACTATATGTATTTGTTCATTCTATCAATACAAAATTTCATTTCAAAATAAAAAATAAAAAATAAAACGGTATTTAAAAATTATCTAGAATTATTAATAGTTTGGAGTATAAAAAATGGTTAAGTTATAATGTTCTTAGAAGCTTTCTTTGGATCTTCTTACCACAAAATGACTAACAACGTACATGAGTCATTTAAGAGAAAATGAATAAAAGTTGACATTATAATCTTTCCTACGCTATTTGGTTATGACGTTGATATAAAATAATGGATATTTACATAACAAATAATATGTTAATTTTGTGTTACTATGAATACATGGGTGAAATAATGAAGATCATGTAACTTAAATATTTTAATGTAAGTTATGAAGTAAATACATAAATATAATTATTTAATCTAACTATTCAATATTCTTTGTGTAACTTTCAAAAGTTGGAATAATAATGAGTCATGTAACTTCCAAATATTTTAGTTATGAGCTATAATTAGAATGAACTAATAACATAAACACCATTATTTATGTTAATTATCCAATAGAGTCATGTAACATCAAGTTGTAATTTCTTATTTTTATGTTTAATGCTTTTTAAATTATTATTGAAGTTTGATAATCATTAAATGTCTTGTAAATAACTTTATTTGGGAGGGGTAATATAGTCTTAACTTAAATAATGGAAGAAGCTTACGTTAGGGGATTCGCAATTTTTATAAGGTACTAGTAAGATATTACGTGCGTTGCACGTGGACAATCATGAACGGAAAAAGTAGACGATTTTTACAATAATTTTTTTTATTGAATACTTCAAATACTAAGGGAAAAAAATTGCTCAATGAATTTGACGTCCATTAAATATAAAACAAATTTCAAATAAATACATAAGGTTTTCATATTCTCTTTAATTTATTTCAAAATTTTAACACCTCATGTTTGTCATTATTTATTCACTTTTGATCCTGAGTCTTACTTTTATTATTTGCAATATTTAAATTACTTTACCTTATATATATCATTTTAAATGCTTTCACCACATATATTGAGATTTATTATTATTTATTTTTTAATAAAATAATCCATATGTTTTTAAAGCGAACTTTATCGATGTCAAAGAATAATTTACAAACCATTTCATCTTTACTACGAAAAGTCTAAAACCAACAATTAGAATTTGTTTCTAATGATGGAAAAATTAATGTTTGAATAATCTTGAACATAATTAGTTGATATTTCATTATCAAAGAGTAAATATGGTTTAATGTAAAAATAATCATTGTCATAAATTTGTTATGAAAATATGATATTAGGAATTTTTAGTGTAATGATTGTTATTTAAAAGCTACAAAAGATTTTATAACATCTGACATGATTTACTACTATCTGTGATTTTATAAATGTCGAATAATTTCTCGCTAATAATTTTATCATCCATTTATGTTTGTTAAAAGATATTGTTTAACTTGATCACTTTTACATGAATTAAGTTATATATATAATATTTTTTGTAGTGATTTGAAAATATGTATTGACATATTTTCAACTTGTTGGTATTAATCATAATACAACATCAATGTTAAATCTTAGCATATGAAAATCAATCAAATGTAAATACATCATACTATGATTAATATTTTGATTCTAAATTTTCTAATAGAACAATAACTAATTGATAATATAATTTGATCAAAACTAATCCAAAGAATATAAATGGTATTTGAGAAATTACCTAAAAATAATTAATGGTTGAAAATATATAGCAAGAGTTAGATTAGCATAAATATCATTGAAGCTTTCTTTGGATGCTTCTTACTCAATAGAACAATATTTTGACCTTTAAGGGCAAATTATAAATTCCATAAATATCCAATCATGTAAACTCCTAAAATGGGCCAAGTGATGTGGGTATAGTATTGAGGGTATGGTGTTGAAATTATGTAACTACTAAAATAATTGTTATTTATATGAGCAAATGATATGTAACTACGGAATGGTGAAATAACGACCGCCTTATAAATTAAATGCGCCCTCGAAGAGTTAGAATAAGTCATCAGCTTTGTATCACGAGTCTGTCGATGGTTGACCGCAGCCTTTGTTTCAAACACGCCAAAACGACGGTTTGATGAAATAAAAATAGCTCGAAAACAGCGTTTATTTAAGTTTCGCCATCATTGGCCCCTTCTAGTCAACCCAAACATATGAATAACATCACGGTGACTTAAAATACAAAATGTATATAGTTCCAAAATTTCAAACCAAAATAAAAACAAGCTACATTTTACATCAAAAACTAAATAGAAAACAAGGGGGCATAGGATCATACCGTCGCTCACCTAAATGCATGGATCACGGCCTTTCACAACTTCGTCGGCTTCGGGAGGGTCTGTGAAAATACGAAGGGAGGAATGGGGTAAACTCGGCGACTTAGTGAAGCGGATCACCGGATGGTAACTTACCCAGGTCCGAATGAACATACGGTATTGAAAGCCTTTTCATACTGTATATATATACATCTGGTCTCTATCAATAAAATGGTAATTTCAGGCATATCAATACAATAAAATAAATCATCATTTATCTCAGAGCATACTAACGAATACTCACTTCGAAACAACGGCACCTCGTGTGTGACATTCAACTTAAATACTGGCAGCGCAACTTCCATGTAATAACTCGTCGACACATTACCATATACTCACAAGTAAATGAACAAAAGGTAAAATCACAGCACATGGTACATAACAAACCATCCTTCGATCTCCCAACAACTCCAATTAGTGCTTCGCCTTTTTTCAGCCGAGGCTCACCCGTCAATATATATGTAACTACTCGCCTTTTCACGGCCATTTCGCCTAACCAGGCTCAACTGACATCAACATCACAAAACACACGCGCTATAATATCGACGCTGCTTGACATACAACAGTCTCAAAGTATTCTATATCACACACAATACATCCAAACCGTACAAAAACACATAGCAGAGAGATATACTACCGGATACTTCCGGCGCTAGTACACTCAGCATGGATACGGAATACTCCTGTGAGACATACTCAAGATTTATTTAAAACACACATAGGATTCATACAGTATCCTCTAATCAACTACGGTAACTCACACAAATCGGAGGTTGCAGTTCTACACGCAATGGGTACACAATAGAGATATATTATCACGCTGGAATTTACCATACGTAACAGCCAATGATAACAGTGATAATCACAATGCCGCTTTCGCCTCATGCGTCAATCGATCCTCACGCTAGTCCCACGTCCCGAGTCTGAACAGATACATTACAAAAATAACATCACTACCGGGGAAATCATTTAGCAGTTTTTTGTATCAAATTTTAAATTACCCGTTCTTTTACTCATTTAAAATTATAATCTACGGTTTACGTGAAATTACAATTACGTTTAAAACTGACAAAATTTTAATGTCAACCTCGTTTCCCGACTTAATTGTACTCCCCTACATCTATTCAAATTCCTACGCATTCGGTAACCTCGAGAAATTCCCATTTTACCGCTTACCATTGATTCTGTATAAACCTGATCTAAATTTCTAAATTCGATTCCATACCAAAATTCAAGGCGATCAATTCCGACCTATTATTCCAACACCTATCGTTCATATTAGGTATCTCAAAACAACTCAATATTAACCCAATAACGTATTTACATTAATACCCCAATTTATAATTGTATCACGTTTTGGCGAAAATCAACCAGCGATCTCATCAGAACTTTAAGTACTAAAACCAATGTTTCTACCCCAAATTATCAATCATTCTCAATTTCTATATATTACAATTTAGGCCTAGACAATAATTCCAAACAATAATTCATCAAAATTCCAAGAAGTCAAACCAAATTCTAAAAAGTCAAAGCGTCCTAAAAGCGCTAATTTAACCTTAAACTTATCGTATTTGATCCTAGAACAACTAATATACAACCCAAGAATCAAATGGAATAATAAAATTCAATTTCTAAAAAAGTCAACAAAAGTCAAACTGTGGGATTTCTCAAAATACTCGAAAATAATACACCTTTTTTACCTCAAAACGTCGGGAATGATGAGGAGAAACTTCTCCGAAAGTTTAAGCTTTCCAAAGCTCGTGAATTGAGAGAGAAATTTGAAGAAGAAAATCAAAAAAAAAAATGGGGGAGGGGGTTAAATTTGTTGTTACCTGACTGAGAAGGAAAACAGATTTTTTTGGCTTGGGTTGGGCTTAAATGGGCTATCTTAAGTGGGCCGGTAGTTCGGTTGGGCCCAAAAGCTCAACCGATGAAAATTCGGGCCTTAAACTCGCTCGATTCTTCCCGTTTTAACTTAACTCGACAACTAATCTCCCAACATACACATTTAGGGTACAAAATATTTGGTAACCAATTACTGCGGGCTTTCAATAATTTCTCATTTTTCGGTTTTATTTTAGCAGGGCGTTACCGGGTGTCTGATCACCCACCTAACAAAAATTTGCATCCCTCGAAATTTGGCTTCGATGTTCTGAGTGCGAATTAAAAACAAACAAGATCCATAACCTCGGACGAGCAGTGTGGTAACGGTCTCACCATGTCCTCACCATGACTCCCCGTGGCTGATGATTCTGCGAAAACCTTTACCAACCGCTACCTTGTTCTGGCACTTTCTCTTTCTGATCCACGATCCTCACCGGTCCCTCCTCATAGGTCAAATCAACCCCCAAGTCATCTGGCTGAAACTCTAAGATAATGCGACTCATCCGGGCGTGCTTTTCTCAAGCAGACACATGGAACACATCGTGAATTCTCTCCGATTCTACAAGCGAAAGCCAATCGGTAGCCTCTTGCTCCCACTTTTGTCGGGATCTCCAAGCGGTCCAATGTATGGGGACTCAGCTTCCCTCTTCTAGAACCTCATACCGCTTCCATGGAGGCTATCTTCAAAAATACCGGTCGCCCAACCTCAGGCAAACAAGTCTCTTTAGAAGTCGATCGTACTTAACTACGTAGATCTGTTTGGTCCTCAAATGTTGTTGTATCACTTTTGCCTACTCTATAGAACTCTCCACTAACTTTCGGACCCATAAATGCTTTCTCACCTCGTTCCGACGCTATCAGTCCTACGCCCTCCGACGTAAACTTCGAGCGGTTGCCATCCCGATCTTGGCTTGGCGTTATTATAAGCGAACTCCATCTTCGGCAACTCCTCATCCCAACTACCGGTGAAACTCAACACACAAGCTCTCAGCATGTCCTCCAACGTCTGAATCGTTCTCTCAGATAACCCATCCGTTTGAGGATGGCTTGATACTAATTTGGACATTAAGTTCCCAGCGCTCACGGAATCCCCTCGAAACCTCGAAGTGAACTTGGGCCCTATCCGACGCAATAACAAACTTATGCAATCTCACCACTTGGTCTACATACATCTTGAAAGCGCTTTCCGGCCCGTCGGTTGCTTTATGGGTAAGAAAATGGCGGTCTTGGATGAATACATCCTTGATCGCCCAATCCATCGTTTAACTAGGAGTTCTCGGAGTCCAAACACAAAGTCCATGATTCTCCCAAGTCCATTCGGGTATCATTGTGGTTGTAACGACAGCGGAAGGCTTATGGTCAATCTTGACTTGTTGACAAATCAAACAACTTTTCTTTACAAAATGCAATTTCTCTGCCCCGTCCACGGCACTTTGATGGTGCTCCCTTAAATTTCGATACATCTTGCTCCCGGATGCATACTATGAGGCATTGTAATTTCGTCAAGATCTCCACTTTTCGGGTAGTGGGGCACAACCACTCGCTCTATTTTATGAGAATACCGTCGTCGCTTATTGTAAACTCCGTTTACCTCCTGGATTCGCCTCTGAACTAGGCCTCGCACTTTCTCATCTTCCTTTTGCATCTCCCCTATTTTATCAAGTAATACCGGTCTCACTTTCATATAGGCCAACAAAGGCCCATCCTTAACCTCAGAAGTCTACCCCGATGCGGTTTTGACTCCTGCAGCTCGCTTGGCTTCCCTCTCTTCGACTCGGCATCGCCACAACATTTGCTTTAGGATGATACTCAATCGTCAGATCGTAGTCACTCAGAAACTCTGTCCATCTCCGCTGCCTCAAATTCAACTCCCTCTGGGTGGTGATATACTTCAAACTCTTGTGGTCCGTAAATATCTGGCATTTGACTCCATACAAGTAGTGTCTCCAAATTTTTAAAGCGAACTTCAATGGCTCAAGTCATGGGTAGGATAATTCTTCTCGTGATTAGCTGGTGTCGAATGCATATGCGTCACGCTACGCCGATGCCTTGACTGACTTACGATGTGAAGCGTCGGCATCGCCTTGTACCCTGCATTCCACGGCGGTGAGTGTCGACAGTGGCAGCGAAATGATCTTCTTCAACTCATTGAAAGCAGGCGTCACACTCTTAGCCCCAAACAAATGGTACTCCGCTACGGTCAACTTTGTCATCGGGCGGCGATCAGAAGTGTATGAACCTCGTAATATCGGTAAACCCAAAACTTACTAAATTCGCAGAAGGCCTTTCCCGATTCATTACGCTTCTACTTTTTGTGGGTCACACTGCGCCTCACGAGATGCGTACCCCGAGCGTACGCTCGGCCAAAACTTCGCGCGGCTTTGCGTACAAGCTGGTTTGCAGAAGTAAGATTTCAACGCTTTCTCAAATATTCTTGTTCGGCTTCGCTCTTAGAATAAATCAATATATGTCATCAATAAACACAACCACGAACTTATCCAGAACTAGAAAAACACGATTCATCGGAATTCCATGAAGGCTGCGAGGTGCATTTGTCAACCCAAGCGGCATCACGGAGGCTTCGTAGTGCCCCACGTATGCAGTGCGCGGCTTCGATTCGATATATCCCTCTTCTTTAATTCTCAGCGATGATATCGGACCTCCAAATCAATTTTGAAAACACCCTCGCACCTCAAGCTGGTCAAAAGATCATCAATTCTTGGCAACGGGTACCGGTTCTTGTAATCCTTTGTTATTTTGTGGTAATCGTCTGGCTCTCTCTCAGTTGTCCTTGCAATGAACAATACTGGAGAACCCCAAGCAGAATAACTCGGCTGATGAACCCTTCCACATAGCTAGTGTTCAACTCCTTCAACTAAGTGAACCGTTCGATGTTAGATATCAGACGTTCTGGTACCACTTGAATCGAAAATTCAATCTCTGTTTGGAGGTAGTCACAATCGCCGAGGCTTACATCTGAATTCTCTCACATCCCGGACATTTTTCAAGCTTAGGCTGCATCTCTTCAAGTCATTCACGTAAGCGATGCCCCAGCATCCGCGATTGTTAACTTACGAGCTATACGAGATCACACAGATAGTAAAAACTGCACATCCCCGACAACTTCGTGAATTCCAGGCCTGTGGCACTGGCTCTCCCTTCACGATGACAATTTATTGCGGCATGGTGTTTTCCCCGGCAGTCGTTCCAGTCGAGTCAAAATCGCGCACCGCCTTTCGAGGTAACGGGTCTGCCAGCACACATGATTATCGGCAAGGACAATTCTATAAACCTCAATTACCTCAACTGACCTCCCTACTGGCGTCATAATAATCAAAGGTACTCTCAGATATTCGAAATTTAAAGACAGCTTTTTAGAGAAGTTCACAGATATAAAAGAGTGTGTGGCTCCAGAATCAAACAATGCAGCGGCATCAGACCATGCAGTAAGGCATTTTGTCGCCCATTCTCGGAGTATCAGGTGCCTGCTGGCGTGGCGCATTAATCTCTATCTACGCCGTGCGACTCCACTCATCTTGCTACCCGCTACGCTGGTCGATCTACCACAAAACAGCATTTTTGATTCCGTCGTCCTCAAATGTCGATACCTCGTACCGAGATCCGCCTCCCCCAGCGTGTGTAAGCAAGTCATTTCTTCTACTGAACCCCGTATAAGAAGGACATACGTTAGCGAAATGCCCGGTGGCGGCATCAACACACAGCCTGCGGTCTTTGACCGATCGCCATACATTGCCCATTACGCCCGCTTGGTAGCAGCTGAACACGTACCTCGGCGAACTTGAAATACCACCGTGAAATTGGTCTTTGGTCGAGCAATTTGGTGCCTTCAAAATATTTCTACGTCTCTTCTTGAAAGTTCTCGGAATCTATTTTCCACTGACTGCGTTCCTCAAGCGATGGCGGTGTAAGTGAACAAGAACTGATCTCTCCCGAATCGGTAATCTGACCCAGCGAGCCAGCGATCCTACTGCGATTCGGTGAGTATCACTCCCAGGATCAATACGACATAAGTACTAAGCCTGCCATACCCGTCAGCGGTCACTACCGCCTGGCATACGAACCGCTCCTGCTCCATAGCATACATGTGAGTTTCCAAAACGAAAGTACTTTAAGTTCTCAGAATGCTTGATGTCGGCGTCGCCTGTCATCAAATAACTTTGTGGACATGGTTCACATAAACTCATTCCCCAAATTACCAGCTGCCGAGCTTCACCTTTAACTCATCTCCCCACCAAAACCTATTGGTTCAAACTTATTTCTCCGTTTCAATTGTCGCCACCTCGATTACCAAAAGCTGGTCCATATGGAAAGCGTCAGCAAACACAGTGCGATCTACACCGGGCGCCCGGCTGCCGGGTCGCGTCTTGAGACTGCGTGTACTTGCCTCCTCAGTTCTCATACTCTCCCGTTTCTTACGTGCTCTCACAGGGACCCGGTTGAATTACACTCGGTTCTTCGCGCCCCCGCCGCCACAGCTCCGGCCTTACGCGAGCACACGCCTCCCAGGTCTACCTCGGCCTCTTCGGCATCATTCCTGCAACACTTATCTCCGCCTCAATCTAGAAGCACCTCTAACACCTCCCCAGCAGTGCAGCGTTGATCTGCTTGTGACTCATTGCCGGTGGCGTACCGGTCTACGGTAAGAAAATAAAATAAAAAATAATTTAGACTCATAAAAGACTCATGACACAAAAAAAAAATTTGTACCGAGACCTAGGCGTGGCACACACACCACGGAACCAGGTTAAAGCGGGAAACCTGCGATACCCGTAATTGTAACGACCATGTAGCCTTCAGTGCGTGCATGCGGTAGAATGGAATTCATCGACACGTATATACGAGTCTGTCGATGGTTGACGCAGCTTTTGTTTTAAACCCCCATAAGGCTTGACGGTTTGATGAAATAAAATAGCTCAAAGCGAAAGCGTTGTTGAAGTTTTTTAACCATCGTGGCCTTAAATTAACTTGAGCATGAATAACGTCATTGCTTAAAAGTAAAATGTATCTTATGGTTCAAAATTTCAAACCAAAATAAAAACAATTTGTTTACATGAAACTAAATAGAAAGCAAAGAGAGGTGCCAGGGATCCTAGCGCCCGTCGCTCACCTAAATGGAATCACCGGGCACTCGCAGCTTCGTGTCGAGCTTTCGGTTACTGTCCCGAGGGAGAGGAGAATGGGGTAAGCTCGACAGCTTAGTGGAAACGGATCACCGGATGGTAACTTACCAGGTTCGAATGAACATACAGTATTGAAATACACATACTCATACCTATCTATATATATATACATATACACCTAGTCTACAATAATAAAATGGGCAATTTCAGGCATCTCAATACAATAAAATGTCATCATTTATCTCGAGCACTAAGAATACTACATCGAAGCAGCACACCTCATGTAACACTCAACTTAAGTACAACCATGCCGAAGCGCTTTCTCATCAACACATTATTATATACCCACAAGTAAATGAAGCAACGGTGAAATCCTGGCGCGCAATACATAACAAACCGTCCTCCGATGCCAACCCGACTCCAAATTGATAACAACTTCGCCTTTTCGGCGGGCTCGCGTCGGCCTTATATGTAACTTCTTGCCTTTTCGGCGGGCTCACCAGCGACTCCCGGCAACATCTACGACATCACAGAAACACTGCGCGCGCGCCTTAATGCTCCCGAGGCGCCTGACGGCATACACTTGATACCAGTATCTATATCACACAGCCACAGTCCAAGCCGTACAAGAAAACACGCCGAGAGATATGCCCGGTCTTATTTTAATTTTACTCAACATGGATGGAAATACTTGACCGCAGAACATACTCAAGATTTCACTAAAACACGCCAAGTTGACCTGATAATCACAAATACAATCGACTACGTTGACTGCGCTTTCGAGGTTTACTGATTCACGCTGTACGCAATGGGTGCCTGATACGGATGATATATGTTAATCGCGAACCGATTTTACCATGCGTGACATCCCGAAGCACAGCAAATTTAAATTAACAAGCGGTGATTAATCCCGATCACCAGCAGCTAAGTCCCCACGCGTCCCAGTGCGAACGGACACATTACAAAACATCACTACTCAATCATAGGTTTTTACATTTAATGGAATTCAATAACTCCCATCATTCAAATTTCCCCAACATTCCCGGTAACCTCATTTGCCTTCTCTCTCTGCTACTGGAGTTGGTTCC